>CAWVNO010000723.1:0-73302 GCA_963930645.1 Salticus scenicus | reverse complement strand
TGTACAGTCGGGGAAAAAAAAAAGCAGCACTCTACGTAACTTCGTTGCTAATAGACGTAGACAAATATAATAGGTATCATTCGACGGGTAATTGTGAGTAGTTTTAGAAAATGAACTGAAATTTTGAATTGGGGGTCGTCTACATATTAAAACGCGCACCAACTTTGTTTTTCTCAATGGTAATGCCCGATTTTTATTTTATATTTGAATTCCTGGGATCGTGACAACGCGAAAAAGTATATTGGTTGTATATTTTACTTATTTTTTCACAGAGTTATAAGCGTTCAAAGTTTGAAGGTGCTAATGTTAAATTCATATTTCAAACTTTTATTAATATCTTCACAAAAAATAACTTGATCGATATAATTCTTTTTTTATGAGGTACAGTGAAGAAACCCAAACATAATCCATCATTACTTTTAATTCTGAAAAATATTTTTAATTTTGAATATTATTAATAAATTCATATTCATAAAAATTATGAATTATACCTATATTAATTTTTACATAAAATGAATCCTAATGCTTCAATATGGGTGTGCAAATTTGCAGCTCATTCCAGTTATTAGTTTTCGAGATATAAATAAATCTTTCTTTTGGAGTGGTTTAGGGGGCCGTCTCTTATAAAGATTTGCATGAGATAACGAATCAAATCTTAAAAAATAACAAGGAAAATTAAACAAAATATGTTTATTTTTTATTTACGGGCCAAATTATATTACAACAACGTTAAATGCAAAGCAATAAAATAAAATGATGATATTTAGACTAGGACTGGGCGATACATCGATACATCGCGAAACATCGATTTAAAACCATGCAATTTGAAACCGATAACGAAATCTTTCTGTTGGCGATATATCGCAAGCGCCACGATTATCAGGAACTCAGCTGCGAACGTACTGCGAGGGAACATATCAGTTTCCGTGAGCCCAACGTTTCACTCCGTGAAAGCCGGTAATCGCTGATACGAAGGAGAGTGGATGATACACGTATAACGCATGCGTGATGCTAGACATTGATTTAATCTGAAATCGCTACTCACAGCTACGATCTGAATATTCGTTATTGTCTTTTCTGATCATGATCTTGCTTTAGCGGGAATCGATTAACAGCTAAGCAATAACGCATGCGTGATATGAGACTCTGATATGACTGAGACACTGCGTGATCATCATCCCATATCTTAATTCGTTGCTACGATATGAATGAATATTCATTGTCGTCATTACAATATTGATACAAAACTATTATTGCCTATAAATACAATTAATATTAGTTGATGTCATTAATTTTATTAAGAAACAACTGAATAATTTCGTCATTTATTTGCGTCCATATTTGTTTAAAAAAAAGTTTTAATATATTGTTGCCTACTTGAGGGTTCGTGAGTTGTCCGAGAATGAAAGGCCAAACGTACAAAAATTCAGTAATTTATTCACAGCAAGTTCCAGAAAAATACAGGTCTATAAACCAAGTATCAGCTTCAATTTAAACAGTAAACACAGCTTAAACAACAGCTGTCAATAGCAAATCCACAGTACAAACTGTATAGCAATAACACATAAAGCAAGTCTCTTCCAAAGAGGCTCAAGAGCAATACAAGCACTAACGAAGCTGGCTGAAGACTGAACTGAACTGACTCACTGCCTTAGCGAGAAGCGCTCCCTATATACTGTTCCATGGAACCCAGAATTTCGAGAAAACTCTAGAAAGTGGTCAACCAATCAAATAACAGCTTCCATATTTGGTATATCCCATAAGGATTTTCTCGCCAAGGTCGCCAAAAAAATCGTCAAGGTGGGAGAAAGTCGCCGCGCCAAATCCATTACCTGCCTTATTGAGGCTTTTTAATGCGTTTTTAAGGGAAAATAAGGTTATTTTAACGCTAAAACGACTAGAAATGCACAAAATTAGCACTTTATCAATTTACTAAACCTCTTTGAACGAATTTATACAAAAATAAACACACTTATTTACAATTTTGTAACACTGCCCCCCTCCCAAGGACTGCACGTCCCGGGCAGTGCAACCCTTGGTCAAGAGGAGAAACTAAACAACTTTACACAATCTAAAATACAAGAACTAAGTTGCATATAACGATAAAATAGAAATATAAATCAAGTAAGAAATATTTACAAAATTGACAAATATGTACAAATATTTATATACAAATATTTACATTACGCATGCGCAAATTTTATCAGTAATTACATTTTTAATTTTAATATTACCGGTAATTGTGGTACTTGGCTAGCCTGTTATAGTGCACCACCTTCGGTTTTGATGAAGGTGTTTTAGTGATCCGCACCACTACATCATTCAGCCTTTTTAAGACTGTGTACGGTCCGTCCCAGTTGCCCTGTAACTTGGGGGAGAGTCCTTTGCGTCGAACAGGATTCCACAACCAGACCTTGTCTCCTTCCTGGAACTCATGTTGTGTAGCCTTAAGATCGTACCTTGTCTTCATATTCTCCGTTGCAATGTGAATCCGCTCCCGAGCAAAATTGTGTACGTCCTCAAATCGTGCCTGGAGACCTTGGATGTACTCCTCGGGCGATGAAGGTGCATCGGGTGGACAACCAAATAGGAGATCACAAGGGAGACGAAGTTCACGTCCAAACAGCATCTGGGCTGGAGTATAGCCGGTGGTTTCATGGACAGCACTTCGATAAGCCAGCAGGAACAATAACAACTTCAAGTCCCAATCTTGCTGGTTCCTTGATACTAGAAGGGAGAGGTTATTCAGGATGGTACGATTGAACCTCTCGACCATGCCGTCCGACTGGGGATGTAAGGGTGTTGTCCGGGTTTTGTCTATGCCGAGTAGTTGACACAGTCCTTTGAAAACATCAGAGGTAAAGTTCCTACCTTGGTCGGTATGAAGTTGTTGGGGCGTGCCGTACCTTGACACCCATTGCTGCACTAAGACCTCTGCGACTGTGCATGCCTCTTGATTGGGAATGGGATATGCCTCAGGCCACTTGGTGAAATAGTCCATCACGAGGAGGATGTATTTATTTCCACTGGAGGTCCGGGGCAAGGGACCCAAGATGTCGAGTGCAATCCGTTCAAATGGTGCTCCCACGTTATACCGTTGCAGTCTTCCTCGACTTCGTTTCTGCGGGGCTTTACGTGCCCACAAGCATCACAGGATTTACACCATTTCTCCACATCCTCCTTTGCCTTGCACCAGTAGAAGCGTTCCCGAACTTTCTGCAGAGTCTTCATTACCCCAAAATGGCCTCCGGTAGAGCTACTATGCAGTTGTTCTAAAACATCTGGAATTCTTCATCTTGGTAAAACAATTTGCCATCTGAAGCTTTTCCCATCATCAGATTCCCACTTTCTGTATAATAAGCCGTTTCTGATATGAAGAGAGTCCCAAAGTGCCCAATAACTTTTCGTAATGGGACTAAATCTGGAAATGTCCTGCCAGGTAGGTCTGTTGCTGGTCGTCTCCTTCAGCTGTAATATTGGTTTTATGTCAGGATCTTCCAACTGGGCTTGTCTAAGTTCTTCGTCCCTCCATGGATCGGGATCTTGTTCTGATGGTCTTGAGATAGTAACTTGGCAGGCAACCGGATTTATCGGCAGGTACTTCTGTTCAGCTCTAGAGCAGTACTTGCAGCTTTCCGAGCAGGGCTTCCGTGACAAGGCATCTGCATTACCATGTAGAGTTCCTTTACGATGACGTATCTCGAAGTCATATTCCTGGAGGCGTTGTATCCACCTGGCAATCTGTCCTTCCGGGTTCTTGAACTGAAGCAACCACGTTAAAGACGCATGGTCAGACCTGAGCAGGAATCTTCTGCCATAGAGGTAATGATGGAAATGTTCTATGGCTTTTACGATGGCGAGTAGCTCTTTCCTGGTGGTACAGTAATTTCGCTCTGGTTTAGACAGGCATTTACTCCAATAGGCAATGACACGTTCTTGACCATCAATTTCCTGCGACAGAACAGCACCGACACTCTCATGGCTGGCATCTGTATCAAGTATGAACTGTCTGTCGGGCTGTGGATACGTCAAGATAGGCGATGACGTTAAGGCCTCTTTAAGTCGCTTGAACGCATTTTCACATTCATCTGTCCACAGGAACTTCTGTTTGGCTTCCGTCAGTTTGTGGAGTGGTCTGGCAATATTTGAGAAACCCTTGACAAACTTCCTGTAGTAAGTGCATAACCCCAGGAAACTTCGTAGTTGGTGTACATTTTCAGGGCGACTCCAGTTCTCGACTGCAGAGACCTTCTCAGGATCAGTTCTCACACCTTCGGCAGAGATGATATGGCCGAGATAGCTCACTTCACGACGGAACAAGTTACACTTGCCTGGATTCAATTTGAGGTTAGCCATTCTGAGTTTCTCCAGCACCTTTCGGATGTTTCGTAGATGGTCTTCAAAGGAGCGCCCCACAATGATAATATCATCCAAATACACCAGACAGGCTTCATAGAAAAGTCCTTTTAGCACTGTCTCCATCAGGCGTTCGAAGGTGGCAGGTGCATTACATAATCCGAACGGCATAACTTTAAATTGCCACAGTCCTTGTCCCGTGGTGAATGCAGTCTTCTCACGATCATCAGGATGAAATTCTACTTGCCAGTAACCGCTCTTCAGATCCAAAGTCGAGAACCATTTATTGCCAGCAAGTGTGTCTAATGTGTCGTCAATTCTGGGAAGAGGGTAACTGTCTTTCTTCGTGATGTCATTCAAACGACGATAATCCACGCAAAATCTTGTTGAACTATCCTTTTTCCGCACCAGTACTATGGGAGAGGCCCAAGGACTCGTTGATGAGGTGTTCGAGAAAAAAGGTCTTTAAATTCTTGGAGTAGCTTCTCCGCAGCACATCTCTGTTCCTTTCCTAACTCTGTATTGTTGAGTAATTCCGTCATTAATTGTTCAGAAGACTTGGATGCGGTTGATTGCGTGAGACGGTTGATGCATGTAACAGGAGTGCAGATTGCTAACACCTCATCCTTCTTCACTGTCCGGACCTTATTGCTGATGTTTGCGACTCTCACAGGAATAGTACTCTTTGAGAGATCAACTAGAGATGAAGCTACCAGAACTCCTCTTGGGCTATTGTCTGTATTCGGGTATTCAATCAGTCCATAGCGGAAGTATTGCTTGGTAGGAGGTGTTCCAGAAACTATTGTCTCTGTGTGTGGAGGGAGGGAAATTTCAGACTTGGCTGTTATCTGGCAAATTGTCTGAATGTCTTGATTTTCAGTGCTGAACACAGCGATGTCTTCCGAACTCGAATGCAGTTCATTATTCTTAAAGTCCAGTTTAAAGTTAAATTTTCTCAGGAAATCAATTCCAATGATTAAAGGATCTCTTATATCAGCCACATATGCCATATGATGGTAACTGGCATTCCCAAAAGTGATGGTCAAGTTCATTTTTCCATATATTTTGATTTCGTCTCCGGTCATAGTCTGGAGTTTAACGCAGGGCGTTGTCCAGATGATCTTCTCTTTTAGTTCTTGAGCCAAATCCGTTCTAATGATGGTCACGTTGGCTCCCGTGTCCAGAATCATCCGGCAGGTGGTGTTGTTGACTTGGCCATAGACGTGAAGTCCATTATCGCCGCCACTCATCGATGAAACATGAAATACTGTAAATTGGGGCTCTTTAATTTTAGGCAACCTCCGCCCCGCGAGATGGCCTCCTCTTAGTTTCCTTGCAGTGATGTTGAAGCCGGGTGATTTCCTATAGTTGGTCGTACAGGGCAGTTCCTCTTCACATGACCATCCCCTCCACAGCCCCAGCACTTTATCTTCCGATCCTTTTTTTCTATATTATTTTCCAGGCTGCGCAATCTCTTTAAGATCTCTGCGAAACTTCTCTTCATTTCATTCTCATCAGCAGGCGTATCATTTAATGAGACTGCTCTTATGGTATGGCGGTCTTTACGGGAGGCTTGTTGGGCTGCCTCTATCCTAAGCGCATAGCCTAAAGCTGATTCTACGTCTCTGATGTTGGAGAGTCTCAGCGCTTTTTGAATTTCTGGATCCCGAACAGCATCGATAAAGTACTGAAGAGCTAAGTCGTTTCGAGTGTCAGCTTCACAGTCTGAGAATGCTAGGTGTGACAATCTCTGAATGTCCGCTGCCAGCTCTTGCAAACTTTCGCCCGTTTTCTGGTAACGGGACTTTAGCTGGAGGCGACTATATTCTTTCGACCATTTCGCTCCAAAACGTAGCTCTAGTGCTCTGGTTACAGCTTCGAAGTCATATCGTTGTTCTTTCGAAAGGGTCTCCAGAATATCTGCGGCGTCGCCCCGCAACGACCCTACCAGATGAGCCGTCTTTGCAACAGAGTCCCAACCGTTAGCTTCAGCTACGATGGAAAACTGCGTCTTATATACATGCCAGGAGGAACTGCCATCGTAGGTAGATAGCTTAATAAATTCCTGATTCTGGATTCTTCTCTCTTTCTTTTCAGTTTCCTGGGTCATGGATTCTAACTTTTCTTCCACTTTTCTCTCCAGATCTTCTTCTATTCTCTTCAGTTTACCTTCTATCTCTGAAAACCTTCCTTTCAGTTCCTGATCAAAATTTTCTTTAACTTTCTCCTCGAAACTCCGTTCTATTTTCGTAACACTCTCTTCAACCTTCATAACATTTTCTTCTATCTTCATAGCTTTCTCTTCAACCTTCATAACATTTTCTTCTATCTTCATGGTTTTCTCTTCAAAACTTTCTTCTATTTTCAAAAATTTATCTTCTATTCCATCCATTCTATTTTCCATCACCGTTAATTTACCCTCGATTGATTCTTTCACCGTTGAAAGCTCCCTCTTCTCTTGATTAGATTTAATTTCTTCCTGAACTTCTCCCATAGTGTCTTTCATTTCCTTCATTTCTTCAGTCAAGCCGTCTTTCAATTCCTTCTGTCCGGCTTTAATTTCATTCATCTCTTGACTCAGGCTATCTTTCATCTCTCTTTGCGATGCTTCCATACTTTCTTTCATCTCTCTTTGTGATGCTTCCATACTTTCTTTCATCTCTCTTTGCGATGCTTCCATCTTTTCCTGTCCTGTTTCCATTTTCTCTATCAATCCAGATCTTAACTCATTCATCTGAGCAGTGAGACCTTCTAGAAATTTCTTCATTTCTTGCTCCATAGACCTCATTATCATCATTCACAGACAATCCCGCTTCTGACACCAGAAATGTTGCGTACTTGGGGGTTCGTGAGTTGTCCGAGAATGAAAGGCCAAACGTACAAAAATGCAGTAATTTATTCACAGAAAGTTCCAGAAAAATACAGGTCTATAAACCAAGTATCAGCTTCAATTCAATCAGTAAACATAGCTTAAACAACAGCTGTCAATAGCAAATCCACAGTACAAACTGTATAGCAATAACACAGAAAGCAAGTCTCTTCCAAAGAGGCTCAAGAGCAATGCAAGCACTAGCGAAGCTGGCTGAAAACTGAACTGAACTGACTGCCTTGGCGAGGAAGCGCTCCTTATATACTGTTCCATGGAACCCAGATTTTTCGAGAAAACTCTAGAAAGTGGTCAACCAATCAACTTACAGCTTCCATATTTGGTATATCCCATATAAGGATTTTCTCGCCAAGGTCGCCAAAAAAATCGCCAAGGTGGGAGAAAGTCGCCAAATTTGGCGCCAGATCCATTACCTGCCTTATTGGGGCTTTTTAATGCGTTTTTAAGGGGAAATAAGGTTATTTCAACGCTAAAACGACTAGAAATGCACAAAATTAGCACTTTATCAACTTACTAAGCCTCTTTGAAAGAATTTATACGAAAATAAACACAATTATTTACAATTTTGTAACACTATATATATATATTTTATTAAAGATTTTAACTGTTTTGA
This sequence comes from Salticus scenicus, assembly GCA_963930645.1. Taxonomy (NCBI): domain Eukaryota; kingdom Metazoa; phylum Arthropoda; class Arachnida; order Araneae; family Salticidae; genus Salticus; species Salticus scenicus. The sequence goes on along the minus strand of CAWVNO010000723.1, from coordinate 65,446 downwards.
TTTAATTAAATTTTTAAAAGCTATGTTATCAATTTATACTGAATTTGGTTTTAAAATTTTAACAATTATTTCATTTCTTTCAAATATTTTATTATATCTGATCAATATAGCGAAAATTTGGTGTTATTTATATTTATATTTTTATTTTAATAAACAAACCAAAGCAAATTCTTTACTCAGGATACTGATTGTTTTCCACTGTGAATCTAATTTCAGAGACAGCAGGAAGGAAGCGCCTTTATTTTAGAAATCTTATTATTCTATAGTATGATCTATAGATATAAAAGAGTAAATTCACAGATTCACTGATCACTGACTCAACATAGCCGTGTCTATTCTATGGGAGATAAAGATAAAAAAAATTGTGACCAAGTTGGTTTTAGGACCCTGACGGGACACAAGACAGGATTTTGTGAAATACCTCCCCTCCCCCGTTTCCCCCGGGGCGGGGCAGAAGGCAAATCACCTTTATAAGCATAACTCGGCTCCAAATAGCTTCACGGTGAATACATTGCAGAGGGAGGTTACCGAAAGAGAATGATATAATAATATACACACGTACACACAAAGAAAAGCCCATACACATACGGGCCTTGATTAACTTCACGATAGGCCCCGAGGAACACATATTTTCGTGGGCCCGTCTTCCTCTTGCTCTGTGCACCAATCAGCACATATATGGATATACCTGTTTATAGGACTAATATGGCAGAAATTGCAGTATGACACCATTTTTTTTCATTTTTAGTCATAAAAGGCAAAATGGTATTTTCAGGGTCAGTTTTATGGCCTTCGGCTACTCAGGTCACATGCCCCGAATGCCTCTTGTTAATCGGCTCTTGCACGCAAATTTTTCTTCTATATTTTTCTATACAAATTCACTCAAAATAAATAAGTTTATTAAAATTAAAAAAAAAAAAAAACTTATTTAAAGTATCACAGATCAATAGTTCAATTATTCGTTTTAAAGATATTGACAAAATTTTTTAAAAGGTGCCCATATCGAAAATTTGCCCTCTCGGAGGGGACTTATCCCCAGGAGAAAAGCGTCGCTCCTGTATGTCCGATTTCTTTTTTTTTTTTTTTCTACTTGATTATTACTATTATAAACAAATCTTTTAAATTTCATAATGATTCGTTAAAAATAATTTTCATTGTGTACGTTTATAAGAATTTTCGGTCTATACCACTAAGTTAAGAACTTAGAAAAATCCGGATTGGAACGCCACCTGATGGACGATTATCACCAAAAAGCAATAAGAACTATTTTATGTCATGGTGCAATTGCATATAAGTTTACATGCAATTCTGTGCAGTGTAATAGTTCCTGAGATACAATTGGAACAAAATTTTGCTCACACACAGATAGGCATTTTCTAAAATTTTCTAAAAATGGTCAATCATGTTCTAGATATCGCAAAACATGTAAATCCATCGAAAACTGGAAGTTGAAATTTTTTATGAATCCAATGCTTTCTTCTGAGAAAGTAAAAAGATTGAATTCATGACGCAGGATAATATATTATAGCTATAGTACGAAGGTGGATGAAATTAAGCGAAAAAATATAGCAAGACTAAGGGAGAATGGGTTTTAAGACGCTCTAGAGTTTAAATACAGAAAAAAAAAGGACATAAGTAGTATACCCCCCCCCCACTTGGTGAGACGGAAGTGACGTCACAGGTGGGCGTGTCACCTGTCAATCAAAAGGGGGCGTGGTCGGAAGTGACGTAAGGGTTGAGGGGTTGGTTGGTTTTTTTCCACGTGAAAGATGACGGGGGGGTATTTTGGATTGGTTGGTTGGTTGCTTAATCGTAAAAGATGACGAGGGTGTTTTTGATTGGTTGGTTGGCTGGTTGCTTGATCATGAAAGAGGATGGGGTGTTTTTTATTGGTTGGTTGCATGATCATGAAAGCTGACGGGAGGGTTACTTTTGTTTTTTGGCGTTGGCATCACTTCATGTTAGTTTCGGAATGGGGACTTGTAAAAATTTTTATGTCGTTCGTGTTTTTGATTGGTTGGTTGGCTGGTTGCTTAATCATGAAAGAGGATGGGGTGTTTTTTATTGATTGGTTGGTTGGTTGCGTGATCATGAAAGCTGACGGGAGGGTTACTTTTGTTTTTTGGCGTTGGCATCACTTGATGTTAGTTTCGGAATGGGGACTTGTAAAAATTTTTATGTCGTTCGTGTTTTTGATTGGTTGGTTGGCTGGTTGCTTAATCATGAATGATGATGGGGGTATTTTGGATTGGTTGGTTGGTTGCGTGATCATGAAAGAGGACGGTAAGGGTTACTTTTGTTTTTTGGCGTTGGCAACACTTGATGTTAGTTTCGGAATGGGGACTTGTAAAAAAATTTTATGTGGTTCACAGGTGACGTCACTTAAACATGCTCAGGCTTGTTCCATCGTGTTTGAACTTGTTCGAACGCAAGTTAAATGTTGACGTTTGAGTTTTAATTAAATATTTTTTAATTAGGGATGTAACGAACAATTAATTAAGACGCGCTGAATTTTCCTTTGATCTCATCGCTAGAGAATACGTGCACCGCTGCGGCGGCCATGTTGTATCGTGACGTCACGATTCATGTTTCATCTTGAGACTTCAAATCGTTTAACACGTGATTGTGTTGAGTTGTTTATTTCTGAAAACATGGTGAAACTGCTACCGTCTGTAAAGTTGAGTTGTTTTATTTCGAATATTTAGACGGAATGGCAACACGGTACGCTTAGAGAATTAAGTAAACGTTTGTTGGCAACAGCGGGATATTTCAGTTTCTTGTATTTTTCTTGTGGGTGTTGCGTGGTGATTTCTGTGCTCTTGATTTCTTCAAAGTGTTTGTGGACTTAGCCTTTATTTTTGGATTAAAATGAAAAGATCGTGGCCCAAGTTTGACGATTTAATTTCCTCGAAGTGTAATAAAACAACTTTGGATGTAAAAGAAAACACTTCTACACCAAAGTTTCAATCAGGTGTGCGGATTAATGCAAACGGTGATACAGGATACACATTGGATTGTTTGCCTCATAGTACAATTCATTTGGGAAATGTGAACTTTATATCCGTGCAGGAGTTTCTAGGACAAACCCGTGTTCATATTAGGAAACATGTGTTTGATTCCGATGGATTTATAGATCCTACGAAGCAAGGATTATCTTTGTCTCCAGATATGTGGCGAATTCTGTGCGCTAACATAATCAGTGTGACGGATTCATCAGCTGATAAAACAATCATCGTAGATAATCGTATTTGTGTTGCCAAACAATGCAAAGATGGGGAGAACTTATATGTTTTTCAAGAACTGTTTCAACGAAAAGATATGTCTTTTCAATTTGTGCCCAAAAGTGTTGTACTTACTGCAGCAGAATTTAACAAGTTTATGGATTGCAGATCTGCTGTAACGGATAAGGTAAAGAAAAGTCTTATATTATATACCTTGTTCAGTTTTATTCAAAAAGAAGTGCAACAAATTAATCTAAATGTTCAAGTTGTGGATTACAACATTCGATTTCCGGAACTGTTTGATTCATTGACAAAGTGCTTGACTGCGGCTATAACTCTTAAAATTAATGAAGTGATGAACTGTTTTGGTTGTCGTGAAACAATCGAAATGGATTTTATGCATGATTGTCAGACAAGAACTAACACTGAGAACTTTGCGGACTATTTTGATATCGCCTTTTTCAAGTTAAATTGGCATGATATAGCCAAAGATTTTGTACATAAAAACTTAACTGCAGAGTTGGATATTATTATCAACGAAGAGGAATTTTTCGGTTACGTTGATGTTGATGTTTTGTTAAAAGATGTTGAAAAACTTTATATTGATAATGAAATTGTTTTATAATTTTTTATATATATTTTAATTGAATAAATCTTTGTTTAATTCTATAATTTTGTGTTATGTTTTTATTTCTAAGTTGTGTTCAATTTATCAATTTTTAAAAATATTGCATGTTTTTTAATCTTAAAAAAAAAAAAAGATATATATATATATATACCATAAATGATATAATTTGTTTATTTTATGTTTAAACGCCGTGAAATAAACATCAAATTAAACTGTTGGTGAAAATGTCAAAAGTACTTAATCAATTATATCAAGATCCTGCTTTACCTGGTAGTTTTGGGGGAGTGAATACTTTAAAACGTGTGTTGAAAGGCAAAGTAAAATCTAAAGATATTAAAACATGGCTAGAAAAGAAAGAGTCTTATACTTTACATAAACCTTTGAGGCATAAGTTTTCAAGAAATAGAGTAATTGTGGGAGGTCTAAATGAACAGTTTCAGACTGATTTAGTAGATATGCAGTCTTTATCAAAATTTAATGATGGTTTCAGATATTTACTGACGTGCATAGATGTTTTATCAAAATATGCCTGGGCGATTCCATTAAAAGATAAAAAATCAAATACTATAGTGAAAGCATTTGAAAAAATATTTTCAGAAAGACTTCCGCTTAATCTTCAATCAGATGCTGGAAGAGAGTTTAAAAATGAACAATTTCAAAATTATTTGAAAAGTAAAGGCGTACATTTTTTCACGACTTATAATTCAACAAAGGCTTCAATTGTAGAACGCTTTAATCGCACTTTAAAAACAAAAATGTACAAATACTTTACCGAAATGAATACGAAACGTTACATTGATGTAATAGATAAATTGGTAAAAAGTTATAATAAAACATGGCACCGAAGTATTAAAATGGAACCAGAAAGAGTAACAATAGATAACCAAAGTCAGGTATGGGAAACATTGTATGGAAACGAGGCTACTATTTCGCCTAAGCATACGTTAAAAGTAGGTGATACAGTTCGAATCAGTAGAGAAAAATTGCGTTTTGAGAAAGGATATGAGCAGAATTGGACAAGAGAAATTTTTACAGTTAGTAAAATTATAAACAGAAACCCAGTCGTGTTTAAATTAAAGGATTTAACTGGAGATGAAATAGAAGGTACATTTTATAAAGAAGAGCTTCAAAAAATAACAGATTCGGGATATTACCCAGTGGAAAAGATTTTAAAAACACGAAAAAAGAAAGGAAAAACAGAATATTTTGTAAAGTTTCTAGGCTATCCTGAAAAATTTAATATGTGGGTTGATAACGTCAAAATGATATAAAAAGAGCATGCTTCTACTTGCCTTTTCAGTTTAAAAAAAGATGTCGTTCTATATAACACTGATCAGCGACAGCTCTTTGAGCTTTTTTCCCCATAATAAAATTTCTCAATTTACAACACAACTGCCCAGTCCAATCAACTTAAATGGTGAATGGGAAATGGCTCTAGTAGATTTTATTTATCCTCATACTTGGTACAATGTGCGAAAAGATAATAATTTATTTGGTTTTGATTTAGGTGATGGGGTGTTAGAAGGCAGAAGAGTCCCTCCTGGTTGTTATGAATCAATACCCGATCTAATTAAAGGTATGACTATAGCATCACATAAAAATAAAATTGAGTTTAAATATCATTCAGTAACGAAAAGAGTTACAATTAAAACGGATGAAAATTCAAAAGTTGTTCTTAACGAAGGATTAGCTGAGTTATTGGGGTTTGAGCCTGGCGAATACACGGGCTTTCAGCAAAGTCCTTTTGTGGCCGATCCAAAATCTCCTTTTCCTGTAATATATTTGTACTGTGATCTTGTCGAACCGCAGATTGTGGGCGATGTACAAGCTCCCCTGCTAAAGATTGTAAGTGTTGAAGGTCGGGATGGAGAAATTGTAAATGCTCATTATACAAGACCCTTTTACCTACCAGTTATCCGACAACATTTTCAAACGGTACATATTGATATACGACTTCACACTGGAGAATTGGTGCCTTTTGAAAGGGGAAAAATATTTGTCACTTTGCATTTTCGTTTGAGACAAATCATATAAAAGCGCAATTCTTTAGATATCAACTTTCATTTTTATTTTTGATTGCAAGAAAGAAGGATCGAAGAGAAAAAAAAATGTTAGTTCCCTATGAGTGCTGTACAAAAAAGTTTGAAAATTATTATGCAACGCAAATTGGAAAAGGTTTGCCATACTATAGAGGAACAGTTTTGCAAAGAGGGCACGGTATAGGTGGATTTTTTGCTAAATTATTTCGAAGCGCCATGCCTTTGTTGATAAGTGGCGCAAAGACTGTTGGAAAAGAAGCTTTACGCGCAGGTACTATGGTTGCAAATGATATATTATCCGGCGAAAATTTTAAATCGTCTTTGAAAACTAGAGCAAAAGAAAGTGGGAAGAAATTAGCCAAAAAAGCAGTTCAAAAAGCAGATGAAATGATTGGTCGTGGAGAAAGCTTAAAAGAAAGCGAAAGACTTGCAAACACTTCATTTCATCGAAAGTACGGAAGGTGCAAGGACGTGATATTTTTGATTAACTATATACACATAAAACCATGGCTTTTCTATTACAAGATTCTCCAGAATGTGCAAAGTCAGAATTAGAATTATTTTCTTTACCACCCACTCAAACAGTTATTGAAAGAGGTCAATGGGTTGAGTTTCACCCGCTAGCCAATGCATCCGACGGAGGTCCTGTGGAATTTAATATTTCTGGAAGTGGAGAGGAATATCTTGATCTATCACAAACTCAATTGTATGTTAAAGCAAAAATTTTGAAGAATGATGGCACGCCCATTGACGCCAAAAGTAAAGTTGGCCCCGTTAATCTTTTTTTACATTCCATGTTTTCTCAAGTGGATATTAGCTTAAATGAAAGACTTGTTTCATCAAGTAATAATACTTATCCTTACAGAGCCATGATAGAGAAGCTTCTTAATCACGGTTATGATTCAAAAACCTCTCAACTTAGCTCAGAACTATATTTTAAAGATACTGCTGGTCGTATGAATGTTTATGATATGGCCGATGCGGAGCCCAATGAAGGTTTTAATAAGCGAGCTGAAATGTTTAAATTCAGTGCTGTGGTTGATATGATTGGACGACTGCACCTGGATATGTTTCACCAAGAGAGACTTCTTCTAAATATGGTAGATGTGAAAATAAAACTTATTCGTAGTAAACCAGAGTTTTGTTTATTAGGGGACGAAGAGGAATTTAAAGTTTCTATGGAACATGCTTCTTTGTTTGTTCGAAAGGTACGTGTAAGTCCTGGTGTAGTTCTGGGGCACGCGAAAAGCCTAGAAAAAGCAACAGCTAAATATCCTATTAACAGAGTACTCTGCAAAGCGTATTCAATTCCTGCCGGCAATATGAGTTTTGTTCAAGATAACATTTTTACGGGGCAAATGCCAAACCGCATTGTTATTGCCTGTGTAGATAATGACGCATTCAACGGTAACTATAAAAAGTCTCCTTTTGAATTTAACCACTATAATATAAATTTCATAGGTGCTTATGTCGATGGTCAACCTGTTCCTCATAATCCTCTTCAACCAAACTTTGAGAAAAATTTGTTTATTCGAGCTTACCAAAATTTGTTTTCTAATACAGAAAACAAAGGCTTGTACCTTTCAAGATCAGAATTTTCAAAAGGATATTCTTTATTCCACTTTGATTTATCACCTGATTTATGCGACGGTTCGCATTTAAATCTTATTCGTCACAGTAACTTAAGATTAGAAATAAAATTTGGCCTTGCTTTAGCGCAAACAATTACATTATTAGTGTACGCTGAATTTGAAAATTTAATCGAAATAAACAAATCTCGAAATATTCTATATGATTTTGGAAACTGATGGATTCATCGCAAATTCATAAAATTTTATCTCGTGATCCCTTGTCTGCGAAGTATTTCATAGGTGTTTTTCCGTCGGATAAAATACCTATTATTAAAAAATTGCCTTGTGCATTGGTACTCAACACTGATAAACATAATGAAAAGGGATCCCATTGGCTGGCAGTCTACATTCAAGATAAAAAGACTCTAGAATTTTTTGATTCCTTTGGATTACCCCCTACAACCTATGGAGCAGACATTACAAGTTTCGTTAAGAAGTATCAGCGGATTCACTGGAACGAGAGAACTCTTCAAAGTTTAACTTCAAATGTCTGTGGACAATATTGTATTTATTTTATTGTAAAACGATGTCAAGGTCTTTGTATGAAATCTATTGTAACACTATTATCTAAAAAGAAGAATGATTTTCGGTTATACCAGTTTGTAAAAAGAAGATACGGTGTAAATGTGATTTTTAAAAAATAAAGATTTTTTCAGAAAATATGTGTTTGTACTTATTTTATTTTATTTATTTTGTATTGTTCCCTCAAATAAAAAGTTTAAAATCTTTCAATACCACCACTATTTCCTAAAGCGAACACTTTTTAATGAGTAAAAATAATAACAACATATCAGAAGTTTTTAAGTATTTGATTAGCTCCAATAAATAATTAACGAGAATTAACCATTGCAGTACTGATGGAAAATTCAGATAGACTAAAGATAACAATTACTTTTCTTATTTTATCAAACGTTTGCTTTTCTGCTTATTTAATTTGGAATTACGTCAGCTATATTCCTCAAAAAAATATAAATTATCTTCAAAATAAAACGACAGTTGAAATATATAAAATATATCAAAAGATCGATTCTATAGGATTTATTAAATGTCACGAGTTTTTAAATTTTCATACGCATAATTCGGAATGTGGAAAAACAATTTGTGATTGTATTAAAAACTCTATGGATGTTTTTCAGAATCATTGTTTAGAATTTACTCAAAGTATCGTCGATTCTTTTAGTGAATGTTATCTCGTAGCAAATACAATTAAAGGTTGTGTGGATATTTTATGCAATATATAAATAGTAAGTTTTCCACAATTTTGTTTTCATTTACAAAAATGGAGCAGCTCAAGTTAGTACATCCTTCAACTTGTCTTATTAGTGGACCAACTGGATCAGGAAAAACTTATTTTGTTAAAAAGCTAATTGATTATAAATTTTTACACCCTATGCCATCATCTATTATTTATTGTTATGGTAGCTATCAGCCCTTTTTCGATTCAATGAAAAACGTACATTTCGAAGAAGGCTTACCTGCTAATATTGGTACCCTTCAAAATGCTTTAATTATTATAGATGACTTAATGTCTGAACTATCGAATGATGCACGATTAAGCAAACTTTTTACAAAAGGAAGTCATCATCGAAATCTTTCTATCATCTTTATCACGCAAAACTTATTTCAACAAGGTAGGGAAATGAGAAATGTTAATTTAAATACTCATTATATGGTGCTTTACAAAAACCCTAGAGATAAAAGCCAAGTAATGCATTTAGCTAGGCAAATTTTTCCAGGTAAAACAAAGGCTTTTCAGGAAATTTTTAATGATGCTACTTTTTTACCTTACAGTTACTTATTAATTGATTTAAGACCCGAGACTTTAGAACGCATGCGTCTGCGCACAGGAATATTTCCAGGAGATAAACATTACGTGTATGAAGCTCGATAAAAGCATTTGTCTGTAAATTTTCCATCAGTCAACATGTCTTCTGTTGTAGTGGAATTTGAGGGTTTTCAGATAAGCCCACATAAGTTTGTTATCAAAGAACTTGCTTTTTATGACGCAGACTTCCGATATCATGGGCAATGGAATTTCCTTCCTCCGTTTCCATGGGAGCAATTATCAGATAAAAATAGAAAGACATTTGCTTGGCTTACTCGAAATTGTCATAATTTACGTTGGGACAGCGGAGATCTACCTTATTCAGCATTAGAAGTTATACTTTCTTCTTTGTTTTTATCCCATAAAATTATTTATACCAAAGGATTAGAAAAAACAAAATTTTTAGAAAAACTTTCTGGAAGAAAAATTTTGAATCTGAATGATTTTAACTGTCCTAAAGTCAACTTCTTAAAATGCTTGGATGTAAAATGTCCTAACCATAAACCACACTTCAAACATTGTGCATTAGTGAAAGCGTCTTGTTATGCAATGTATATAAATAAAAGATCATCTTTAGCAAATGTCATTTGTATTCAAGATGTCAACTATCGAACATCTGAAATTATTGAACAAGGCAAAAAAAAAATCTGCGTTTCTTAGGAAGTGTCCTAACAGTGTTATAAAAGGAGTCTGTGAATGTGCCTTGAATCTTTTAAAAGGCAATATACCTGTCAGCAAGCGTCAAAAAGGTAGACTGATTCCCTATAAAAGAACTTTACGTAGACTAGGAGATAAGAAACTTCCATTATTCAAGAAAAGACGGCTTTTAGTACAGAAAGGAGACGGTTTTCTATCTGTTCTTATCCCAGCTGCAATATCGGTATTAAGTACCTTAATAAATGGAGCTCGCACGTAAATTTAGGCTAATTCCATTTGATCAGGATCAACAATTTACTGAAGAACATTTATCAGACTTAGATAAACAGATTACAAATATTTTAAAGAAGAAAATCAGTGACGATGATAAGGCTAAACTGTATGTTCAAGCTTTACAAAAATATGTCACGTTCCCGAGTGTTAACAATGTGAATCCTTCTCAGGAAGAAGAAAAAAAACATGCCATCGACAACAGTAATACTCAAGTAGAAAGTCAAGACATAGAAAATCAAGTTCTTTATTCTGTTCCAGTAAAACATAAAAGTGCAGCTGAACAAATAATGATATTTCTTAAAACACATAAGATTACTTGGACCCCAAGCAAAGAGCTCATTGTAAATCAGAAAGTTGTGCCTGGATCAGACGTTGTTCAACTGATAAATTTTTTACTGAGAAACAGAACTAAAAGACCTGTTGGTTTTGAACAATTTAAGGAAATACTGAACAAAAATAATTTTCCTCAAGATTTCATAAAAAACAGTTATTTAAGCAATGTAAAAACTATGTATGCAAAGCCTAATGTAAAAAGAAGAAAATTGTCTACCAAACATTGGCTGAAAATATAAATTAATAAAAAACAAAATTGTAACTGTTAATTAAGAAAAGCAAATAAAAATTCATATTTACCATTTGAAATAATTGTATTTGTTTTCTTTATAAAATAAAAGATAAATTGTTTTTTGTCTAAATAATAATAAGAATAATAATATATTTTTTAATCTAAGGGGGAAAGATTTTTAACTAATTAACAAAAAATTTTACAAAAAAAAAAAAAAAAAAGAATCAAATGCTATTATTGTTAGAACATGTATTATTATTCTTATTATTATTATTATAGTAAATAAAAAAAAAAAACTATTGCTTTTACTTAATATCCAGAAATAACATAACCTAAAAAAGAAAATCTCATCAGAAGTTTTTTTTTTTTTTCTTATTTATCTAATTTTAAGTAAGCACACAGACTTTTAGCATCAAAGATTTTATTTAATACTCATTTTTACACATTTTTGCATTACTTAAACTATTTAACATCATGCATTTTTTGTAGAAGATTAATCATAAAATTTAAAACTAATAAATAAACTTAAAAAAAAAAAAAAAAAAAAAAAAAAAAATAACATAATATTCAGGTTAGTTATTTTTCTCTCCGGCTATTCGTAGTTACACTTGCCTTTTTTCTATTCATTTTCATAGAGCCAAACCTAGAATTAAAAAAGAAAAAAATATATAAATTACAAAAAGAAATATTCTACTGTTTAAAAAGGGAAAAAAAGTTATAAAATTAATGATATATTATAATTTTTTCTAAAAAACATGAAAATTTTATTAATTACCTTAGTATCCATATGGTAAGGTTGAAAAATTTTCTTTTATCACTCTTTTGTCGTAGACCATTCGGTAGATTTTTCTCTCTTCTTTATTAAGGACCTTCCGCTTTTTGGCATCCCTCGTAATTTTGGCCTCATTAAAAATCTCCACTTTGTAAGTCGGGTCCATGCTGCAGACTATGTTTTTCAAACTGCCGAAATTCAAGAGCTGTGCATTCGTAAAATTCAGAGAAAATCCTCTAATTTTGCAGCAAGTTTTTCCAGATGATGTTTGATACGCGTAATTTTTTGGGCCTCCTGATTAAAAATAAAAAAAATAAAAGAAAGATTGCATTATAAAATTTATAAAATTAATTCGTTTAAAATGAAATAATAATACTAACTTACCAGATACAAATCTCTTTATTGTGTCGCCGTTCAGTTCATCCGTAAAGTCTCCCAAGAAGTTGCCAAGAGGAGGATCATTCTTTCCGTTCGATGCATAAATAATGCTATCTGTGTCGTGATATAACACATCATTTCCCAACTTCTCCATTTCTGAATACAATTTCAATCTAGCCCAAGCAGTGGTAAAGGCTGCTAAAAATATGTTGGTTGACTTATCCTGGGGAATAAAATCCTCTGAATGATTAAAATGTATGGCTGCAATCTCCGGGGTAGGAAAATAAATATCTTTAATCTAAAAAAAAAAAAAAGAAAAAAATAATAATAATAAAAAATGGTGCTTTGAAAAAATACAAATTATAAATATATATGAGTGTATACAAATACAAAATAAATTATGTAATTTCGTACTATAATAATAGTTATCCCAAACTTACGTTTTTTGATGAATCCAGTAATAATTTATTGAATTCGGCCAACGAGTTAACGTACTTCACTTGCGTTTTGTTAATATTCATACCCCATCTAAATATGAAAAAAATTATACATTTTATTACAAAAATCTAATTATTATTAATTAATTAATTATTATTATTATTTATTTATTTTTAAAAGAAATATCTATGTGTTATTAAATATAAACTAAAAGAAAAAGAAAAAAATATCTTTATAAAACTTACCTCCCCCAAAAACTGTTTAAGGCTAACTTAGCAACTTGACGTCGACCAGAGTTTTTTGAAATTGCATTTGGGTCCAATTTGATTCCTTCTCGAAGGTAATACTCCTCAATGTACTTTTCTTTTTCCTTTGTTGTGTTACACCCTGCCGGCCAACCACTACTCTCTTGTTTTATTTTTAAGAAAAGGTCAATATATGACCGGAATAGAGTGTCAGAGGATGATTCGAAGTGATAAACTTCATAAATCTTAAAAATAGTAATAATAATAATAATGTTAAATACTAAAAATAACTCTTTTCTTTTTTTTAATTACAAAAAATTATTAAAATTAATAATTAAATTATATATATAAATATATTAATACCTTGATGATTTTATAACCTTTTTTAACAGCCTGCTTTAATTCTTCGGAAACCCATGTGCCTACTATTGATCTTTCATCATCAGTGTGATTACAATTTTCTTGGTTAGTAGTTTCAGCACACACACGACATAAGGGAAACATTAATTTTTCGTTGCATCTAACTGGTAATACTGGAAGAAATAATTCTCGTGGAGGCAAAATTTTACACTTAATCACACCAAAATAGTCGTTGATATCAGCAAAATTTTCAGTAATTATCGTGGGGTGTCCAACGGGATATGTACAATATTTATTCACCTAAAATAAAAAAAAAAAAAAAAAAAGCTAATAGTAATAACCTCTAAATAAAAATAACATACCCAGGGATACAAAGACGTGAAGTCCACATATTTAGCGCATCCTTCGTAATATAAATGTATGGCATTAGTTCTTCCCCCAAAAAAGGCGTCCCTGGGATTTAATTTATCCTGAATCTCATGTTCTGAAAGGAATAACCTTAGTTCTGCATCCTCCTTCCTTTCCTTTAAAAAGTCATGTTCCCATTTTTCTTTTACTATATAGCCTTTATCGCGCAGTTTTTTAGTTGTTTCTTCCGTCTTCTCTCTTAAGACAGCCATTGTTACACCTTTAAATGGGTGTGTGAGGTCTCCTTCATAGCATATTTCACATCCGTGATAAAAACAACCCTGCAATAAAAAATTTAAAATTTGTCATTAATAAATATGAAAACTTTCTTTATAACTTTATAAAATAATAATAATTATTATTATTATTTAAGTACTTGGTATTGATAAACAGTATTTGTTTCAGCACAATAACCATCGACTGATATTCCATCTATTTTTTTCTCTCCCTGATTTAGAGCATGTTGAATATATATCCCTGACTTGTGAGACAAAAAATCCAACCAGCGTATTGAATCTCGACTGTAATTAGTTCTATTTGTGTATCCTTGTGTAGGTACCATGGCTATTGTATCACTTTCAATATGATTTGATCTGTAGGTTGCCATACACGCTGCTGCAATTGTTACGTATCTAAAAAATAATAATAAATAAATATATAAATATATTTTTTTTCAATTTACTCTTTTTATTATGTTTTACTCTTCATATTTCGTTATTTTAACTTACTGGAATGGATCAACATTTGCAACTTCTAAAAACTGACGGCGAAATTCGTTGCAACTGCGACGCAAAATATCAACATCAGAACTAAAAAAAAAAAAAAAAAAAAAAAAAATTATTATAAAAACATTAATGAAAAAAGAAGAAAAAGAAAAGAAAAGAAGAGGAAATTTATACATACTGACAGTATTTAAACATTTGTTCTTGAAAATCAAATGTTGTGTTTTTATTTTCATTATACCATTCCATAAAGGCATGTCTCCCTGTCGTGCTCATTGTATCAGGACCAAAGAATCGTGCATCAGGAAATCGTCCGACATATGTTTGATTCTCTGGTGTATTAAATAAATGGGGAAAGTACCCCTTTTGAATTTCCTGTAAATCAAAACAAGTCGGTAGCCTGGATAAAGCCATTGGCAAAAAATTGAAGGAATCGATGATTCTCAAATTCAGCCCTTTATGAATTATTCCCATGATTTTTGATCCACACGGAATAATTTCTGGCGTGGTACCTTGACGTAGAAGCCAGCTCAATATAAACTGCCCATCAAAACTAAAATAAATAAATAAATAAGTTTTAGAAACATTATGCTACCATGACATCAAACTTTAATTTAAAAAAAGTTACATCAAGCACTTAATAAATAAATAAATAAGTTACCCTTTCATATTATGTGCTATGGCCGTGTATTTTTTATGCTTTGGTGAAAACAACCAAGCGCAAAACTCATCACAGGCGCCATAGCCTTTAAAAACTTTTTCGGTTCCGTCCATATACTGAGCAACTGCAAAATTCACGATGTGTTCTTTAGTTGATTGATCGGTTTCGAAATCAAAGTATATCAGTCGATCAGATGCAGGTTTGGAATCCAAAGGTTTTAAATGGCAAAGATGGTCAACAGGCACATATTCATTGCAACTTAAACATTTCATTGTATTGCAGCGGTGCATTTCTTTTGGACATGCACTTCTCAAAATAACCTTTGAGCACTGTCTGCATTGGTACATCTAAAAAAAATACAATAAATAAAAATAAATAAAATAATATTTTCCTTATATTGCTTAAGACAAAAAGAGAGAGAAACTATATGCGTTAATAATAAAAAATAAAAATGATAAAAATACATACTTTTTCGCACAGGGACTTTCCTTGGGTAGTGGAAGCCTTGTGATTGGAGAAACAATCAGCTGACTGACAGAGTCGGTCGCAATCTTCACATCTTATTTTTTCTCCAGCAGAGCATGTCATAAGTCTGCATACAGGGCAAGCATTCGAGCAATAATGCTCCTCAATTTTTTCAAAGCCCTTTTCACAGTTTTCACAGTAAAAATGTTTACCGTAGAAAGCTTTCAGGTTTTTTATTACATCATAATGGCTATTGTGCAGCCACAGATTTATTCTCTTCGACCTGTTACGGCTTTTGTATGAAACCTACAAAAATACAATAAAATAAAATATACAAAAATAACTTATTTATGATTTATCTTTTTATTATAAATCATCCTAATAAAAAATATTTATATATATATATATATATATATATATATATATATATATATATATATATATACCTTGTTTAAATTTTCCGAAGATATCACTACAATTTGAACGTCTAAAAACTCTTCAAACATGGCAATTTCGGCGTAAGTACATGGGCCAGGTCTAACTCCTGCTTTAAGATGCAATTCTCTTGCTTTATTGATTAGAGCAGGGCGTCTTCGGTCTCTTAAAGTGTTTATTTCCCATCTGTCATTGTTCAAATGTGCAAGTGCAAACACTATGGCTTTTGAACAACACAAGCCCTCGTTATCAGACGGAATTTCGAGTACTGAGCGCTTTTTCAATCTATACACATCCACATTTATTATATTTGCTCGACCTGCACCAATATCTCTTCTGATAGTTACGATATCGATCAAAAATCCAGCATCTAGTTTAATGTGTTTTTTTGATTGCAACACTTTGGTTAATGCTGACAAAATTTTTTCGACAGTCATAGAAGACACAGTCATCAATGTCGTT
The DNA here is from genome assembly GCA_963930645.1 of Salticus scenicus. Taxonomy (NCBI): domain Eukaryota; kingdom Metazoa; phylum Arthropoda; class Arachnida; order Araneae; family Salticidae; genus Salticus; species Salticus scenicus. The sequence goes on along the minus strand of CAWVNO010000723.1, from coordinate 49,261 downwards.
GATATTGGTCTATCCAAATCATCAGACTGAATGCATACTCTAATGAGATCAGTTGGTCTTAATCCCTGCGTACATCGTTTCAATATGCACTCAAACAACAGACGCACATATGCTATTGCAGCAGCCAGTGGATTCTCTCTCACAAAGGCAGGAATTCGGTCGACATCGACTCGAGCTTTAAAGATCAGCTCTTCCCCTTTATATTTTTTATTTCTCCTACGGTTTTGCTCTTCGAGTATTAAAGCATCTTCCATCTAAAAAATACATAAAAGAATAGAAAAATAAAAAAATAATCATAAAATGCACAGTATTCTATAAAATACACACAAAGTATATTAAAAATAATAATAATAATAAAAAAATTACGTTTTCTTCTGTGTAATCATTTTCTTCATCCGTAACTGTAGAGGGACCAGGGTTGTTCTGAAATATTAATGATTAAAATTTAATTTTTAATTTATTATTTTTTTCCTTAGATACGATTAAAAAAATAAAAATAAAAAATAAAAATAAAAACAATTAATTTACTTGAAATCCTGAACCAACTTGAGAAGGCAATGGCATAGGGTTTTCCAAAAAAACCTGCGTCGCCTCTCCTAGAAATGGCATGGAATTTTCCAAAAAAACCTGAGATTCTTCACCCAAAATCTATTTTTAAAAAATGAGATATACACACTCACATACATGAATATATAAAAATCAAATGATTCTTTAAAAAGAAAAAAGGAAAAAATAAAAGGAAATAAAAAGAACTTACATCATCATCTTCATCTAGCATAGGATAATCGGAATCCTCAAATATTACCTAAAATTAAATTTTTTAAAATAATAAATAAGAATAAAAAATAAAAAAAATTGTAATTTCAAACTAGAATTTTAAAATATAACTTTTTTAATTATAAATAGATTAAAAATTAAAAAATAAGAAAAAAGAAAAGAAATGTTGGAAAATGAAAAGTATCAAGCATACATACTAAGTTACAAAAAAATATACGTACGGAAAACAAAAAATAAAAATAAAAAATAAAGAAAAAGAAAAAGAAAAATAATGAAAGCACAAATGATTAAAAACTAATAAAATAAAAATTGCTTTCTAAACTATTTGAACCTAAAATAAAAATAATTAACTTTATAAAATGTCAATTATCATTCACATTCACGTTAAGAATTAAAGTCAAACGCTTATTCTTATATGAATTAATTTATTATTTAAAAAAAATCTAATATTATCTATTTACTATATTTGCAAGTATTTTTACAGAAAAATACCTGAACATGAAATAAACATGGAAAAATAGTAATATTTAGACTAACATTCAATAAATAAAAAGCACACAATATAAAAATTCTGTTACAAAATAACTAACAGAAATTTAATCGAAAAGCCTTTCGTATAACATTTAAAATAAAATTTGTAAACTAACATAATAATAATAATAATAATAATAATAAATATTTCTTACCAGGTCATTTAATTTTCGTTTTCTTGACATCTTGAGTTGTAAGAAGAAGATTCCGAAGAAATTCACCAAATATCTTCTAAAAAATAAATATCTCACACGCGCACAAATTCACTCGAAGTCAACTGGGCAAAAACAAATGTATAATAAAGTGTACTTTCAAGTCTGCTTTGGTTTTTATAGCAGGTCAATTTTCTCCTATGCTGCCATTAAAAATGTTCAAAATATATTCTTAAAAACATCTCATCTTTACTAATGGTTGCAGTTAAAACTGAATTAAATCCTCTTAAAAACCGAGTAATACATCTCAACACAAGCTGTGTACAAGTATTGCAAATGTCCGAGTGAAATACTTACAAGCAGGGACAAGTATTGCAACGTTCAAGTGAAATAAGGGGAGTACACATTTCTCGTACTTGACAGTTTAACAATGTTCCAAGGACAATCCATTGTGTACTTAATCTATTTGAAATTCCTACGATTACATGCGTATTTTCATGGGAAGAAAAAACACGTGTATATTTATTTCATCTGAAATTAAATTATTATTCTAAAAAATTAATAATTTTATTCCAAAAGAAACTAAAATTCACGGTAAGGTCATTGTGCCTAAATGCGATAACCCATAAATGCGACAAAGTTCTTCTACTGAAAATCTAAATGCATAAATCGCATACTTATGAATCATAATGGAACATACACATTTCAAGAACGGTTCGCGAAACTTTTCATTAAATTTTAAAGGTTTTTTCTAGTAGAATTTTCTTTTGCAGTAAACATTGTCCATTATGCCTTTCCGATGTCTTTTCCTAATTGCGATGAAAAATTTTGAAATAGTAACTGTAACTTTATCCTTTTATTTTTCAAGGTCAAACAACCACTGTTACGTCATGTGCTTGAATACCCTTTATACCTACCAGAAGAAAATAAAAAAAAATACTACATTTTTTTAAAAAGAGGGGTTTAAAATTTTTATCGCATTTAAGGGTCTGTTTACACCATTTTCCTAAATGCGACAAATTTTATCCCTTAAATGCGGCAATTTTTACAGTTGATATATTAAGGGAAGTTTAAGCATTTTTTCCTTTTTAACACTTTCCAACAAGGTTTAAAAGTGACTTAAGCTTGTCTGTCCCTCTGTCCGTCTGTCTGTCTGTCTGTCCGCGCTCTAATTCCTGTAGGGACACCCGAAAGTATTCCAATGCACTGTGTTCTATGAGAGGTATTGCTGTAAACCATATTTAATACATTAACTGTATACAAATCTTAGTGAAATTGAATCATGTTATTCAAGTTCACTATCGGATGTTTCATATATAAAATGGAATAAATACCACCACTAGTTTGTACACAGGGACACTCGAAAGTACTCCAAAGCATTGCGTTCTATGAGAGGTATTTCTATAAACCAAATTTTAATAACTTTACTTTCCACAAAGTTTAATGAAATTGAAATATGTTATTCATATGCACAAAAGAATGCTTTGCATAGAATATAGCATGATTAGCATTAGATTTACAGGGCCACACAAAAATATTCAGTTACATTAAGAGCTGTTCATAAAAATTTGCTATAATTTCAATTTCGTTTACATTAAGCGTTTTTAACATTGTCTAACAATTTTCATCTGTGAATATAATTTCAATTTAAGTATCTATCTGTTCGTCTGTCCGCGGTCTAGCTCCAGTAAATATTTATGTAATTTCTTGAAACTGATATACGTTATTTAAGTTCACTATCGGATGTTCCCTATTGAAAAAGGAGTTAATATCTCTACTGGTTTGTGTACAGAGGCACCCAAACCTTTTACAAAGCATTGTGTTCTATGAGAGATATTTCTATAAACCATATTTTAATACCTTTACTGTACACAAACCTTAATGAAATTGAGAAATGTCATTCAAGTTCACTATCGGATGTTTTATATATATAATGGAGTAAATACCACCACTGGTTTGGGCACAGAGACACTTGAAAGCATACCAAAGCATTGCGTTATATGAGAAGTATTTCTATAAACCAAATTTTGATAACTTTACTTTCCACAAAGCTTAATGAAACTGAAATGTTTTATTCATATGCACAAAAGACTGCTTTCTATGGAATATAGTATGTTTAGTATTAGTTTTACAGAGCAACAAAAAAATATTCAAATACATAAAGAGCTATTAAGAAAAGTTTGCTGGAATTGCACTTTCGTTTACATTAAGCGTTTTTAACATTTTCTAACAATTTTTAAGTGTGAATATAATTTCAATTTGTGTATCTGTGTATCTGTTTGTCTGCCCATCTGTCTGTCTTTCGGCGCTCTAACTCCGGTAAATATTTATGGAATATCTTGAAACTAATATATGTTTTTCAAGTTCACTATCGGATGTCCCCTATTAAAAATGGAGTGAATACCTCTACTGGTTTGTGTACAGGGGCATCGGAAAGTACTGCAAACTATTTTTTTTTTCTATGAGAGGCATTTCTATAAACCATATTTTAATACCGTTACTTTACAAAAATCTTAATGAAATTGAAATATGTTATTCAAGTTCGCTATCGGATGTTTCCTATGTGAAATGGAGAAAATATTACCACTGTTTTGTGTACAGGGAGACTTACAAGTATTGCGTTGTATGAGAGGTATTTCTGCAAACCAAATTTTAATAACTTTACTTTGCACAAATCTTAATGAAATTGAAAAAAGTTATTCATATGCAAACAGGAATGCTTTTTATAAATACAGTATGATTAGTATTAATTTTACAGGGCCACATAAAAATATTAAGTTACATTATGAGCTATTAATAAAAATTTGCTGTAATTGCATTTTCTTTTACAATAAGCATTTTTAACACTTTCTAACAATTTTTAAGCGCGAATATGATTTTAATTTGGTTATCTTTCTGTCCGATTGTCTGTCTTTCTATCTGGCTCTCGTCCCGAGAGTTCTTAAATATTTTCAGAATTTTGAAAAATTTATATATGTTATTAAAGTTCACTATGGAATGTTTCCTATTTAAAATGCCATTAATATGTCCTACACAACGTGTTTGTGTACAGGGAACTTCCAATGCTTTGCGTTTTAGGACAGACATTTTTATAAATCACATCTAAATAACTTTCTACTGTAAAAATTATAAATAAATTGAAATGTATTTTAATATTCTAAAATAATGTTTTGTATAGAATATGATATGATCAACCTTCAGATTTACAGGGCTACACTAAAATATTCAAATACATTAAGGGAAGCAATTATAAACTAACGGCTGGATTTTCTTTTGCATTAAGCCTTTTTAACGTTCTTCAACGACGTCTGAGAGCGGTTTTAAATTGAATTAGTCAATCTGTATATTTTTCAGTGCTTCTCTCCTTTGTTTGATAATGCAGGCAAGGAATATTGAAAGTTATACGATACAACAAGCACGTACAATTGGAGAGTATTAATAACCAGTGCATACTGCATGATTTTTCGTTCTTTTTTAAACACTTTCCAGCAAGGTTGAAAAGTGTCAATGATTTCGGTTTGTCTGTCTGTCTGCAGTCGAATTCCTGTAAATTTTCATGGAATTTCTTGAAGCTGATATATCGTATTCAAGTTCACTATCGGATGTTCCCTATTGAAAATGGAGGGAATTCCTCTTCTGATTTGTCTACAGGGACACCCAAAATTTTCCAAAGCACTGTGTTCCATGATAGATATTTCTATAAACCGTATTTTGATACGTTTACTTTAAACAAATTTTAATGAAATTGAAATATATCATTAAGTTCCGGATATTCCCCATGTAAATTGAAGAAAATACCGTCACTGGTTTGTATACAGGGACATCCGAAAGTATTTAAAAGCATTGCGTTCTATGGAAGGTATTTCTAAGCACCAAATTTTAATGATTTTACTTTGCACAAGTCGTAAATATATATATATATATATATATATATATATATATATTATTATTATTATTATTCATATGCACAAAAGAATACCTTCCATAAAATACAATATTATTAGCATTATATTTACAGGGCCACACAAAAATATTCAGATACATTAAGAGGTATTGTTGGAAAATTGCTTGAATTGCATTTTCGTTTACAATAAGCGTTTTTATCACTTTCTAAATGTTTTTAACACTTTCCAATAAAGTTGAAAAGTGTTAATGACTTAGGTTTGTCTGTCTGTCTGTCTGTCCGTGCTCTATCTCCCGTAAATATTCATGGAATCAGAGTTACACATACACTACTCAGAAAAGAAGAGTTAAACACGGATTTACACACTCTGTTATAAAAAGGCAAAGTTACACACACAATTACACACAAACTGTTAATAAAAATGCAGAGTTACACACACAATTACACACAAACTGTTAATAAAAATGCAGAGTTACACACACAATTACACACAATTACACACAAACTGTTAATTATTAACAGTTTTTATTAAATAAAAATGCAGAGTTACACACACACTGTAGCAAAAAATTAGCGTTACACACATTGTCAAAAAAAAAAAAAAAAGAGATTTAGATACGGAGTTACACACACTGTTAATAAAAAGGCGGAATTATACACAGCAAAAAATCAGTGATACACGCAAAGTTACGCACATTGTTCAAAAAAAAAAAAAAAGAATTGAACATTGAATTACACACACTGCTAATAAAAAGGCAGGATTATACACAGAGTTACATGCACTGTTAATAAAAAGGCGCTGTTAATAAAGAGTTACACACAGAGTTACACACACAGAGTTAATAAGAAGGCAGAGTTGCACACACACTTTTAAGGGGGTATTCTGGTCTAGAAGCCTGAATTTTAGGCATTTTTTAAAGTAAGATAAAAAAAAAATGAAAAACATTTTTACTATCCATTTTTTTATATGTTTTTTATTGACATTTTGAGAATGTAAAAAAAAAAAAATCACAAAAAAAAAAAAAACCAAAATTCGCCGAGATACAGGCCGATGGAGTGGGGGCTTCAAAAAAAACGGTGCGTCCTGGTTGACATGATTTCAACCCTTGTAGTGATCTAAAACAAAAAAATCAAACAAATTCTTCATTAATAAAGATGTCGCTATCGGGTTGACCATTTTCAAAAAAAAAAAAAAAAAAAAAAAAAAAAATGACAAAATGGCGTCGACTTGAAAAAAAAAATTTTTTTTTACCCGACTTTTTTCGACCTTTTCGAATTTTTTAAAAATATTGAAAATCAAAATTTTTTAAAATCCAAGGCAGACGCGATAGAGAGTTGTATAAACAAGATATATACCAAATTTCAAAGCAATCGGTTCAGTAGAACTTGAAATATCATGTCAACCACCTCAAAAAAAGTAGTTTCGAGAAAAACGCGTTTAAAGTTTAGGAAACAATTCTAATGGAATAACTGTGAAAATAATATGTTATACTCACTTTGCATCAATCGGCGATCCCAGATCCATACATTGGGCCTTCCTCCTTCTCATAATTCAGCTCTTGAGAAGTTCTTGATTTTTTAAAATTTCTAGACCAGAATACCCCCTTAATTACGTACAGGGTTACACACACTGTTAGTTACACATAAGTAAAATTACACACGTTGTTTGCTAAAAATCAGCGATACACACAGTGTTACACACACAATGTTAAAAAAAAATGTTAATAAAAAACAAAATTACACATGGAGTTACACACTCTGTTAATAAGAAAGAAGAGCTACACACACACTGTTAATTGCATACAGGGTTGCACACACAGTGACAGTTTCACATAGCGTTACGTACACTGTTAGAAAAGTTCAGCAATACACACAGAATTACACACACACTGTTAAAAAAAAAAGAAGAGTTACACACTGTTAACAAACAGCAGATTTAGACACAAAGTTCCACACACTGTTAATAAAAAGGAAGAGTTACACACACTGTTAAAGGCAGAGTTGCACATAGAGTTACACAACATTTTATCTTGAAATAGTTATGTGGTATTAAGTATTTTATAAACTATAAAAAAAGAACGAAAAATCATGCATTACGCAATGATTATTAACACTTTCCAACTGCACGTAATTGTTGTATCTTATAACTTTGAAAGTCCTGTACCTACGTTATCACACAACAAACAAAGAGTAGTTCTGAAAGGCATAGAGACAGACTAATTGAATTCCTAATTATTCTTAAACACTGTTTGAAAGTGTTAAAAATGCTTAACACAAAGAAACCGTCGCCCTTCGATTGTAATTCCAGCCCTTAATCTATCTGAAAATTTCAGTGTAGCCCTGTAAATTTGAAGGTTAACAAAATCATATTTTATACAAAACATTATTTTAACAAATTAACAATAAATGCCAATTTCTTTATCATTTTACAGTTGAAAGTACAGTATGAAAGTTCTTTAAATGTAAATTATAAAAATGTATGTCCTAAAATGCAACGCATTGGCATTTTTTGCGCGTTCCTGTACATAAACATGTTGTACAGTACCTATAGTATTAATGCCCTTTTTATTTGGGAACATTCAATAGTGAATGTGAACAACATATATATTTTTTTTAAAAATTCAGAAAATATTTCCGGACGCTAAGTGCGGTACACGGACAAGACAAATGGAGATTCGGGCACATAGATACAGAAATTGAAAACACGTTAAGACTTAAACAAGAAAGAAAAATCATGCAGTACCCATTGATTAGTAACACCTTCCAACTGTACGTAATTGTTGTACCGAATAACTTTTAATATTCTTTGCCTACGTTGTGAGGTTGAGACGTCAGAACGTCACCACAGTTGTTTTAATTAAGCTGGATCCAGCAAAGTAGAAAGTGAGGACGGTTAAAATCGCTTCGTCGCCAGTGACTCGACGAAAGTTGGGGTCGAGTTAGCTTTGTGTCGGCAGGGTGCTGCAATGAAAGACTTAGATTTTGAATGTTAGATAAATTAGAAGTGATTTTAAAAGGACGGATTGAAATGAAGAGAGAAAGAGGATGTAGGACGAAGTATAAAATGGCGATGGTTTTAGTAGATGGGAGTGGATGTGGGAGGACATTATAGTGGATGCTGGAGGATATTAAAGTGGATGTCGGAGCATATTATAGTGTGGATATCGGAGTATTATAGTGGATTGTTGAAAGTCTTACTTTGGCGAATATTGAGTAGTAGAAATTTAGAGGAGTGAGGAATAAGTCATGATGAGTGTTAGTACGAGTATTTGCTAGCGCTCGTGAAAGTGAATTTCGATCTGTAGGGAATCATCTGATCGAAAGTGAAGTCGCAGCAGTGGAGTTACGAGTGCAACCGTCGCTACACCTTCAATTGCTTGCTGGGGTGAGATATTTAAGATAATCTAATTTAATTGTTGATATATATATTTTGATTGAGTAATACACTGACTGAGCTAGTTTAATTGCCAGGCCACCCTCCCCATTAATCTGCTCAAATAAACTTTAGTTATTGTTAATTCAAGTCCTGTGTTCTCTTACTTATCCATTTAGTGATCTAATTAAGTTAAGATGGAGTTTGCGTCAACGCAAACTTTACAACGTTATCACATAACAGACAGAAGGACTGAAAAATATACAGATAGACTAATTGATTTTAAAATTACTCTTAGGCATTTTGGAAAGAGTTAAAAAGGCTTAACGCAAAATAAAATGCAGCCATTAAATTATAATTACAGCTTTTGATCTCTCTGAATATTTTAGTGTAACCCTTTAAATCAGAAAGTTAATCATACCATATTCTATACAAAGCATTATTTTAGAATATTAACAATACATTTCAATATTTTTATGATTTTTGCAGTAGAAAGACTTAACTTTCAAAAAATTCTGTCCTAAACCGTAATACATTGGCATTTTTTTTTTTTTTTTTTTTTGTCCCTATAAACAAACTAGTTGTACAGGACCTATTAATGTCGTTTTGAATGGGGAACATTCTATAGGGATAATGTTTATAAAAATAACACTCATAAAACACAGTGCTTTCGAATGCTTTTGGGTGTCCCTGTACACAAACCAGAAGAGATATTCACTCCATTTTCAACATGGAACATCCGATAGTAAACATCAATAAAATATATCAGTTTTGAGAAATTCCATAAATATTTACAGGAGTTAGGGCGCGGGCAGACAGACGGACAGACAGATGGACAGATACACAAACTGAAATCATATTCACACTTAAAAATGTTAGAAAGTGTTAAAAACGCTTAATGTAAACGAAAGTGCAATTCTAGAATTGTTTTATCAGTAGCTCTTAATATAAATGGATATTTTTATGTCACCCTGTAAACCTAATGCTAATCATGCTATATTCTATGCAAAGCATTTTTTTCTGCATATAAATAACTTATTTCAATTTCCTAAAACTTCGTGGAAAGTAAAGTTATTAAAATTTGATTTATAGAAATATCTCTCATAGAACGCAATGCTTTGGAATACTTTTAACTGTCCCTGTACATAAATCGGTGGTGGTATTTCCGCCATTTTATACAAGAAACATCCAGTAGTGAACTTGAATAACATATTTCAATTTAATTGAGATATGTCTACAGTAAAACCAATAGAAATAACACTCATAGAACACAATGCTTTGAAATGCTTCCGGGTGTCCGTGTACACAAACCAGTATAGGTGTAAACTCCATTTTAAATAGGGAACATCCGATAGTGAACTTGAATAACATATATCACTTTGAAGAAATTCCATAAATAATTATGAGATTTAGAGCTCGGACAGACAGACAGGCAGACAAACAGGCGGACAGACAGATACACAAAACTGAAATAATATTCACCCTAAAAAAACGTTAGAATGTGTTAAAAACGCTTAACGTAAACGAAAGTACAATTCTAGCCATTTTTTTTAATAGCTCTTAATGTAACTGGATATTTTTGTGCCACCCTGTAAATCTAATGCTAATCATGCTATATTCTGTCCAAAGCATTCTTTTGTGCATATAAATACCATATTTAAATTTCCAAAAACTTCGTGGAAAGTAAAGTTATTAAAATTTGATTTATAGAAATATCTCTAATAGAACGCAATGCTTTGGAATACTTTTGAAGTGGTTGGAAAAACTACTTTTTTTTTGTAGTGAACTACAACTACAACTACATTTTCACAAATGTAGTTAACTACAACTACAACTACTTTTTCACAAATGTAGTTAACTACAACTACTTTTAAAAAGTAGTGACTACAAACTACTTTTCTCCCCCCCACCCCCGAAAAAAAAAAAAAAAAAAAAAAAACTATTGAAAATTAACATTCATTGCAATTTTGGTTATGTTACCACAATATTTTAAATTTTAATTACTTTTTAACCACCAAATGTAATTAATCACTTCTTTTCAATTTATGTGCTTTATTATGCATTAGTTCAAAATTTAAATGCATGTTGAATACTTTCTCTTAAACGGTTTTATATAGTATTTCTACATATTTTTATTCATTTTTAATCATATTTTCATTTTTAATAATATTTTTATTCATTTTTAATAAGAGATGCATCTGAAATTTTTCATCAGTTAGGCAGGATCTTTTGCAGCTAAGCACTTCAGATGCATGAGAGAAAAGTCTCTCAACGTGGTTCACAAATAGCGGCTTGCTGGTAAACAAAAGTAACGTTAAAAGTAGCGTTGAAAATCGCTAGAAACTACGTTTTTTTGTAACGCGCTACTCGTTACACTACATTTTTTAGAACGTAGCGCGTTACACTGCAAACTACTAAAAAAAGTAGCGACTACTGTAGTTTCGCTACTTGCAGCGCGCTACTTCCGACCATTCCTTTTGAGTGTCACTGTATATAAATCGGTGGTGGTATTTCCTCCATTTTATACAGGAAACATCCAATAGTGAAGTTGAATAACATATTTCAATTTCATTAAGATATGTCTACAGTAAAGGTATGAAAATATGGTTTATAGAAATACCTCTCATAGAACACAATGCTTTCGAATGCTTTTGGGTGTTCTGTGCACAAACCAGTAGAGGTATAAACTCCATTTTTAATAGGGTACGCCCGACAGTGATCTTGAATAACATATTTCAATTTCATTAAAATATGTCTACAGTAAAGGTATGAAAATATGGTTTATAGAAATACCTCTCATAGAACACGAGGCTTTGAAATACTTTCGGGTGTCCCTGTACACAAACCAGTAGAGGTATCATATTCACCCTTAAAAAATGTTAGAATGTGTTAAAAACGCTTAAAGTAAACGAAAGTACAATTCTAGCCTTTTTTTTTTTTTTTTTTTTTTATAGCTGTTAATGTAACTGGATATTTTTGTGCCACCCTGTAAATCTAATGCTAATCATGCTATATTCTGTGCAAAGCATTCTTTTGTGCATATAAATACCATATTTAAATTTCCAAAAACTTCGTGGAAAGTAAAGTTATTAAAATTTGATATATAGAAATATCTCTAATAGAACGCAATGCTTTGGAATACTTTTGAGTGTCCCTGTATATAAATCGGTGGTGGTATTTCCTCCATTTTATACAGGAAACATCCAATAGGGAATTTGAATAACATATTTCAATTTCATTAAGATATGTCTACAGTAAAGGTATGAAAATATGGTTTATAGAAATACCTCTCATAGAACACAATGCTTTGAAATACTTTCGGGTGTCCCTGTACACAAACCAGTGGAGGTATCATATTCACCCTTAAAAAATGTTAGAATGTGTTAAAAACGCTTAAAGTAAACGAAAGTACAATTCTAGCCATTTTTTTTAATAGCTGTTAATGTAACTGGATATTTTTGTGCCACCCTGTAAATCTAATGCTAATCATGCTATATTCTGTGCAAAGCATTCTTTTGTGCATATAAATACCATATTTAAATTTCCAAAAACTTCGTGGAAAGTAAAGTTATTAAAATTTGATTTATAGAAATATCTCTCATAGAACGCGATGCTTTGGAATACTTTTGAGTGTCCCTGTACATAAACCGATGGTGCTATTTCCTCCATTTTATACAGAAAACATCCTATAGTAAACTTTAATAACATATTTCAATTTCATTAAGATATGTCTACAGTAAAGGTAAGAAAATATGGTTTGTAGAAATACCTCTCATAGAACACAATGCTTTGAAATACTTTCGGGTGTCCCTGTACACAAACTAGTAGAGGTATGAACTCCATTTTCAATAGGGAACGTCCAATAGTAATCTTGAATAACATATATTAGTTTCAAGAAATTCCATAAATATTTACGGGAGTTAGAGCGCGGACAGACAGACGGACGGACAGACACACAGACGGACAGACAGACAGACAAACTGAAGTCATAAACACTTTTCAACCGTGTTAGAAAGTGTTAATAACAGTTTTCAACCTTCTTTGGAAAGTGTTAATAACATTAAAGTAGCTTCCATGCATTAAATGCATTATCGCATTTAGGGAGTGTGAACATCGCATTTAGGATATAGTACCTTAAATGCGACAAAAATTTCCTAAATGCGACGCTGGTATATATTTTCATAAATTATTGATATTTTTTTAATTTCTTGAAAAAAAATGACACAAAACACTAGTTTAGAACTATGAGTATAATATTCAACCATTTTTTCTTTCTTTTCATAATTATTTGTTTACTAAAATGTCATAAGTTTCCTAAATGCGATAAACTTACCAAAAATCACGTCGCATTTAGGCACAATGACCTTATATAATATATATTAAGATAGTAGAAAAAAGGCTGCAAACATTCATAGTAGAGGAAAAAATAATAATATTTTTATTTCATCGTCGCAAGTTTTCTTTAAAATATAAATTAAAACAAATTTACTAAAAAAAAAAAAAATTCAAACTGCATTTCAAATAAGAAAATTTAAAAACATTCTTATGGCTCTTACAGCATTTTTGAAAATATAGTTGTACATAATACTCATTTAGTAAAAGATAAAAAAAATCAAAGGTTTAGTATTTTGAATATAATAATAATATTTAATTGCAATATAATATTTTTTCTTATTAAAATCATTCAACTTAAATATTTCTTTATAATAACGTCCAATTATGTTGCCCGACATATACTCGTTCTACTTTTAGCGGTTAAATCAAAGTAGAATTCATCGCGTCTTAATTAATTGTTCGTTACATCCCTAATTAAAAAAATATTTAATTAAAACTCAAACGTCAGCATTTAATTTGCGTTCGAACAAGTTCAAACACGATGGAACAAGCCTGAGCATGTTTAAGTGACGTCACCTGTGAACCACATAAAATTTTTTTACAAGTCCCCATTCCGAAACTAACATCAAGTGTTGCCAACGCCAAAAAACAAAAGTAACCCTTACCGTCCTCTTTCATGATCACGCAACCAACCAACCAATCCAAAATACCCCCATCATCTTTCATGATTAAGCAACCAGCCAACCAACCAATCAAAAACACGAACGACATAAAAATTTTTACAAGTCCCCATTCCGAAACTAACATCAAGTGATGCCAACGCCAAAAAACAAAAGTAACCCTCCCGTCAGCTTTCATGATCACGCAACCAACCAATAAAAAACACCCCATCCTCTTTCATGATCAAGCAACCAGCCAACCAACCAATCAAAAACACCCTCGTCATCTTTTACGATTAAGCAACCAACCAACCAATCCAAAATACCCCCCCCGTCATCTTTCACGTGAAAAAAAACCAACCAACCCCTCAACCCTTACGTCACTTCCGACCACGCCCCTTTTGATTGACAGGTGACACGCCCACCTGTGACGTCACTTCCGCCTCACCAAGTGGGGGGGTATACTACTGACATAATGGGAAAATCTTTTAAACTGAATTTGTGAGTTTTAAAAAATTATTTGTATGTGGGTTAGTATTTTTTAAACATCATTTAGGCAGCAATGTTTGCTTTTTACTTGAGACTACACGAAAACAACCATTCATCATTTATTTCTGTGGGAGGGGAGTGGACCGTCTCTTTGCCTACGTCCTTGCACATAACATCACATTAATACAAATCATTCCCATTTTTTTTTATGAAAGTGAGTGACTACAAATAATTATTTTCTTAATTTGTTTATCGTTGGTTCTCTGAACTCTCTCGTGGTTAAAGTTTTAATGGATAAAATGGTACTTCTATCTTGTTTGTTTACACTGCCGACTTGAACGAAAATTAATCTAATAATTCTCAGAAAATTAGAAAATAAATCCTAAATTAAAAGTATTCCCTGATATTAAACTATAATACGATTTTGTTATTTTTTACAGGTACTACTTTTATAGACTTTGATTGATATAACATATTTTAAAGTTTTGAACTTCTTTGACGTGAACAATTCAGCTTAAGAATGCTCAAAAAATAAATTTTGATGTAGTTTTATCTGAATAAATGATATTTTTTCCATGTAAAATTCTAATGCGTCAGTTTAATTTTAAAGTAAAATTAATAATATCGAGTTTCAAGTAGGTTATAAATATACGAAAAATGAAAATTTCCGAAATTTGTAATTTAAATAGCGGATATTCATTATAGAAAAAACTGGGTATGTGTTATAACAATAATCATAACACACACGCATACGCGCAAACGAAACCTTATGATAACAACTTTATCTAAATTAAATGCGCATGGCTGTTAGCGTTACCCAAGAAACACCACGTGGAGGTCGCCATGCATCGTTTCTCATGGGGAGTTTTGATAAGGCAGGTCCCATAGCCTACTGCCAGCAAGCATCCCGAGGTAATTTATTCTTTTACACTTCGAATGCAACAACAACAACATATTTTCATAAAATTCCTCAATTTCCGGAATTTCTTTTTTTTATGATGTTGTGGAGAAACAGAAACTGGTTGATTTTCAATAACCGTTTCCACTGTCTGAGAATGAACTGATTCCACTTCGATAAACGGAGGTTCGTCAGTAGAATTATCAGGCAGTGCAGTAGAAACTGTTTCTTTTCCATCGAGTGCGTTCACTACCTGAGACTGAACTGAGTCCACTTCGGTTTGGAACGGAGGTTCATCAGTAACAGTATCAGGCAGTGAAATAATATTACCAACTTTTGGCAGTTTTTTTATATCCAACTTTGGATGCTTGCAAACACGAGCTCTATATAAAGCTGGGTTATAAAATTTTTGACAATCATTATTCATTGACAAATAACGTCCAGCAAAGATGGAAGTCACTGGACACGCATACCTTTCCCGAGCATCCTCCATAGGACGATGCTCGAAAAGTTTCAAAATAAACCACATGAGGAACTTTTTTAAAAAGTAACTCACGAAGAGAACACCTAAGAACGAAAGATACATCATTCTCAGATAAGGGTCAGTAATTAGACTGAAGAAAATTGTTAGAAAAAGAAACTTTTCATTGTTGTAAAAATATATATATATAAACATTGTTGTTTATCAAACAATTATTTTTTATTAAATAGTTGTTGCAATTGTTCATTCAATTGTTGAACTAAAATATTGGATACATTGTTTAAAAAACAAATGATGGCAAAAATTCGTATAACATGAAAATTAATTTTGTATTCCATGTTGTCGCTAAAACTCTTAACGACGTTATAGAAATTATCATTCAAAACCATGTCGCTACTTTGGCGACGTATTTTAGATATATCTTTTCATAAATAGTTATTAATAGTCATTTTCAGAATATTAAATTGAAATAAGGTAAATATCTTACCTTATCGGTCCAGAGTCGTGGGGACTGCAGGCCACTGTTGGTTCATTCCAATTCATTGGTGTGAATTGACGACATAACTCGAAAATAATAGGATATCATAATTACTGAGACATACATTTATTACAACAAAGACGAACACGAAGAAGACACTGAGTAGAAAAGAAGAAAAACAAAAAAATTAATATTGGCGCGCAGCGCCATCTACAGGTTTTAGATTTGACCAATAATTAATACATTGGCTCCCGGATGAACATTAACTTTATGTTCATTTTCTAATTGTAATTATCAAAGAGAAATTAAAGTTCACCCAAAAGTCCTAGTTTGTAAATATAAGTATTAAAGTTTATTTAGTCTCTTTCAAAAATTTCAACTGGATAAATCAACTGGAAAGGACGTCTAAATGTACCTGTAGCTGTTTTTATCTCACAAGATCGTACCTTTCCATCTCTACCGGGAAACACTTGAGTTACTACTCCTAATTTCCACAGGTATCTTGGCAACTTAGCATCGTGGATTAAAACAACATCGTTTGGCGAATATTCTCGAATACTGGAGTGTCGACTTGTCATGGCGTTTTTCAGCTGAAGAAGGTATTCCTTCTTCCATCTTGACCAGAACTGTTCCAATATTCGTTCTTTTTGATTGAAACGTTTCACATATGTTGGAGAAGTTCCAGGAAGCACATGTGGTTTCATATGCACGATAGGTAGGGTAGTTAGTCGTTGACCTACCAAGAAGTGTGCTGGCGTAATTGGAGAAGGTTCTCCTGAGTCTGCATATATATATGTGATGGGTCGCGAATTTATTGAAGCTTCAATTTCACATATAACTGTATGTAGTTGTGTGTGTGTTAAAGTGGTTTTGCCAACCACCTTTCTTAAGGCAGTTTTTACGGATCGCACCAGTCTTTCATAGAAGCCTCCCCACCATGGCGACATTTCCATGATATATTTCCATAATATTTTATTACTACTATAGTAATCTTTAACGTCGGGATGGCTAATTATTTTCCAGATGTGCCTTAACTCTATATCAGCTCGATGAAAGGTTCGTGCGTTATCGGAGTATACCGTATGGCAAAGACCACGCCTTGCTACTATTCTTCTGAATGCTAGTACAAATGTTTCCGTAGATAGGTTCTCTACCAATTCTAGGTGCACTGCTCTAGTTATTGCACATGTGCACAACAAAATATATTTGCTATCATTATTTCGGATGTATAAGGGGCCTGCAAAATCAAGGCCTATCACTGCAAATGGCTTTTGTTCATTGATACGATCTGCAGGTAACGGAGCTGATATCTGGGCTCCAGCTCTGGAATTAAATTTTATGCAAATTCTGCATCTTCTTAATACGCTTTTTACTGCCTCTCTGCCCTTGATTACCCAAAATTCCTCCCGTAATTGAACTAATGTATCATTAATGCCAAAATGAAACACTCGTTCATGCGCATTTTTAATTAACAAATCAATTAATTTACCCTTTGAAGGCAACAGGATCGGGTGTTTTTCGTTAAAAGAATAATTTGATTTCTGAAGCCTTCCTCCGATACGCATTATTCCCTCGGAATCCAAAAATGGTGAGAACTCAATTAAATTTGAATTTTTCAAAATAGGTTCCCCATTTATCAAACAGTTTAATTCCTTCGGAAAACTAATTTTCTGGGTATATTTAGCCCACATTGTTTGCGCACTACCAATTTCTTCTGCCGATAATGGACCCTTAACTTTCTCGTTTTTAGGATTCGCGTTGTTAAGAAATCTCTTTATCCATGCCGTAATTCTGAGAACTCTTAAAATGTTACTATATTTTTCAAGATCCAATATTGGTTCAACTGTTTCTATAGAGATTTTAAACTGAATTATTTTTTCAGGTGTTTTCCTTTTTTCTTCGGTAATATATTGCGTGTCTACCTTTTCCCCAATATCATTACCTTTACCATTTAGCTCAGATAACCATTTTGGACCTTTAAACCAAAAATCATTATTAACTAACGCATTTGCGCTAATACCACGAGTAACTAAATCTGCGGGATTATCCTTTGTATTACAATATGACCAATTTTCGGGTACTGACAATTCCTGAATTTCAACTACTCTATTTTTAACAAAGGGTTTCCACTGTTTCGCCGATCCCTTCACCCAGTGTAAAACAATAGTAGAATCTGTCCAATAAAATTTCTCGATGTTAATTTCTTTAAATATATCACAAATATATTTCGCTACTCTAGCTGCTATCACCGCTCCCATTAACTCCAATCTTGGTAACGTTAGTTTCTTTAGCGGCGCAACTCTAGCCTTCGACATAATCATGCTTACATAACATTTTTTATCATTACTGATAACCCTAAAATATGCAACACATCCATATGCAAGTGGTGAAGCATCTGAAAAAATGTGTAGTTCTACACACGAATTTTTGAAATCAACATACGTGAAATAGCATCTATCTATTCGAATTTCTAATAAATCCTTAATTTCGTTACACCACTTTATCCAAATTCCCTTAAGATCATCCGGCAATTCGTGATCCCAATCCATACCTCTTTCCCACATTCTTTGAAGAAAACACTTTATCCTAATTAAAAAAGGAGATATAATCCCAATAGGATCAAAAATTTTGCAGCTGTATGCAATACATATCTTTTCGTACATACCGATATATCCAAATTTTCAACTATAGATTTCAAAGCTAATCCTAATTTATCACTATCTTTATCCCACACCAATCCAAGAATATTTATTACACTATCATTGTTTACCTCCGAAAAACAATCATTTTTATCCCACATGTTCTTTAATTTCTGTGAATTCGTACTAAACTTTCTCAATTTCATTCCAGCCTTTGCTAAAATATTTACCGCAGTAGAAGTTAATTCATAGGCACCGTTTACGGTATCGTAGCCATAAAGCAAATCGTCCACAAACAGAGCTGAATTTAACATTTCATAACTATCCGGATAAATTTCCCTATATTCCTTAATGTGTTTCTTAATTGTTGCCGTTAAAAAGAAAGGAGAAGTTGTACAACCAAATGTAGCTCTGGTCATTCGCATTATTTTATAATTCTGAATGTCCTCGTCAAACCACAAAAACTTCAGAAATTTTCTATCGGGTTCCGCGATTTCTATCATTAAAAACGCCTTTTCAATATCTGCGCAAAACGCAATCTTAAACATTCGAAATCTATTAATTACATCCAAAATTGGTGGTGTAAGACATGGCCCTTTTACGGGACAATCATTTAAGGATTTACACCCCGAAACTCTACTGGAACAATTAAAAACAATTCGTACCTTTGATGTTTGTTTTTCCTTCCTAATAATCGCACGATGTAGGGCGAAATACTCCCTTTGAGAGCGACCGCATTCTTCAACTATCCCTCGATGTTCTTGTTCTGTGATTATCTGCCTATATTGCTCAAAAATCCATTTATCCGCTTTTAATCTTTTTCTCAAATAATTGAATTGCCGTCTAGCATTTTCAAAATTATTCTCAAATTTATCAATACCATGGTCATTCCATAATAAATGAGTAACATAATGACCCTGTTTATATTCTAACTGTTTATCAAATTTATTTATTATTTCCTGATCGGAAGTAGAAATCAATTTATCATCATTTATTCCCAAAAGATCCAACGACCATAAGCGTTGCAAATCATTACCCGTACATTCGGATGATTCATTTATTTTCATGCATGGATGGTTTTCATGTAAACAAATAGAGTTACCACATTCAATCTTTAACACAGAGGCGCCAGTAATTAAGTTGTCTGGATTGTTTCCTGAATTATTATTGCCTGACAATGTCCACCCCAATAATGTATTTACAGCAAACAACGAACGATTAATTTTCTTTTTATTTTTTTGTAGTTTCCAAAATAAACCTGCCCCTATTAATATGTCTGGAGCCTTCGAATGCAGTTGCGAAAATTTGTTTCCTTCCCCCTGACTCGAAACTAAAACTTTTCGAAATGATGCGTCTTCCAGTATCTTTAACTTCGTAAAAGATATTTGATTTACGACCAATGCCTCTACATAACATTTCTGTTTGTGGTTTTTTAAATGAGACAATTCGAAATTTACGAATGAATATTCATTTGATTGAGGTTGATCACAAGAAAACGGATATATGATAAGAGTTTCTTTTCTAATCACCGACAATTTTAATTCACGCGCGAGTGATATGTTTATGAAATTTCGTTGAGACGCATTATCAAATAATACGGCACACTTTAGAGAGTTTAAATTAGAACTATTTGTTATTCTTGCGAAGCAAGTTTGTAAATATATTTCATTATTCTCAAGCGGATTTTGTACAGGACACTTATAGGACAATACAGAATTATCATTTTCGCAAGCACTGTTCTCAGAAGTATTTGTTTGGGTATGTTCGATGTGAATTTTATCTTTCATATGAGCCGTTGGAGTTTCCGATTTTTGCTTATAGCAAATTAATGTATTGTGTTTTCCTGAACATGTGTCACATTTGAGACCCGATAAACAAAATTTAGCTGTATGTTTACCTCTTTTGAAACATAAATAACAGATTACCTGTTTGCGTAAAGACAATTTTTTGTTCTCTAAATTTAATTTACACATTTTACTATCGTTCTCATTCACTGCATCAACACAAAATATACATTTACTAACAGTTAATTTAAAGGCTGATGCCTTTTGCATTGTGTTAGAATTTTTATATCCCGAACCAGATTTCCGGTAGGAAGCATTATTATTATTTTCCGATGATTTTGAATCAAATCTGGAATTTGAGTTTTTATCCCCGCTATTGTGAGTTTCTACTTCGCGTTTTAAAAATAAAAAGGTTTTTTCCCTAGTCTGAACTTCTAATTTTAAATGTTTTAACAAATCTTGTACATCCCATTCCTCGGATTCTGTTTTCATTTTATTATAGTCTATCATAATACTGGTATGAATTAATTTTGTAACAATTGGAAATAACAAATTTCCGTAGGATTTTAAATCGACTCCTAAATTTTCGAGAGATTTAATATTAACATCAAAGGCGTCGTGCAGTAAGCGTAATTTTTTAATTTGATTTGGAGATTTAACAGGGTTCAAATTTAATAACGCGTCAATTTTATATCTTATTATAATATCTTTTTTTCCAAATCTAGATTTTAATAAATCAATTGCAGTATTGTAATTTTGATCTGAGAGTGCTAAACCCTGAATAGCTGTTAAAGCTTGGGCTTTTAAAAAGCTGCGTAAATATACGAATTTCTGAATATTAGATATATCCTTGTTTTCATGTATTGTTACTTCATACTGGTTCCAGAACTCGATCCAGTTTTCCGGAGAACCCTCATAAACAGGAATTGATATCTTGGGCAATCTCACGGAACTTGCATTACTTCTTTCTAAATGCAAATTGGGTGTTTGCTCATTTCTTGGCTGTGATAAGATCGGAGTGACATTTAAATTTTTAATTTTCTCTATCTTATTCATAATTTGAGCTTTTACATCAATAATTGAATCCCTATATTCTTGTCTCGATTCTATTTCAGATTGTAGCTCGTTGAGATCCGTGATTTTGGCCTCAATTTGATCTTCAACTTCTATAATTTCGTTATTCTTGACTTGCAGTTTTTTCTAACTGGGATTCAAATTCGAAAACATTTAACCCTTCGTCGGGTTCATTTAACTTTATGTTTATCGTATTCATCAATTTAGTACATAATCCTTTTAGGGTAGATCGTTTTCTTTTTAATTTTTCTAGTTCGGTTGCCATATTGATTTAATTTACAAATTTGGACTATAAAATAAAGAACAACGCTAATTCACATTTTAAGGGCCTGGCAGTCCCTGTTCGGGCGCCAAAATTTATGTCGCTAAAACTCTTAACGACGTTATAGAAATTATCATTCAAAACCATGTCGCTACTTTGGCGACGTATTTTAGATATATCTTTTCATAAATAGTTATTAATAGTCATTTTCAGAATATTAAATTGAAATAAGGTAAATATCTTACCTTATCGGCCCAGAGTCGTGGGGACTGCAGGCCACTGTTGGTTCATTCCAATTCATTGGTGTGAATTGACGACATAACTCGAAAATAATAGGATATCAATTACTGCGACATACATTTATTACAACAAAGACGAACACGAAGAAGACACCGAGTAGAAAAGAAGAAAAACAAAAAAATTAATATCGGCGCGCAGTGCCATCTACAGGTTTTAGATTTGACCAATAATTAATACATGTCATGTGAAAATTTCGATCAAATTAAAATAAGTCATTAATATAACGATAAAGTTAACAGGAAATGATAGCATATCAAATAGAGAAATTATTCTATAAACTGGGTTGCAGCCATAGATATAGTAATAAGACATAGATTGATCATTGGGAGGGAAAAACTGATTCTTTTTTACTCGGAGAAAAGTCCACAATATGGCCGTCATTCGCCGAGTGAATACACACAGTGCTGAATGACTCCCTGTTTAATAAACCCCATAATTAGTTTAATTTAGTTAAGTAAGAAAGTTTAATTCTGTCATTAACTTTAACCCAGGTTATTTAATTTTCCCACTTAACACTTATGGAGGCATCCTAGCATATAATGAAACAGTACATAATAAGAAAATTACTCATAATGTTAAAAACCAAATATTATTTATTAAGGGGAATTAGGATACATAAATTAGTAAGTACATTAGGCCCATATGGCCGGTTTAAAATTTGCATACCTAAACTTTACCGATATATAATAATTTTTTTTTATTTATGGAGTCCTAATTTAAATTACTCAGGATTAGCTAATAAATAAAAATGCTTACCGAAAATCTTCAGCGCAGTTTGAGGCATCATCATCCTTCCAGAACTCGGATCCTATCGTCAATAGCAAACACTTATCATAAATCCCAGACACTAAACTTTATCCAAACATCCAAATCTGACTCTACGCTCACAAAATTAAAATCTCTTCCCCTTCTTTTCCTCTCCGTCATCTCCCTATATCCCAATCCGAATTTTTTGCCCCTTTTCTCTTTCTTCTCATATTCCCCTCTTTCTCTCCAATCTCGGGTTAGCTCGTCGTTAACCTTAATATTATTGGATTTTAGGAATTGAATAAAATTTTCCGTCATTGGCTTTTCCTTTCCCCTTTTGAAATTTTCCTATTTTATTTTCTCAGCTGTTTTCGCGCGCTTTCCGCATCTTCCCATCTGTATTCATCTCTATCCTTTTGTAACTTGAATGCTTAGCGCTTTTCATGTTTTCAAATGAAAACTCTTGCATTATCCTGACCCCCGGCCTATTCAAAACTCTCTGAATTGGCTGTGCCTTTTTCGGTACCGTGTATGTAACATAAATTTTTCTTTCCTCTTATAGAGAAGACATTTCCAAAATTTGACTTCTAACATTTCTTTTGAACGTATTCTAATCGAAAATATTTCTTGTGCTATAAATTTACACTCAGTGCCTTTATTTTTTGTTATGATTTTGACTTTTACTATCGTACACCTGAATAACCAATCCTTTCAGCATTATCCCTGCTTTCAAGCCTTTATTTTTAAAATATCCCGGACACCTGGCCGTAAAGTTGTTTTCGTTTCTTACCTAACACGATATTTTCTCACAATAATAATTTTATTTTTGTCCACCCAAGAATTCCTATAAGCGAGCTATCCTTCTTTAACTTTCATGGGAAATCGTGTGTGACCATTCCTTTTCTTAAGAAAATATGCCTTTTGCAATGTTCCTTTATTCACTTCAAAGAATACACCTCTAAGTTTAACCGCGCTGTTATTATTATGCCTTAAATTCCAAATCTTTAAATTTTCCTCCAAAGAAATTCCAAGATGTCTGAGCGTGTCTCAGCAATATATCGAATTCCCCAAAAAGAAAAAAAATGAGAAAAAAAAGAAAAGTGCTTTAACTCACGCTGTGATTAGGACTCCATATACATTGCAATAAATATAACACAGTATTATAATAAACACAATAAATAGATATAATGACACATAATCATAAGTGTAATAAACAGAGTATATGCTACTATATGCATAATATGAAACCATACAATAAGTGAAAAGAATGAACCATACGATAGAAATACATACATATGATATTTCATAGAATAAGTGAAAAGAATGCATCATATAGAAATAGGTATATATTAATTCAGACAATAAGTGAAAAGAATGAATCATATAGAAATACGTATATATATTAATTCATACAAGAAGTGAAAAGAATGAAACATACGATAAAAATACATATATATATAATTAATTTTTTTTTTTTTCTTCTAGTAGAATAGCACAATTGGTACACTATTCTCCATACCTTTTAATTGTATAGAGGTGAGGAAAAGAAAATTCTTTACGATTTATGGGCTCACAAGTGTACATACAGACACCGACATCTATATAAATACATATATAGTGTATGATTATTATCTTTTTCTTTTTCCTGATTAATGGATATATAAAGATTTTTTTTTTTTTTTTTTTTTTTTTTTGAAATATTGTCATTATGTTTATATTTTTGTTAACGTGAACGACAGCAACAAGTAATTATAGTAGAAAATATTGTAATTAAAATACATATGATGAATAAAGATGATCCTATGAATTTTACTAAGAAAAGATGGTTAGTAATATTAGGAAATTTAAACCAATCAAACCAAGTGTTTGAACCTTCAACATTTAGTGTTCTTGTATAATTAGTATTCAGTTGTACCAGTTCCACGCTTGGCTCATCCAAACAGAACTTTATTTTCTTACACTGAACGAGAGTTGGTGCTTTTAAGCACAACTTTTCGTTATAACACCGTGTTTCTGCAAAAAATTTCACAGTTAGTATCGACGGGGTCGTTGTAAGTTGTACTGCTTTAGTGTGCACAGTTATCTCTTGAAAATGTACTGTAACTACACCTGGATCACAAGTGCTTGTTGCCTGGAAAGTGATGCGTGCCAACACAGGGCAGTTATAGCATCCCGAGGCTGTGAGATCAATATCTTCAAATTTCGGACATATTGTATTTGATTTTATTACCATTTTAAAATTAGTGAAGTGCAACTGTATACGAACAGCCGCAGACATTAATAGGGATGATTTTAACACATCCTCTTGTACTTGAAATAGATGAATGTCTTTTTGCAACGGCAATGCATGCTCCTGGGAAGAAACGAGATGAGTTAATGCATCCGAAACCATTGTGCAACGCAGGACGTCCTCGAAAAAATCACAATTTGATATATTGGGGTCGAAGATAAAATCTTTCGTAAAAGAAGTATTTGCTTGTATAGCTCCTATTTGACCTGCGTTGGGGTTATTTCTGGGACTGGCTGGCGCTAGATATGCTTCTGAAGGTCGACCAACTCGTTGTATAAAATAGTCTTGGAGGTTTAGTTGTGGTTGGTCATATGCGCCCAGAATTGAGACTTTGATTCCCGATTTTGTGTATGCGGAATCTGTTAAAGATAGCCGTGAAACTGTGTTGTTTCCAGAGTGCGTTAACGATACATGATATTGACATGTATGTCCCGAGATTTTGGATACTTCATATGTTTTTAACAAATCTGGTTCAAACCAGACGCGAAAAAAATTGCAAGCCGCTCGAGTTAACACCGTACAGCCCACACCTAGTCCCCCTGGGACGCAGGCTGTAATGCCAGGAAATTGACGGCTCTCAGCCGTTTCGGCTTCAAAATGGTTACCATTCTTGCCAATGTATTGTTTTATGCAGTGCACACCTCGTCCGCAGAATTGATTAAAGATACAAGAAATCTGCGATATGTATTTGGCAGTAACTGGGAATGTGAAATATTGCCTTTCTGTGTGAAAACTGCATGTCACTTCTTCTAATTTAATTTTTAATGAGAACAAATGATTTTCGTGACTGTCCGTGAACCATAGACATGTTTCCGCTTGAATTGTGGGTAATGATATTTCTGCAGTTGTGTACAACTGGCATGCCTTTGTTCCATCCTGTAATACTTCACAGGTCTTTAAATCGGAGGTGATGATCGAATGTGAGTTACACTCACCACTAATTTCAGTGCAAAGTAATGCCATGGTTAAAACTACTAAAGGGAGAGACGAAATTCGTGGATTTTGTACAGCATGATTCTCCAAATGTTGATAAAAGTTTAACATCAAATTTCGCATAATGCTGCCGATAAAAGCACCAGTAAGTAATGAAACTCTGGCGAGTAATTTAAGGCATTTAATAATGATGCAAACAAGAAAAATTACTCATTTAAAAACATATATGATATTCTTAATCGCTGTTTTAAGAAATAGCAGCATAAATAGGATAACTGTAGTTAATAGTATATACATGATGTATTGAAATATTGGAGGTAAACATTTTAGATGTTTTACCACTTCCCAACAAAAAAAACATTGTTTGATTTGGCAGATAGTTTTCCCTGACACGTGGAATAAGCCCGTTACGGAAATACCGCTCGGGTGTAAATAAATGACTGTAATGTCTGACCTATAGGCCAATAGTTCGAAGGGGATTCGTATCATTAAGTCATTTGGCACCGTAAGCACATGCTCATATTCATCATTTCTAAGTATGACTCTGCCTGTGTCAGGCAAGGTCAATATTGGATCCGTAAAGTTTATGGTTAAATTGTGGTTTTGAAAGAAAGCTGATTCCCCTTCTAGAAGTTTGCGACGATGCGATGTTATTGCTTTATTTTCAAATAGACAAATCTCAAAAGTAAGTATTTCTGGGTCATAAATGGTGACATCCTCTGTGACAGCAATCATTATCTGTTTCTTTTGTGTATAAGCACAAAAGCAGTCACTTTTAGTGGAGCAGTTATGGGTCTCACAGAACTCGGGCGTGCCTGTACAGCGATCTTCACCGCATTCACACACAATCTTTCGCTTGTTGAAACATTCATACGAAGTGCTTTTATTATCTAATTCCTCTGAGTGTCGTAAGATGAATGAAGAGGGCATGATCAGGGAGTAGTCTTTTGCTAGGATAAATGTTCTATTCGCTTTTACACAGTTGTTGCAGTGATGGTAAAGACAGGCATTGGCAGGAAAACTAATTTTTGTGATGACATGTCTCGTTAGTTGGTGGCACTTAAGTTCATTGTAAAATGAACACAATTGTGGCCTGAAATGTTTGCCTTTAACGGCAGATGCCAGTATGCATAGCACTGAAATATAAGAAAAGCATTTTCATTAATAGCCCCTCCTGAGTAAATATAATTTAATTATTATTATTATAATTTATTTATTTATTTATTTATTTATTTTTTTTCGAATATGTAAGTGACTGTTTTAAATGGTCTGCGAGAAAACTGCATATATTATATGATTTCCATTATTATTATTATTATTATTATTATTATTATTTTTCTTTATATATATATATAAATTCAATTCCCTTATTAAATGAAATTTGAAATTTATAATATCAGTAGATAAATGTACCCCTCAAATATACAAATTGGAAGAAAAGTGAAGTTAAACATGAATTTGTTAAATATAACGCAAGAAAATTAAATGAAATAGAAAGAAAATTTAATTTTACTTTATTTCACCTTACGTTATTTATTTATGTATATATATATATATATATATATATATATATATATATATACATATATATATATATATATATATATATTTTTTTTTTCTTCATTAGAAAAATAACAATAAATTTAAAGGATAAATTATTATGATTAAATATTATTAATATATCCTTTATTATTATTATTATTATTATTATTATTATTATTATTATTATTATTAATCTCATATAACAGTTAACAACTTTCTCACAATTGGCCAATTTGTGAGAATAAACAACGTCTGTCCATAAGATTAATATAAGGGAACGCGAAATGTGCGCCTAATTATGAGATTAACAAGAGAATTGAATTTGAGATTGTGAAAATATTACATATATAAGGTAATGGAATAAAACAAAGTTATGTAGAATTAACACTATTCTATACATAAAGGACGAAATTCTCAGGAAGGAATGCTTCGTATGTATGTGTACTTAATAAGAATTAAATAATAATGAAAATGAAAATTATAAATAAATGTTAAAGGAATTGAATACTTCCTCATCTTTAATATTATGGTAAATCCATAATATTACTGTATTTGACACTAATGCTATATTTCGTATAGTCTACTTAATCAAATATATCATACAATAAACAAAATGAAACTGTATTATTTACAAAGTTAAAAAGACAAATATAAGTATAAAATAACTGAATACATACGAGTAATATTTGTCTAAACCGTACTATCTACAAGGCAAAGTCTAGTTCATTACAATATTTATAAAAATATATTCTAATTACCTAGGTACGTATGTATATATAGATATGAATAAATATTTATTTAATAAAATGGAAGATCAAGGAGATAAGTATAAAAATTTTATCCTCTAATCATAACAAGAATAATAAGACATATAAATAAATATTGCCTAATATAAAATAAAATTAAAATAAAACTGATATAGATATAAAATTACGTACTTAAATCTTACTAACGAGTATAATAGTTATAATTATCGTCATACATCGACGAAACAAAATACAACTAAAAGGATATGTGATGATAGAATATCACATCACGAATATATATATCGATAAATAAATATGTGTATATATACATATGTATACATTATTTATTTATTTATTTATTTATTTATTTAATTTTTTTTTTTTTTTTTTTTTCAAATCCTAGTCAATAAACTAATATGACACAAAGGCAATATCATTCTGTGTATTTTAGCGCTAAGTCAAAAATTTTGTCCGCTAAGGGTTGAACTGTACTGCGTAGAAAATAGCGGGGGGGTGGTGTTGGTTCCGTACTGACCGGTGGGGAGAGTGTATAACTAATAGTGTCTTGAGATGATGTAGGGGAAGGGGGGATATTTTCGATAGTAGGGTTTGTTGAACCCAGATTTACTGCTTTGGGAAGATTTTTGCCACCGCTGTCTAGAAGGTAAGAATTGTTGTCTAATTCTTCGAAAATTGCGTGTGGTCGTGTTTCTGGGGACGCTTCTATATTAGGGGAAGGGGAGGATTGTGTATTGTCTGTAATTGTTGTATGTAACAGATCTAATTCTGGTTTTCGGGCAGTATATGGAATAAGTCTTTCAGCGTGAATCTTCATGTCTTTATTTTTGTAAGGGTTTATAGCGTCAACTATAGTATAATTAACTTTATTATGCTTCTTTAAGATGCGATAAGGGCCAAAGAATTTGCGACGTTTCGTGATATTTAAATTACGGTCCCGTGCTGGGTCATATAAGTAAACTAATTGACCGGGATAGAAATCACGATATCTGGCCTTTTTATGTTGGTAATTTTCCATCGCGATAGCTGCATTCTCTAAATTTTGTATCACCTTTTCGTGTGCGTATTTTAAATCTGTTGTTCGTTTCAGGATATAATCTGGATATGCCATTTCCTGTGGTGTTGAGTTATTATTTATAATGTCGGTTGGTAATAAAGGGTCATATCCTAAGTGGATATATGCAGGTTTTTCGTTAGTAGCGGAATGAATTGTAGAGTTATAGATTAAGGCGTAATATTGCACGAAATCATCCCATTGTAACGTATTTTCAGCAAAAATAGCAAGTGACTTTTTAATATTTTTGTTGGCAGCTTCACAAACCCCATTTGTTTGAGGTCTCATAGGTGTTGTGAGTAGTTTAAGGACTCCTAGTCGTGTACATAGTATTTTGAACAGATCGCTGATAAATGAAGGTCCTCTGTCACTTAACAATTTTTCTGGAATGCCAAATAGACTAATGTAATCTATAAATCTGTCAACACTCGTAATTGCAGTAGCGTCGGGGACGGCGTATAATCTGATAAATTTCGTATAATTATCTATAAAACTAAGGATGTATCTGTTACCCTTATGTGTTCTAGGTAATGGGCCAATGTGATCGCATGATACCATTTGCATTGGTCTAGTGGGTTTGAAATTCCTCTGAAGTGGGACAGGAGGTAACACATTTGGACTCTTGAAACTTATGCAATGTGCGCATGATTTTATAAAATGTTTTGTGTCCGAATATAAATTCTCCCAAAAGTATTTCTCTCTAATGTTGTTGTAAGTTTTAAATACTCCAAAATGTGCCATATGATTTGCTGCTAGTATGTGAGGCTTAAATTTGTCTGGTATAACGATTCGTAAAATGTTAGTTGATTTTCGAAATCTTGGTATAAATGCCGAATGCATAAGTAGTCCGTCTTTCAAAAGGTAGTTTGGATATAAATTTGAAAGTTGTGTTGGTGGATTTTCTAAGGTTTTAATTATTTCCGAAAGTTTGGAATCCGTGCGCTGAGCGGTTTTAATATCCTGAATTGTTGGGAGATTAATTTGAACATTATTTACTGTTAAAATATCTAAATTGTTGATTGGCATACTGTTAATTCGTTTCTTATTGAGAGAAAAATTTCTCGAAGGTACATTTCCTAATGAAAAATCATCGCTTTGTCCTTTAACATAAATTAGTATATAAGCTCGTTGGTTTAATACTTCTTCTATATCAACAGGCAATACTTCATTATCATTCATAAAATACCAATTCCCTTTCGAATCCTTAGTTAAACAAAAATAATGACCGTCATTCACGTAATTACCCGAATGTACTATTATGGCATTTAAATAATACCATAAGGGTTTATGTTTTCGATATGTCATGTAAGGTTGAAAATTTATTTTATCATCATAAGTCACGTGATGTGATATCTTTTCACCTCCTTTTTGAGAAAATGTAAATCTTTTCAAATGAAATGTAAGTACTGTAGGAGATTTGGAAACTGAAATTTGTTTTAGTGCGTCTACCATCGAATTGCAATTATAACAATAATAGTCTGCTTGCAAATGCTCTGGTTTTGTGAATTTATGTAAAGCTTTCGTTAGGGAGTCTGTACCTTGTGTAATATCTAATGAGAAATCTCTAAAAGGGTCAAAAGTTATGCTCTTATGCCTACAATTTAGACATTCTACTTCACTACGGAAAATTCCTTGAAACATATTTTGTAATATAGTTGATTGATTGTATGAATATCTGAAAGCGTGAGTCTCATGAAATGAAACTGATTGTTCTAAATGATCAATAATTCGACCCAGAAATTCGTGTGCATCCTGTTGGATATTGTACTTAAATTCTTTGTCAATAGTTTGGAGATTTTGATAAAACTCAATGGGTTGTACTACTTTTCCCGTTTTTTCCATTACTGAGTCTATGTGTCGTTTTAACATGCAAAGCATACAAAATGTATTTGGCTCACACGTGAACTCATGGTTTGAATTATGAAATAGAAAATTCACTAAAGGTGGGAGATATGTAAGACATTGTAAGATAACATTTATATAACAAGTGTTGCCCATGTTTTCTAATCCAGCTCTCCTTTTATTAATTGCTTTAGATTCTGGGTGTACGTTATCGTGGTTGTTAAAGTGTGTAATATTTGGTTGTGAAAGTAAATTTCCTACTGTTTTATTTTTACTTTCGGAACTATTATGTTTAGTATTCTGTGTTGGAATGTTATAACTCTTTTGTAATTTTTCTCTGAAAGGGTTTAGTGAGTGATTTGTATTGTTAGTGCTTACAAAGAAATCTCTAGACAGAGTATCTGCGACAATGTTTTGCGATGATTTAATTAATTCGAATGACATCTGATAAAAAGGCAAACCAACGGGTTACTCTGTTACCGGGTGATTCCAGGGAAGCTAATTTTGTTAGAGCTGAGTTATCACACCTTATTATAAAGTGTCGACCATAGAGATAGTGTTTAAAACTTTTTACCGCTTGAACAATAGCCAAAAGTTCTTTTTCAAAAATGATATATTTACACTGAGTGGGATTTAGTTTCTTTGAAAAATATGCTATAGGGCGAATTATACCGTACTCATCCCTTTGTCCTACCATAGCCCCTAATGCATTTTCACTACTATCTGTAGAGAGAATAAATTCTTTATCATAATCGGGATGTATCAAAATAGAGGGTTTGATAACTTTTCTTTTAGAATATCAAACGCTCTTTGAGCTTCTGTTGACCATCGGAATCGTTGATTTTTCTTAGTCAAATTCGTTAACGGTGCAGATAGAGTGGAAAAATTTTTGATAAATTTTCGATAGTATGAAACAAGACCTACGAATCTTCGAATCCGCCTTACAGTAGTGGGAGCCGGAAAATTTTGAATTTTAATTATATTTTCATCTAGCGGCTTAATTCCTTCTGCGTTTAATTTATGTCCGAGGAATTGAATTTCAGGGAACATAAAACAACATTTTTCTGGATTTAATGTTATTCCATACGTACGAAATCGTTCAAATAATTTTCTTAATTTACTAAGCATGTGTAGCTCGTTGTTTGCACCGATGCCAAAGTCGTCGATGTAATTACATATTTTAAGGTCTGTCAAAGGCGCTAAAATCATATCTGCCAATTTACTAAAGTGTTCTGGGGATGCTGACATCCCTTGAGGCATTGTGAGATAACGATAAGAGCCAAAAGGCGTAGAGAAAGTTGTCATGTCTCTATCTTGCGGTTTTAATGGAATTTGATAGAAAGATGAAGAGAGATCTAAAGTTGTAAATAATTTTGATCCTCTTAAATTTTCTAACAAATGATTTATTATAGGTAATTTGTACCTTGGGTATTTTAAATATTTATTTAAAATTCTGTAGTCTACGACATGTCTCCACTTTTGTTTCTCCGGATTACCAGATGGATTCTTTTTTTTAATGAGGATTAGTGGAAAACTAATATGAGAGTCCGATCGTTCTATAATATTCGCTTCTTCGAGTTCGGATAACTGTTTTTTCAGTTCGCCTTCTAGCGCTTGTGGAACACGATACGGACGAATTGAAGGTAATTGAGATATATCAACCTGTAGATTTGGTTGTATTGCATCTGTGCGGCCAATGGTAAACATTCGTTTACTAAATATATCTGCAAATTCCATAAGTAGTTCTAATAATTTCGCTTTTATCTCAGGGTTTAAATGTGATAAGTTAAAATCGGTAGGTTTTAATTCTTTACGTCGTAATTGTTTTATATATTCCATATTACGGGTATCAAATACCGTATTAATTGCCCCTAGTCGCGTATGTTTATTTAAAGGGACTGCGTTATCACTTAGATTAGATATTTTAACTGAAATCTGTTTGTTATCCTCCACCGAGCAAAATGTGTTGACAATTTTTATATTTCGATTCTGTAAACACGGGACAAAATTTACCTTTTCTCCATGCTTAATTGCCATATCTAGGTTTAGCTTAATTTGCCGTGACTCATGTGGTTGAAGAGTGAATTTCACAGGTATTCTCGCGTAGTTAACTTGAGTTGTGCTAATATTATTCGAGAGTGCATCTCTCAACGGCACGGTCACATTCCGTGAATTCAGTGTATTAGTTTCAAAATTTATATTAAATTTCTGTGATTTTAATAAATCATATCCTAATATGGCATGATAATATTTAGATAATGGATTTCTAACAATATAAAACTTATGTCTAAATGTTTTATGTCCGATTGTCACTGGAAGAGAAATACATCCTACAATGTTCATATCATTACCTGTTACGGATTTAAGAGTTATATCAATTTTCAAGAATTTAATGTCTTTATCTGTATTGAATTTTTTAAAAACATTTTCCTGTATGACACAGACACTGGCGCCACTGTCACAAAGGCTAGGAGTGAGAAATCCTGCTAATTTTACATCTACTATAGGTAAAAATATTTGTCTGGTATTTGAATCGATTATCTGTGTGTTAACCACATCATTAGCTATCGGTCTTCCGTTATATGGCTTTTGTTGGGTCCGGGAACGCGTCTCAGACCGAAATTCATTGTGCGTTCCCGATTTTAGTTTAAATGTTTTCTGTTATTGTGCTCATAAATTTGTGGTTGTGTTCGGGAGGAATAACCTCGAGTTCTATTATTTATGTTACTCGTATTGTGTTGACGAGAAAACGAGGGGGATTGGGGTCGAGTACGATTTGCGGGATTCGAATAACACTTACTGAAATGATGTGAGAGTTTATGACAAAACCTGCAGGGTGGAAAACGTCTTTGGTGTGAAGTATTATTACCTCTATTGTTGTAGATACGCCCAGAAAAGTTTCTAGGGGTCGGCCTTTGATCATTTCTATAATTTTGGTTCGAGAATGAATTTTGTGTTTTTAATTTTAATTCCTCAATTTCTTTAGTTAAAGCGCTAACCATTTCTTGGGTATGCATAGCATGTGATTGTATGATATCTTTAAGGTCGGAGTTATTTGTGATATTGTTGACCTCTTGAGTGGACTCAGGATTGGTTAAAGACGAGTCACTGATTTGTAATGTTTGGATGAAATCTACCGCTTCTTCAAAAGTTTTAGGGTCTTTTAAAATTAGGGAGTGTTTATATTTCGGTAATAGACCTTCCATGAATTTCGCTAATTTACTCTGTTCAAATAACGCTTTTACTGCAGCATTTGTAAGATCGGGATTATTAAAAAAATGTTGCGTAGCTAATGCTACCTTTGCTGCATAGTGTTTAACCTGCTCATTCGGGAGCATTTTACAATTCGAAAACTGTTGTTGTCTCGCTCCTAAACTATATTTAGTGTCAAAATAGGAAAGGAATTTCCTTTTAAAATCCTCGTAATTATTTTCATTGCTAAGATCGGGCGAATTTATTATATTTGAAAGTGCGTCACCTCTTATACGTGATTTCAGTATAAGTAATTTTTCATCTGGTGTGCATTTTGTGAGGTCCGCAATTTTTTCAAAGTTTTCAATAAAAAATTTAGGGGTAACCGCGGACAAATTATCAAATTGTGGGATTATTGACTGCAAACCTGCTAACTTTCTAATCATACTATCGGATTCGGATCCGTTTGTTTCGTCTCCGGGCATGTTTTAAAGAGTAAAGGAGAATAAATATACAAAAAAAATTTCAATAACTACTTGACTAAACAATAACAATAATAAAATGAAAATTCAGTATTTATATCTATACAACACCTTTAGATTGTACTAAGCTAAAATTTATATTTTAAATAGAAAATCCACAAAACTGAATAATTTATCAAGATAAAATTCTAATAACACTGAATATATTCAAAATTCTATGATATAAGATACTAGGAAATCCATACCAAATAGATATAAATTACTTTTTTGTTTTGAAAAAAAAATTGAAATAGCAAATCATTTAAAATATTACCATATTAGGAAAATATTTAAAAGACTGTAGTAACGAGTAAACTCAAAATTAACAGTTGAGTATAAGTATCAAAGAAAATTAAATTTCAAATTTTTTGTGGTATAAAATATAAAATTTGGATACCTAATATTGTCAACGTATGTGTACATATATGGATGTATTACGTTAAAATACAGATAAAATAATGATAAAATTCAAAATTTTCCATATAGATACACATAGTTGTATAGATAATGAAAATCAAAATATATATGCAGAAATAAAAGATGTAATGTATAATAAACACACATATTAATAAAATAGGTAGATATATAAAACGTAAATGTTGATTTCCCCTTATATGTGAGAAATTAATAATTAAATCACTATATATTATTATTGTTAAAAACAATTTTATACTTAAGGCTACACTTAAAAAAGTGTAATGGTCACGGCGGACCACTTGCTGAATGACTCCCTGTTTAATAAACCCCATAATTAGTTTAATTTAGTTAAGTAAGAAAGTTTAATTCTGTCATTAACTTTAACCCAGGTCATTTAATTTTCCCACTTAACACTTATGGAGGCATCCTAGCATATAATGAAACAGTACATAATAAGAAAATTACTCATAATGTTAAAAACCAAATATTATTTATTAAGGGGAATTAGGATACATAAATTAGTAAGTACATTAGGCCCATATGGCCGGTTTAAAATTTGCATACCTAAACTTTACCGATATATAATAATTTTTTTTTATTTATGGAGTCCTAATTTAAATTACTCAGGATTAGCTAATAAATAAAAATGCTTACCGAAAATCTTCAGCGCAGTTTGAGGCATCATCATCCTTCCAGAACTCGGATCCTATCGTCAATAGCAAACACTTATCATAAATCCCAGACACTAAACTTTATCCAAACATCCAAATCTGACTCTACGCTCACAAAATTAAAATCTCTTCCCCTTCTTTTCCTCTCCGTCATCTCCCTATATCCCAATCCGAATTTTTTGCCCCTTTTCTCTTTCTTCTCATATTCCCCTCTTTCTTTCCAATCTCGGGTTAGCTCGTCGTTAACCTTAATATTATTGGATTTTAGGAATTGAATAAAATTTTCCGTCATTGGCTTTTCCTTTCCCCTTTTGAAATTTTCCTATTTTATTTTCTCAGCTGTTTTCGCGCGCTTTCCGCATCTTCCCATCTGTATTCATCTCTATCCTTTTGTAACTTGAATGCTTAGCGCTTTTCATGTTTTCAAATGAAAACTCTTGCATTATCCTGACCCCCGGCCTATTCAAAACTCTCTGAATTGGCTGTGCCTTTTTCGGTACCGTGTATGTAACATAAATTTTTCTTTCCTCTTATAGAGAAGACATTTCCAAAATTTGACTTCTAACATTTCTTTTGAACGTATTCTAATCGAAAATATTTCTTGTGCTATAAATTTACACTCAGTGCCTTTATTTTTTGTTATGATTTTGACTTTTACTATCGTACACCTGAATAACCAATCCTTTCAGCATTATCCCTGCTTTCAAGCCTTTATTTTTAAAATATCCCGGACACCTGGCCTTAAAGTTGTTTTCGTTTCTTACCTAACACGATATTTTCTCACAATAATAATTTTATTTTTGTCCACCCAAGAATTCCTATAAGCGAGCTATCCTTCTTTAACTTTCATGGGAAATCGTGTGTGACCATTCCTTTTCTTAAGAAAATATGCCTTTTGCAATGTTCCTTTATTCACTTCAAAGAATACACCTCTAAGTTTAACCGCGCTGTTATTATTATGCCTTAAATTCCAAATCTTTAAATTTTCCTCCAAAGAAATTCCAAGATGTCTGAGCGTGTCTCAGCAACAGATAATTTAGAAAATAAAATTTATGAATAATTTATGTACTAAAGATGAATGAAAAACTGCAGATACAAAATTTTTCTTTTTCTTTCTTTCTTTCTTTTATATATTTATTAATTTAGTTAATATTTAAACTCTTTTAAATGCTAAAACTAAACTACGCCGCTGCTAACTATATTTAAAAGAATTTTGAAAATTCTATATTACTTACTAATGTAAAATCTTAAAAAATATGAAACTTTTAAAAACGTATTCATTAATAAAATCTTTTTGTAAAAAAATAGAACCGACTCCAAAAAGGAACTACAATTCAAACAACTAAAAATGAAAGAAAATTGGCAGAAAATGGAACTGTAGATTGCGCCTAAAAGTATAAAATAATTTCCTTCGCCAAACAACCTATAACACTACAATTAATCATAACTTTTGAAGTCGGCGCAAAATTAAATAAAATTTAATTAGTTTTTAAAGGTTTGTCTTTAGATCGGTAGCAACAAATGCTGTTGTCTCGAATGATCCATTTTCATGTTTCCTTTATAATTTTATCACTGTATACAATTGGTCCATTAGTAGCATCTACATAGAACAGTGAACATTCTTCACAATGCGGTATTTATGTTTCTACGAAGTTAGACCATCCTTGATGGCTTTTGAATTTGGCGATAAAAACGTAAGGCAATGTACGATGTGTTGTTTCATATTATTGATTACTCTCTTGATATACCTTATTAAAATAATCATGATATCCCAAAGAAATTAAATATGTTTGCCAGATAATTTTGCGATTTTTCGTTCACCAAGGACGTCAGATACCAGCATCTTCGCCAACTTTTGCTGCTTACGAAATCTTATTTGTTTTCTTGAATCAAAGCAGTTTTCGGCTGCGTTTTGCAGGTAACAGTGTGAGACGTGTATTTTGAATAGCATTTGATTTTTGTATTGAATAAAGGTATCAATTTTTATTTAATTTTGCGCCGACTTCAAAAGTTATGATTAATTGTAGTGTTATAGGTTGTTTGGCGAAGGAAATTATTTTATACTTTTAGGCGCAATCTACAGTTCCATTTTCTGCCAATTTTCTTTCATTTTTAGTTGTTTGAATTGTAGTTCCTTTTTGGAGTCGGTTCTATTTTTTTACAAAAAGATTTTATTTTTCTCTTTTCAGTGAAAACGTATTTATATAGCAGAGCATCAGAAGACTTTCGACGGAAGTTTCACAAATCACAACTTCCAAGAAAAGTGGCATTACTTAAAAAATGGTTTATGTCACTGAAAAATACATTAAATGCACCCAATGTGAACAAAAAAGTTACATCTCCATTTAGAAAATTATCCACTCGAGAGACAGTTGTGCCAGTTTTATTCTAGTCAAGTTATTTTTAAGTTGATTTTTCTCAAATGCTGCATTTTTAAATTGTGTCACTTTTCTTGCCTTTATCGGATATGACCAAAAAACTATCTATTGAACGAACATACGTTAAATTAAAAAGTCTTTAGAAATGTAAAGAAAGGATACGCTGTATTCGTAACCGAAAATTCTGTTAGGCATATATATTGAACTTTACAGTAAATACGTGTCACCCACAACGCTGGAAATTGCGCAGCGTAAAGTTCAAACAAAGAGCAAAATATGCATTGCTGCTGACAGAAGTTTCAACATCGATACTTACACACTTCTTTTACCAGTGTAGCTGCTTGCGTTCAGCAGTTAGAGTGAGAACAGACTTTTGTGAGTATCCTGTAATTTGTTTATATCTTAATGAAATCCTAATGAAACTTATTTCAGGCCAAGATCACTACGACAACAAAAAAAGTATTAAAATTAAATCATCTCTTACGAAGTTATAAGTTAACAAATTTGAACAACAACAACGAGAAATATGGTTTGTATTGAGAACCTCTTCCTTTATGAAGTCGGCTTAAAACGCCTATGCGTTAATCGATGTGACCGCTTACAATAACCATACTTTGAATTTTACATAGCATAAATGTCACCCGCTACGCTACAACATATGCAATGTTTTTCAAGTGTGCACAAAATAGGAAATTGTGAACAAAGAAATGCACGTTTTAAGCGTTCTGTTTTTAACATTAATGTCTAAACTATCTTTGCGTACTACATCGATGATGCTCTGCAATGTTATAATTCACTTTTTTCCCCTGTCTTGAAACGTTTCCGAGATAGAATCGCTAACTCCACTCTTTTCCACCAGGTGGCGCTTCAGGCGGTTGAATCGCGTAGCACATGTCCACTTTACTGTACCTACATACCACTTTTATGACACTAGCTGCAGCTGTTCAGCAGTTAAAAGAGTCGGGACTGACTTTTTGGGGCACCCTGTATTTTCTTTTGATCGAAAAGATCTTACAATGGGACCTATTTCAGACCAAGACCTTTACAATAAAACAAAAAGTATCAAAATCGGACCATCCGTTCAGAAGTTATGAGCTAACAAACAAAATCAAAAAAACATACGCTTTGAATTGAGAACCTTCTCCTTTTTGAAGACGGTTAATTATAGCATTTCTTACGAAGTTATAAGCTAACAAACACCAACAACAACACATAGCAAGGATTAAGAACACCCTCCTTTCTGAAGTTGGTTGACAACGACTTTGCGCTAATCGATGTGACCGCTTACAGTAACTACTTTGAACCACAGAGTATACGTGTCATCCGCTACGCTGTAAAGCGTGCAACGTAGTTCAAGTGTGCACAGTGTAGGAAATTGCGAACAAACAATTGCACGGTTTAAGCGTACTATTTTTAGCAAAAATGTATAGCTCAAGTGTGTATAGTATAAGAAATTGCGAACAAAAAAAGGCACGTTTTTAGCCTTGTACTTTTAGCATCAATGTCAAAACTTTCTTTTCGTACTAAATCGATGATGCTCTGCAATTTTATAATTCACTTTTTTCCCCTATCTTGAACCGATTTCGAGATAGAAACGCTAGCATGAATGTCTAAACTATCTTCTTGTACTAAATCGATGATAATCTTCAACTTTCTAATTCACTTTTTTTCTCTAGAACCGTTTTTGAGATAGGAACACTAACTCCACTATTTTCCACCAGGTGGCGTAGCAAGCGGTTTAATCTTGTACTGCAGGGCCACTTTACTGTACTTACATACCACTTTTATTAATATAGCTGCAGCCGTTTAGCAGTTAAAAGAGTTGGGACTGATTTTTT
Organism: Salticus scenicus; assembly: GCA_963930645.1. Taxonomy (NCBI): domain Eukaryota; kingdom Metazoa; phylum Arthropoda; class Arachnida; order Araneae; family Salticidae; genus Salticus; species Salticus scenicus. Next base: position 8,936 of record CAWVNO010000723.1, on the reverse strand, counting down.
TGGTCACCCTGTATTTTATTTAGATCGTAAAGATATTACAATGGGACCTATTGCAGACCAAGACCTTTTCAACAAAACAAAAAGTATCCAAATCGGAGCATCCGTTCAGAAGTTATGAGCTAACAAACATAAAAAAAACATACGCTTTGAATTGAGAACCTTCCTTCTTTTTTTGAAGTCGGTTAAAAATCAAACCAGTTTTTATTTCATAATTATATCAAGGCAACTGATTATAAAATTTATATTTTTCATAATTTAGTCAAATATATTTTACTTTTATAATAACTTATCCATTTCTTTTGATAAATTTATTTGAAGAATTAAAAGACGCAATATTTCAACATTTTGAAAATTCATCAACATTCTATTCTATTCTATTACAATTGCCGAATTTCAATGGTTTCTATACCACTATATGGCTGATGCCATAAAAATTTTTCAGCATCAAACATTTTTGCATGATGACAATGCGATGATAGATCTATATAAATTACTATATCTATGGTTACAGCAAGTATTAAAACTCCTGTTATTTTTCATTATATGCTGCTGAAAATCTGTTGCCAGATAGTATAAAATTTCGAAACTTCATCAGTTGCAACTATATCAAGATGAAAAATTTCACCATAACTAAATTTCAGGACGCCCATAATGCACAAAAATGTGTCAAAACATTTAACAGTCTTATGGCAGTGTCTACTAAACACTCTAAATTTATGTGCTGCGCTGTGTTGTGTTGTACATTTTAAAGCCGACTACAACGCGATTGGCTTAAGTCCTAGTGAAGTACCCTTCGTGGAGATCTTTCTAAGCAGTTTTTTCTATATACCTTGAGAGTGGGGGTAGGGGGGGGAATAAACCCGTGTCCAAAAATAACTTCGCTTCAAATTATCTCAGCAAGATTTATTTTTATGTATAGGTTGTTTATGCCTTCCCAACACACACTGTAAAATGATTTTACGAAATTTCTCACTGGCCCCCTTTAAGGGCGGGGGTAGGCAAAAACACGCTTATAAGTGCAACTCTGCTCCAAATTAACTCAGGATAGTGATTTTTTTATATGTCGATTGGTACTCAAGACGCATACTACAAAGGGATGTTGTAAGATTTCGCCCTATCCTCTTCTTGGGGGTGGGGGGCAAAAAACTTGTTTCCAAGTACATATAATTTTGCTTCAAATTATCTCAGTAAGAATAATTTTTACGTGTGGGTTATTTATGAGTTCCGAACACGCGTTATAAAGGGATTTTGGGAAAATTTCCCTTTTCACCATTTTGAGGGCAAGAGGGGGGGGGGTACAAAAACACGTTTTAAAGAGTAACTCTGCTCCAAATTATCTCAGGAAAGCATTATTTTGACATGTTGATTGGTTATGCGTACTCAACACACACAAGCTACAAAGTGATTATTTCAAATTCTGTGATTTCCCCCCTTTGGGGGGGACGTTTCCATGCGTAACTCTGTTCCAAATTATCTTAGAATGGCAATTTTTGATGAGTGAACTTCTTATGCGTATTCAACACACACTACAAAGTGATTTTGTGAAATTCCACCCTACCGCCCCTTAGAAGGCGGAGGAGGGGGGTAAACATGTATTTATGCGTAACTCTGCAGTAAATTACCTTAGGAAAGAGATTTTCGATGTGTGTCAGTTACATGTATCTAAATTATAATATAAAGATATTTTGCGAAATTCCCTCCTCCTTCTTACCTTTAAGTGCGGGGTGGGGGGGGGACTAAAAAACACGTTTTAAAACATCACTCTGCTTCAAATAAACTGAGGATCCCGATTTCCTAATGTATCGGATAGGTATGTGTATGCAACATGCGCAATAAAAAGGGATTTTGTGAAATGTGGCGAGTAGGAAAACAGCTACCGAATGTAGCGAAAAATTTAACTTAGATTTTGTCTAAGTTAGTTAAGTTATTTAAGTAATTTAAGTTAAGATTTTGTCTAAGATATTTTGTTCTGATTTCAATATTTTTTTTTTATTATTATTAATTATATGGTATTTTAAAAATTCATTTTAATATAATGACCAGCGAAGCGGGCAAAGCCTGCTAGTCTATAATAAAAGAACTTATATCGTTATTTTTATATATGATCATTCACTTATTTACTTATTTTGCGTGTGTTTGAATTTAGGTTTCATGTTTTTATTAATGTCTTCTGTTTACAAAAGACGAAAATGTTGGAGTTCATGAGAATTTTTAATTACTAGTTTTCAATGAATATTTATTTATTTTCAGGTGTCTTAACACAGGATTCGGCCATTTTCAGAAAACATGTGTCGTGCGATAGCACCGGTATACAGTTTCCACCATGGAAAATAAGGCTATATTTTCAGTTTATATAGCGTATCAATGCACGAAACTTGATAGGAATGAGAGTCGTGACGAAAACCTATGCTTATTCAATTAGTGTGCATATTTGCTGAGAAATAATGCAGTTATGATGCAATGTAACCCTGTTTACGGGAATGCAATATATTAACTTCTATTATATATAAATGCAGCAAACTTAGAATGTAAAATGGATATTTTGAAAAACTATGCTATGTCAATTTGGCATTTTATAATGGTGGCCGAGAAAGAAAATCGGTATATCATTAATTGATGGTCCTTACATAGAATTACATCTATTCATTTAAATTGTCTTTTATATTCTTGATTTATTTGTTTCATATCGCAGGTAAAATTTATTTTTCTCAATACATTGTTGCAATTCTGACGTCAATTGTTTTCTGTTGAATCATCCTTCTTCAGTTATTTTATTCATCCTCCAAACCATGAAAAAAAAATCTTTATTTTTGTAGCTATGACATTAGTTTCAGCATTATCTCGGGCAAATTTGGGCTTTTTTTTTATTAAGAAGATTTTGCAAAAGTTTATTGCCTTAATTATGTATTTTAGAAACATTTTTTAGTGAAATTCTGAGACTGTTGAACGTGTTTAAATGTCATAATGCTACTACATGACAACACAGTAATGTATGAATTAAATTTGTGCATAAATGTATTTCCATTATTTGTTTTTCTACATTGATGTTGATTTGGTGTTGCATTAATAAGAAGTTGTACATATAAAAGAAGTTAGTGTATCTGTATTCTATATATTTTATGATATAATGAGCTTGTCACATTCAATTCGAGCTTTTTTTTTTTATATATATATATCTAGAATTGACATTTAAATTAGCATTATGAAAGGGATTAAAAAATATTGGAGTCCAATATCGTGATATATCGTGATATCACGATTTTGAATTGACAATATATCGTGATATTGAAATAGTGGCATCGCCCACTCCTAATTTAGACATCAGTGTTAGCATCAAGAATTCCTGCTTTCTAAAGAAGACAAACCCCGCCTTCATCGTTCTTCAAAACAAAACAATACAGGATAGAAAAATAAATGTGACATTGAATATTCGTGTTAAAACCCTTATTTTATGTTGACAAAAATATGCACAAGTGGTATTTAATTCATCGATTACTGGTGATAAATTTTGAATTTTTTAAACGAACACTAGAAGAAAAAAAATAACTAAATAGGCGGGGTTTACTGTTTTAAATAGAAAATTTGGTAAGTGTAAAAATTGTCGATAAAAAAAAAAAAAAAAAAGGAATTGGAATGCAAGACAGACTTGTAAAATCGTTTCTTAAGTTAAAGGCTTAATAATTTGCTTCATATATTGCTTTATTTTTATTTGTTTACTTATTTATTTTGTAGAGGGCAGGATTATTATTTTAAGGATACTTTACAATTTAAAATTTTAATAAAATATTTTAACTTTACATATTTTTTAAATATACTTTTAATTTTATAAATATATTTTAACATTTTTTGCGACCGCAGGATTTTGTAATTTTGACAGTAAAATCCGCCTAAGGGCGTTATTCTCTCAAAATAAAGTATTTCAAAACAAATTTTCTGTATTCACACTTATATTACAAATGGATATACAGTATAATTATATTCTTTCTAATCAATATATTTCTATCCATAGTATATTTTATTGCAAAAATATGAACACTGGTTACACACTTAAGAAATAAGTAACACACAAATTGCGACAGAAACGCCCACTAAGAGAGTTACAGATTTTCAAATGACGTGAATCTACGTCAGCAGTCGCGAAAGGGTTAATTAAGAAATTATATTTTCATAGAAATTATAAAACGAATAGTACAGTTCCAAAGATTTCAACTGACCCAAAACTGGTAATTGCGATTAAAATTGTTTAATATTTACTTCATAAACCCTTACAATAATTTATCCGAAAAGATTTAGTTTATGCGTTGTTGTATATATATATATATATATATATATATTATTTCATTTCAGATTTTATGTTACACCTACGAAAGAAAATTCAAGCTTTATTGGTGATCACTACAGCAATAATAGATACTTTTCCTTGAAAAATATTGCACTTTTTTCAAACAGTACAGTCTGGATAAATTGCAAGTGTAATGTATTTAAATAGACCTAAAATTACTTAAAAAAGTACTGAAGTATATACAAATCTAAGAAACTGAACTCAAGACAATTAAAAAACTGGAAAATGGTTAATCTTTTTATTAAATTTTACAATCCTTTTTTTCCTGAAAAATTTCCGGTGTAAAACATTAAAATTTTATCTGTTTCTCATAGGATCTTAATTTTATTTTTCTACATTTACAGATAACCCCCTAACACATTTTTTATTATAACTCTATAAATACTAAAGATAAAGTATACAAACAGTATACTTTTTCGCACTGCCAGACTCTCAGAAATTCGAATATGAAGTCAAAATTGGGTGTTGCTATTGAAAAAATCAAAGTTAGCGCTCATTTCAATATGCAGATAACCCCTAATTCAAAATTCGACAGCATTTTCAAAAAGTGCTTTTAATTTCATGTTGAATGGTGTCTATTACATTTTTTTGCGTCAATTAATAATGAAATTACAGCGAGTGCTGCGATTTTTTTTTCCCCGACTGTACATAATTGACATGAACCCTTTTAATCACACATTTTAGTTGATTTTACTATTGCAAAAATGCATTGTTTAAGAAAATGTGATATTTCATCCTTTTTATTATCTGAATTTGTATTCAAAACGCCATTTACCCCTACTTGCCTCAGAGTTGTTAAAAATATAAAAATATCTTGCTATATTATCCTTAAGTAGCCCCCTTTATACATCATTATTATATAAGTAGAAAATATTTTATCAGAATCCTTTTTATTACACTCTTTAGCTAATTTTACTATTGCAAAAAAGCATTTTTCAAGAAAATGTGATATTTCTTTTCCCTATATTTCCTATACTATTGATGATACAAAGATAACGAAATCGACATTTTTGTAGGAAATTTCACATAGATTAATTTTGTAATTGAGATTTTTTCTCTAAGTCCTATAGTTTTCAAGATATATTTAATAAAAACTGAACAGTGTCCCTCTTTAAATGCCCCCTCTGCCCCATGCTCCCCCCCCCCCCATAGGCGGGGACTTTTAGTATGTTGTTCAGGACACTCTCTGCTATGACTGTAAATTTTGTAATTGAGATTTTTTCTCTAAATCCTATAGTTTTCAAGATATTTAATAAAAACTGAAAAGTGCCCCCTGCCCCCCGCTCACCCCCCACGGGCGGAGACTTTTAGTATGTTGTTCGGGACACTCAGTTATAACTGCCAAATTTCAAAACTACACGATTTTTTTTTTCGTGAAATTTTGGCCTTTGTTGGCTGGACTAATGGAGTAAAAAAAAAAAAAAAAAAAAAAAAACATAACCTTTTTTAATATACTTCAATTTTAGATTTTTTGTTTTATTTAAATAGTATGTTTTTCCACGGATGAATCGCGCTTGGCATGAAAGCTAATTCATTGATAATCCTGATGGGTAATATTTTAAAATTTTGATTCTGAAATAGATTGGACATTTTTTGCCAAGGAATCTATTTTTGTGAAAGCCACTTAAAGTCAAGTTAGCGCATCAAAAATATAAATAAATTATACTAGTGGATCTGCAGATCAGGAGCCTCAACGTCCTATTTACATCAGACATTATTCAATAGGTCATTTTTATATATTCCTTGTTATATAATCGTATATATTGATTCGATCGACTTGTTACCATAATCAGATACATTCCTGAGAGGGGCTGCCGCCCCCCTCAACCCCCGCTGTATCTCTATTTGTATATCTTTTAGAGTGTTACGGAATTGTAAATAATTGCATTTATTTTTGTATAAATTCTTTCAAAGAGGTTTAGTAAAGTTAATAAAATGCTAACTTTGTGCATTTCTAGTCGTTTTAGTGTTAAAATAGCCTAATTTTCCCTTAAAAACACTTAAAAAACCTCCAATAAGGGAAGAAATTGATTTGGCGCCAAATTTGGCGATTGTTTCCCTCCTTGGCGATTTTTTTGGCGACCTTGGCGAGAAAATCCTTATTAGGAATATACCAAATATGGAAGCTCTAATCTCATTATGAGATACGAGAATTTTCCAGAACACTCTGTGTTCGATAGAAAAGTATAAAAGGAGCATTTTTTCGCCAAGGTGGTCAGTCTCAGATCTGTGTCAGTTTCGTCAAATGCTTGCTTTGCTTTGAGCCACTTTAGATGAGACTTTCTTTATGCGTTCTTGCTAAACAGTTGTACTGTTGTTTTGCTGTTAACGGCTGTTGTTTAAGCTGTGTTTACTGGTTGAATTGAAGCTGATACTTGGTTTATAGACCTGTATAATTCTGGAACTTTCTGCGAATACATCACTGAATTTTTCCAAGTTTCGCCTTTCAATTTCGGACAACTTACGAACCCTCAAGTACGCAACAATATGTATTCTTAATAAACGACGGTCTTGTATTATTTCCCTGAAATTCATAAATACCAAATTTCATACAAAAAAAATTACATAGCATATCGGAAAAATTTTGCGTAACCTTTAAACTAATTTCGAAATTCTATGCCCACAGTTATCAACAGGAAAACATGCTTTTAAAATTCTAAAAAAATTTCATTATATTCGATGGGGTGTAACCATATTAAAATAAACTTTTAAGAAATATCGACTATAGACCGTAATAGTACGAAATTATTTTATGTATCCCGGAAAAGTAGCCACAGTCATTATAAACGCCAATAATAAGAATAAACCTAATTAATTATAACTCATTAATTTTTCAAACTAATTTGACATCATTTTGATGATTACAGTACATACTCGGAATTAATTTGTGTGGTCCCATAAATTATTTAGTCTATACATAACCTTTTTTAAGGGTAAACATAATTTTAAGCATCTTTATAATGTATGTTAATTTTATTAAGTTCAATTTAGCTTAAACGCATTAAAGTGCGCGCTTAAATAAAAGTTTGTCCATAGGCTCTAATGTTACGAAATTCTTTCTGGTGTCTCTGTAAACAAACCATAAACATCGTATACACCAGTATAAACTATTCAGCTTATTTTGCGTTTAAAATTAATAATTGTTCCAAATTTAACATCGTTTGGATAACTACGTGACATTGTCAGAACACTTTTGTAAGGTCCTGCATATTAATTAAAAAGCTTAAGAGCACATATTTTCTTCAAACAACATAAGTTTAAGCATCTTACTCACGTACGCTAGTTTAATTTTCTTGATTGCAAAGTAATGTTGTTAAACTGCGTTTAAACGAAATTCACCCCATATGCCGTAATGTTAAGTATTTTTGCGTGTCCCTGTACACAGTTTGTAAACAATGAAGCAATAAAAATTATACAGCTACTTATATGCAAAACTGGAACGTGTGCGCCAATTTGGAAGTCAATCGAAGGACTTTTGCGGCCGCTATTGCGGTACATACAAATTCTACCCATAGCCCGTAATGATAGAAAAACTTTGGCGTGTCCCTGTACACGAACTACAAATGGAATACACACCCAAAACTATACAGCTAATTTCGTGGGGATCATGGACATGTGTACCAAATTTCAAGTCAATAGCGTGATATTTGCGGCCGCTATCGCACGGCAGACAGACAGACGGACAGATGGAACTCAAAATCCTTTTGAGTCTCAACAGAGGGCCTCCACTGACGTTTCGGCAAAAATTGGAAGTCAATAGCTTGATTTATCCGGTGGCTATCGCGGCACATACAGATTCTTCCCATAGGCCGTAATGCTAGAAAAACTTTGGCGTGTCCCTGTACACGAACTACAAATGGAATACACACCTAAAACTATACAGCTAATTCCGTTGGGCTCATGAATATGTGTACCAAATTGCAAGTCAATAGCGTGATTTTTGTGGCCGCTATCGCGATACATACGAATTATTCTCTTAGGCCGTAAGGATAAGAAAAACTTTGGCGTGTCCCTGTATACGAACTACAAATGGAATATATACCAAAAACTATACAACTGATTACGTTGGGCTCATGAACATGTGTACCAAATTTCAAGTCAATAGCTCTATTTTTGCGGCTGCTACCGCGATACATACAAATTCCTCCCATAAGCCGTAATGATAAGAAAAACTTTGGCGTGTCCCTGTATACGAACTACAAATGGAATACATACCAAAAACTATACAGCTAATTTCGTGGAGCTCATGAACATGTGTACCAAATTTCAAGTCAATAGCGCTTTTTTTGCGACCGCTATCGCGATACGTACAAATTCCTCCCATAGGCCGTAATGATAAGAAAAACTTTGGCGTGTCCCTGTATACGAACTACAAATGGAATACATACCGAAAACTATACAGCTAATTTCGTGGGGCTCATGAACATGTGTACCAAATTTCAAGTCAATAGCGCTAATTTTGCGGCCGCTATCGCGCGACAGACAGACAGACAGACGGACAGACAGACAGACACAGCCCAAAACCGTTTTGAGTCTCAATGTAGGGCCTCCACTGACGTTTCGGCAACAATATCTGAAAACAGAAAAAATAATC
>CAWVNO010000722.1:357500-449989 GCA_963930645.1 Salticus scenicus | reverse complement strand
GCTACAGCTGTGGTAAATTGCGTCAATCATTAGTATAAGAAATACTTGAATCGTTTAAAAAAATCGTAAATTAAAAGTCCAAAAATGTTTCAAACTGTTGTTATCGAAAAGAAGAAAAAGTTTCCATTATTCATGATCATTCTATTATCGTAAAAAACTAGTTTCTTTTGAAACTGATAGTGGCTTCAAGCTTCATGTAGTAGAATCCATAAAAATAAAGCTAAAAGAAGACATGTGTAAATTTTTTTTTCTTTGTTAAATCAAAGAAAAAAAAAAAAAAAAAGGAAAGTCGTAAATCTTTTTCTTTTTTATAATTTCTATAATATATATATATATATATATGTGTGTGTGTGTGTGTGTGTGTGTGTGTGTGTGTGAGTGAGTGAGTGTGTGTGTGTAAGCAAGTTTTACGAATAAGTATAAATATTTTTCAAATTAAATGATTAGCATGCTAGTTTTCTTACATTACAATGATTTGCGCACATTATTATTGTATTAAAATATGTTTACTTAAGTACTTCATAAATTTTCATTTACTCAAAACTAAAATTATAATAACATTATTAATAAAAACTTGCAGAATGTTAAATAGAGAAATAATTAAACTTTACACGTACAAATATTATATACTATCTCACTAATACGTTTTAGTCCGTAAATGTTTAATAATGATATTTAAAAAAAATGCTGCACAAAAGAAATGCAGAATGTGCTTTCACAAAGAAAAATCACAAAATTCTACATTAAAAAAATAGTAATAATAATACCTAATTACAAATTTGTAAAACTTCAGAGTTTCTTTCTTCATCATTATTATTATTTATTTATTTATTTATTTATTTATTTATTTTCTTTTTTTATTATAAAAAAAAAAAAAAAAAAAACTCTTTTATCTCTTTATATCACAAATTATTTAATTTTTTAAAAAATAGTTTGAAACTTTTTTATTATATTTCTTTATGCGTGAGAATCATATAATATTAACACTTTCGCGACCGCATGATTTGAATTTTTTGACAGTAAGGTCCGCCTGTGGGTGTTATTCGCCTATGTTACAATATTTCAGAGCAAAATTTTCTGTATTCACATTTATATTAGAAAAGGATATACATTATAATTATATTCTTTCTAATCAGAGTATCCATAGCATATTTCATTGTAAAAATGTGAATATTGGTTATATATTTAAGAAATAAATGGCATACAAATTGCGAAAGAAACGCCCACTGCTGGAGTTACAGATTTTCAAATGACATAAATCTGCGTTAGCGTTCGCGAAAGTGTTAAATTTAGCTTAAACTTTAGCTTAACTATAGGGAAAGCTTAAACTATAGGTGCTAAAACTTAATTTATAGTCCCAATGAAATCCTGTAATAAATTTAGGCTATATTGAGGAATGTTTTGATGGGACTTTAAAATTCAGGTGGGATACAAAGGGTTAAACATACTGTACATACAAAATAAAATAAAATAAACAAAAAATGAAAATTGCCCTCTAAATAAAAAGTGAAAAGAGCCAAGCATTTAATTTATTAAATCGTCATATTACTAAATATAGTAATGGAACCGGCGCTTGCGCCGCACCACTAACTGACCCAGGCTCGCTTAGTAGCCGTACAGTCCATTAGATGGTACCAGAAATCAGACGTCTAAGACGCCACGACAGTAATGTACCTGTCATATGACAGCAAGTACTGGCCCAGGCATGGCCGGCAATCAGGATTGCAAGGCCTTTACTATCACCTCCGGACCAGCCTAGGGTAGTCAAAATCAGGACAAAGGCCCTAGATCCTGGTCGAACCACGGTTTGGCAGCCCGAAGGGCACATTTACCTTCAGAGGACGTCACTAAGCCGTCCATAAACCCGCACTCCCAACTGCGTTCACCACACTAGCAGATTCGCTCCAATTGTGCCATCTAGGTGGATCTGCACACGATTACCTTTTTGGCTAAGTCAGCGTTTACTGCCACACGACAGGCTCCACTCAGGACAACTTGAACAGACCCTGTTTGCCCGGGTTTCAACCCCAATATGGGCACCGAGTCGTTACAACCAGAGCAGTCATAAGCCGTCCGGCCATGCACCACCAGTCAGTTATTACAGACTTGCTCACTTCTTAGTGGGTTCGACACAGACAGCAACCAAGTATGAACCGCTACACGAAAAACTGCAACGTATGAACGTGCAAGGAGCACCCAAGTTAAATGGGACAAAAGACAGGAAGAGATTGTCTGTTTTTAGTAAATGAAACATTTACGCAGACTGACCATTTTAAATTTTGCTTTTAAATTTAGAAGTTTCATTTAATAGAAACACCGCAATTTATTATAAATCTATAATTATTTGAAACATGCGCAATGAAATAAATAGCGTTAATAATAATAATAATAATGATAATAATAATAATAAATATATATATATATATATATATATATATAAATTCTTTTACTGAGATTTTAAGGGCGAATTACACTACTGACTCTGTTCTATTCGTTTCACTCAAGAAAGTACAAGTGGGATCAGTTAATAATAACAAACTTTTACGTAGATTACAATACAATCTACCGCAAATAATTGAAAATTATACGATCTTCTAACAAATGTGTTTCACTAATGTGATTAACTGATAATTCTAAAACTTACATTTCAATTAATGAGGTAATATAACTATGTTGGAATTTTGTACTGTATTTTGATATATTGTAATTAATTGTTTTAAAGATTAAATGCATATTATTTTGTGTAGATTGTTTTAAGAGGAAAAATGTTTTCATATCATTACATAGACTATAGTTTTGTTTATTGTTTAACTGAATTGATATCTGAAAGTAAAGTAATATAATTCAATGATCACTACTTATATACTAAATTAGTTTACATTTAAAATCCCTATAAATAGTATGCGACTTAAATCTCTCTCTCTCTTTCTTTTTTTTTTTAAATTCGGATGCGATTTTTTTTTTTTCGAATTTAAATTAGAAAATACATTTGCATAGCTGCCAATATTTTAACTTATTCCGGAGTATTTTTAGCCCCGCCTTTATTTCGTACCACTTATTTTTTAAAAGTAATTTTGTCTTATTTTATTGAAGTTATATATTGGAGAAATTTTTTCTATAATAAAAGTGGTGAGAAATAAAGGAGGTGCTAAAAGTACTCCGGAATAAATTAAAATATTGGCAGCTATGCATTTGTAATAGGTGATTTCGTTTATTTGTTATTTTCTTTACGCTTCCGGTTTCGTTTCTACTAACCATTGCGTTAATTTTATTTTTGCATTTTACGGTAAACGTTAGATTTGTACAATTACATTCATTATTTCGATTTACATGAAAAAGTAATTAGTGAAAATATAACTAAGATAATAGCTCAGATCATTTAAAATTTTAATTGGATTTTAAATAGACACCGAAATAAAATGTTTCAATATATTTAACCTCATAAGTGATTCCGTTTATGGTTAATTGCATTTTTTAAAAATAATTTCTTAAGTTAAAGTAAAAAGAATAAATGATTAGAATTTTATCGAAAGGTTAAATATTATTCTATTGATGCAGCTATCTCATATCTATAAATCTCGATAATTAAAAGAAAGTAGAGACAAATTTGATAAACTGAAGGACAAAGTATTTTAGGCGATTATATGTTGATAATAATAATAATAATAATAAAATCTATTATATTTTACAATTGTTTTTTTTAAGATGATTATACGACTATAAAATACGTAACATGATAAATGTGGTTAAAACAATTGTAAATATATATATATATATATATATGTATGTATGTATGTATGTATGTATATATATATATATATATATAGATAGATATATAGATAGATATATAGATATATATATATATATATATATATAGATATATCCACCTCAAGCTTCGTACGTATTTATTCATTTTCAAATTTAGGAAGCAAAAATATCAATTGTTCCAGAAGTTAAGTTCTTGAAAATATTTACTTTATTAGTACTCTACATGTCGCTTGTAGATGAAGTCCAGCCTCAATAAATATTTAATCGTATGCTTATATTGATTATGCTTGGCACATATCCCAAGAATGCAACAACATTCATCTCAAAAAATATCTCTCCACATACACACATTTATGTATGTATAATTGCTGCCAGAGATGAGTTAGTTGCCACCCTTAATCTTTGTATTCTTAAAGTATCCAACAAAAATAAAAATTTATTTAAAAAAAAAAAAAAAAAAAAAAAACCTTCTGTGCAAATTTGTTGAATTTTTAATAAAGGCATTAACTCTAAAAGAAAATAACATTAACTATTCATATAAATAGTTTCGATATTTCAATATCATTTAGTACAATTTTAGAAAATACGAGGGAAAGAAATCAAATTTAAGAAACGCAATTTCAGTGAAATATAATACAATATAATACAATATTATATTCGCAATACAAAATGTCTTTATAAGTTTCTAAAATAATTGCAAGGCAGATTTTGAAATTAATGTAAAATTCCCAAAGAATATTCTTTGACAAAAATTGCTGATTAAGTCATTAATTTTGAAGACAGGTTAATCAGTTATTAACGAGATCTTATTATATTTCATACTAAGGACTTTCGAACCATTTTGAAGTCTACTTTTTCCGATTTAATGAATTATGTAGCGAATGTCTTTTAACTTTTGCTAGAAAATAATTTGTTCGAAAAATGTTTGCTTTTTTTAATATTTGTTCTGATTATTGGGAGATTTAAATTTTGTCAGTTACAGAAACATATGAATTATCTTTTCAATAAAATTTCTCTTTATAAGAAATTGTCATTTAGTTCGATGTTAAAGATATAATATTATTTTAACTGCGAAAGAAAATGGTTTGACAAATTAGAAATACACACACACACACATATATATATATATATATATATATATATATATATATATATATATATATACAATCTGATAGAAAATATGAATATGGAGAAAGTTATTTTATATAAATTCATTGATTGTTGGTTAAGAAAATTTCATTTTGAAAATAATAATATAAAACAGCTCTTTGGGGGAAAATGTATATAAATATATAGTTTTTTTTTTTTTTTTTTTTTTTTTTACAATTATTATGATCTTTTTTTTTTTTTTTGTGATAATAAATCCAAGTTTAACTTTGGATATTTTTCAAAATTATATAAATAGAAAGATAGATAGTTGAATAGTGTCTAGATGGAGAAACATTAAATGCTATAGTTGATGCGTTTTGGGGAAAATTAACATAAAGAAAAAATAAAGAAAGAAATGAGAAAAACAATACCATTAACTAAAAATGATGATAAAATTTTTCAGTAATCAATACTTTATCAGGGATATTTATTGAAGTTTTTTAAATAAGAATACAATTGGTTTCTGTTTATCTATAGTCTTAATTCTAAGACTTTAACAAATAAATATGTACAATACTCTTACCGATTATAAAAGACAAAATATGGTAAACTATTAAATAAATAATTACTGCGAGATTAAGAAATAAAAAGATTATAAAATATATCTGAAAGTTATCGTCTATGATTAAGTATAATGTATCATAAATTTATATATAAATGTTGTTTTTATGACATTATTCTCTATACACGATAATAATGAAAAAAAAAAAAAAAGAATAAATCTGTACTTGATAACATTTTAACTTTTGATTTGTTTAAATCTTCTTCAAATGCTTTGAGATAAACAGCTTTACAGTGACGAAAATATATGAAAATCTTTTAAAAACGGTTGCTTGTAAGAAAAATTGACTTTAAATCCGAAGTTTACGATAAATGTAGATTGAAAAAGTAAAAACATAAAATTTATTTTAAACCATCTATTTATTTTTTTGCTTAGTTTTACTTATGTTTTTAAAAAAACAAGTAAAAAGAAAAAAAAAAAGAACTATGGGTCAACGGTTCTTTCTGTAAAGATTTATTATTTATTTTTGGATAAATTTCATTTATTTTTATTTTATTTTTATTATTATTCGCGTCATTAATATATATATATATATATATATATATATATATATATATAATTCTATACATTATATGTTGTGACACAGTGAAAAACAATAGTCAATTTTTTACCAAGTAATACAATTTTAGTAATAAATACTACTGAAGTCAGTTTAGTAGTATGTACTAATAAAGTTGTAAAACGTTACACTAAGTAATAATAATAATAAATAATTGTTTTTACTAAATTAGCAGAACTTTTCTTCTTTTTCTTTCTTCTTTTTTTTTTCTTCGTAAAAAAACATTAAACAATAATTTACACAATGTATAGTTTATTGCGTTTTTAAACACAGTGATGGAATGATTCATAATATAGATTATATTTCATTAATAAAGTAAGCCAACTTTTTTTAATTCATTTAATTAGTACATAGTTCTATTGTATAATTAAATCTTTAAAATAATTACAAGATAAAAAGAACTTTTTATATACCATGTTTTTAAAATTTTTCGTTGAATCATATAAACGCTACCGGAAGCAGCGAGAACCCGGGACCATTGGCTAAAAGTATTAAAAAAATTCATTGCTATCGCGTTTTGTGCTATTATAAAAGTTTTAAATGGTTATCTAACCGGGAAGTTAGTTAAAAATCGATTGCAAGCTTTGTACTGGTAACGCTACCGAAGGCAGCAGGGTCCCGAAACAGTTCGTTAAAAATATTTTAAAAATGCATTTTCAGCGTGTTCTGAACTATTCTGAAAGTTTCAAATGTCTAGCTAGTCGGGAAGCTAGATAAATAAATTTTCTGTCGAATCATATAAACGCCACCGAAGGCAGTAGGGGCCTGAAACAGTTGACTAAAAGTATTAAAAAAATGTATTGTCACCGTGTTCTGAGATATCCTGAAAGTTTCAGATGTCTAGCTAGTCGCGAAATTAGTTAAAAATCGATTGCAAGATTTGTACTGGACAAACAAACAAACAAGAATCGAAGTTATTAAAACATAGTAAAATATTATAAAGTAAAAACATGTTTAAGGAATACAGAAATCGTACTCTCCGCCTTTATTATTTTTGTATTTATTTATTTATTTTCAGAATATCAAGCTTTTCACAATCCTTATTTGTTGCCACCAAAAATTTTTAATCGCAATATTAGTCATAAAATTAAAATAAGTATTATAAAAAGAATTATTATGTGAAAAATCATGTAAAATAGTCCTTACAAAAGGGTGGTTCCATACGAAACCGAAGCATTTTCATGAAGAAGAAAAGTCCATCCTTTTTAATACCATTATTTCCATACAGAAAACTTTACCGTATTTTTACAGTAATGTGTCGTGATAAAATAACATAGAAGTTACTGCATAAAGACAATGGTAGCAAAGGGAGCGGGGATTTTTCACTCGTTAAAGTGTCATGAAAAAATGCCGGAGATTACGACCCCGAGGATTTTGTAAAGAGAAAAACAACACGAGAAAAATTAAAAAAATATATATATAAATAAAAATACAAGGAAAACAAAACATATGAAATGTCTGTAATGGCGATCTAAGGAAACACTATATGGATACAATTAAAAAAGAAAATTTTAGTGTTAACACCTGCAAATTTTAAATTATTCAACGTTCACAAATACACACAGTTAAAAAAAAAAAAAAAAGAAATCAAAGTTGTTTTAATTTCTCTAAAGGAACATTCTTACATTAGTATTCTTACATTCGTCCACAATGCGAATGGCAGAGTTTTAATTTCTAGTGCATTTCTTCTTCTTCAACGTTTCGTTCACAACAATAACAAAAAAAAAAAAAAAAAAAAAAAAAAAAAGAAAAGAAAAGAAAAGAAAAGAAGGGATCAGTTACACACAACTACCAACACCTTAATTTATTCCATAATATAGTTAGTGTCCACCTTGTTTTCACCCCACATTTTGTTAAAAATAATTTTCTTCTTATTTAATGGTAATTACATTATGGTGGAGGGGGGAGAAATCTCTCTCACTCTCTCTCTGTATATATATACATTTATATAAATGTGGTATGCAAAATAGGCGGGTAACAATAATACGGAATAAATTAAATTGTTGCCAGCTCTGCTTCCACGTATCTTCGTTGTAATAAGTAACAACTTGTCAAAACTCGTATTTTTATGTGATTCACGTTCTAGTGAAAGACTGCAAAAGATGTTAAAGTATGTTTCTAGCATGCAATATGCTAACTGTTCTAAGTAGATTAACAGAACAGATTATTGCAGAACATATCTGATTAATCCCTGCGATGTGCGTGTGTGTGTGTGTGTGTATTAGGAATCGTACTCTCTGCCTTAATTTCCGCCTATTTTTACTGCCATATTTTCATTGCATTTTTATAGTAATAGAGATTAATGTATAGTTGTAGTAACCCCCCCCCCCAAAAAAAAAAAAATAAATAAATAAATAAATAAATAAATAAAATAAAATAAAATAAAATAAAAATAATAATGATTAAAAAATAAAATAAAAATGGAGTTTACGATTCGTGATTGACATATATACATATATATATATATATATATATATATATACAGTAGTCTTAGGCATAAAATTCGCAAGTAAGTTTACAATAGAAAGTTTAAGTTAAAAATAGGACTTCATTTAATCAGGATAAACACTCGATTAAAAAAAAAAAAAAAAGAAAAAGAAAAAAAAGAAAGAAAGAAAACGGTTAGAATCTGACTAAACCGATCTGAATTAAATAGACCAAAAAATTCAAATTTTATAATATCTACTTGAAATTATTTTATGATTTGATGTAAATGACAAAAATTGTTTATTTATATAGAATTTTATTTTCTAAAATTACAACTATATTGATTAGAAACAAAAACTTATTTTTTACAAAAGGCAAATGTTAAGCATATTTTTATTTTTTCTTTATTTTATGATTTAAAAGAACAAAAGAGAATATTTGTGTTTCAATATATATTTCCCTTCGGAGAGTCTTTTGAAACAATGTAACCCTATTACCGGTTCCTTTTATTAAAGATCTATTTTTAGGTGATTCACGGAGCAATTTTATTTTCCATCCTTTATTCGTGTATTCTTTTCTAAATGTTAGGAAAATATTTAAGTTGTTTTCACAGCTAAATTGAGGCTATATAAATATATATATATATATATATATTTGTATAAAATTAAATCTCTTTACCTTTAGTTTTAAGTATTATTAGAAAATTATATGAACAAAATTTTTTATTTTGTTAAAGGGATAGTTTTAACGTTAAAAAGCAAGCATTCACATTTCAGGTGTTTGAAATAAAAATTTTGTATTTAACAAAATACACAAAACTATTGTGTTTTTAGTAATTTGTTTTTTATTGCACCAAAGCTATAAAAAATTATTGAAAATAAGCTGCATCCAAGGAAACCAGTGTCTAACTGGTTCATCTCACGTGACTAGTGTTGGATCATGTCAGAATTACCTTTTATCACTCTACTTCTCGTTGTATCTATTAAGAAAAAAGTGATTTTTTTCTAATGATATTATTTTACGGAAAAATATATTTTTTAAAGTTGTATATTCAGAATTTTTGCAAGCGTTATTTTAAACCAAGCAATACTTTAAAAATATACAGAATATGAATTATTATCATAAATTGGTTAATCAACGCAATCATAAACAGTATGATAAAATAGGAATTAGTTTTATTATTATTATTATTATTATTATTATTATGCCAAAATAAATAAATAAAACGTCAGTGACAAAATGGAGACAAAATATTAAAAGTCATCATATTGGTCCTATGCTGAAACTCTAATGCCTGCGGAAGTATAAAAAGTGGATCGTCAACTATAAATTTTATTTGAAACCTTTGAATGATTTTGGTTTCCCTATTGCACAATATTAATTTGGTTCTAATAATAATTTAGCTACAGGTAAATTAAAATTTTTATTAAATGATGGAATTGGTAAAATATGTATGAGTTTCATATTTAAAGGTAAACAAAAAAGAAATAAAGGGCGAAAATTTTGCACTTGTTTGCCTGCCAGTACTAGTATTTATTCTATAAAAAAATAAAAAAATAAAAGAAAGAAAGAAAGAAAAACAAAAAAACTAAAAACGTATATATTTCTGAATATATATTGTACGCTTAAAATATTCCGGTATTAATTTGATAATATAAGATTTAATTTCAAGTAAATTTTGTAATAGTTAGATTTTTGAGATAGAGAATACGTGTTTATTTTTCACATGTGTTAAAACAATCAATCTAATACATTTAAGAAGCTTTTTATAAGATAAAGAATACAATTTGCTGATGCAACAACGCTCTAATTTATTCCGAATGATTATTAGTAGCAGCCTGTTTGAATATCACTTTTCTTGAAGAATTATTTTCTGCTTATTTAATCAGAATTACATATTCATACTTGCCAACATCCTAATTATGAACCGGAATATTTTTTAGTACGCGCCCCTTTTTGCACACCAGTATATTTTTTGAGCGCTTTTCTTCTTATTTAATCGTATTTAAATTTGGAAAAAATACACTAAAAATATACTGGCGTGGAAAAAAAAGTGGCTTGTACTGACAATATTCCAATTTATAATTAGGATTTGGCAAATATGCATATTGGAGTAAAATACTACACACACACACACATGCACACATACAAAAACGGGGTGAAAAAAAATGTGTGTAAAGGAGAAACAGCTACTAAGAAAATCCAAAATAAATGAGGAACGTTGGCATCAGGGTTCATACAAAGGAAAGTTTGAACACCGCTAATTTTACATAGTAATTTTAAACTTGATTAATGATTTAAATTCGTTGATGTAATTTCATACTTGCCATCATTTTGAATTTTTAAATCATATTTATCACTACTATACTTTTATAGAAAAATGTCTTATCTTATTTTTTGTATATAAAAAGATAATTGTTTTAGATATTGCTGGTATAAAGTCTCCATCCGAAATCGAAAAAATTGACAACTATGCTATTCACAAAAACTATTTTATAAAAATTCTGATATCCAAATTTATCTTTATGGGAATCCTGGTTGGCATACATGTAATGCGTATTAAAAAAAATACTTGGAAAATCTAATTTTATATGTCATTGCATATTTGAAAATCATTTTTTCACTTGGAGTAAAATTTAGACTTTTTTTTTTTTTTTTTTTTTATCTTCTAGATTTCTAAAATTAGATATTTTTTTCCTAAAAGCTAGAAATGACACATGATGCATAGTTGCCAAACGCTCCACTTTTTAAATCAGATTTATCTCCACTATTCTTCAAATGGAATCTGTGATATTTATTTACGACGATTAAATAAACTGAAAACATATAAAAACTTTTCGGCATCAAGCTTTACTTTAAAAACGGGAGATATGGCATCTATGCATATAATTTAGAAATATCCCATTTATGTAAAATTAACTTTTTCGGCATATTAAACATGTTTCAAAGTATCATTTAAATTGTTTAATGAAATTATGTATGATCATGAAAAAATAATTAATGTAATAATAATAATAATAATAATAATAATATTTAAAATATAAAAAATGCGTAATAAATTCGTATGCAACGTTTAAATTTCTGATTTCCCATGCTGTAATTAGTAATCTTTAAAAGTTGTACATATAAACTTAAAACACATAAAAAGTTTCCGGCATTAAGTTTTCCTTGAAAAACGGATGGGCATCTATGCAGATAATTTATTGATATTCCATTTATGTAAAATTAATTTTTTCGGTATATTAAACATATTTCAAAGGATCATTTAAATTGTTTAATGAAAGTATAAATAACTACAAAAAATAATTAATATATATAAAATAATAATAATAATATTTAAAATGTAAAAATTGCGTAGTAAATTCGTATGCAACGTTTAAATTTCTGATTTCTCTTGCTGTAATTAGTAATCTTTAAAGGTTGTACATATAAACTGATAACATATAAAAAGTTCCCGGCACTAAGCCTCCCTTGAAAAATGGGAGATTTGGCATCTATGCAGATAGCTTAGAAATATTCTATTTGTGAAAAATTAATATTTTCGGCTTCTTAAACATGTTTCAAAAAATCATTAAAATTGTTTAGTGAAATTATGTATAATCATAAAAAAATAAGATTAATAATAATAATAATAATAATAATATTTAAAATATAAAAATTGCGTACTAAATCCGTATGCAACGTTTAAATTTCTGATTTTTCATGCTGTAATTAGTAATCTTTAAAAGTTGTACATAGGTATAATATTTAATTTTGCAATTTTTTCTTTGTTCATTACTAAACAGCTACGTATTATGTACACAATTTAAAACAAATCGTGTATTTCAGAAATAAAAAGGTTTTTTTTCTTATTTTATTTATATTATTTATTTTTAAGAAAATAAATGGCTACTTCAAGGGATAAGGCATCTTTTGAAATGATGGATGAGGATTCTCAAAATATTTTGAAACATCTTATCTCAGACAATGTATGTTCGTGATGTATTTATGAATGCAATGGCATCAAAGAAAAAGGATACTTCAGAAAGTTATGGTAGCTGATGCTTGTTTAGTATCTGGCTTATTTTCTTTAAAGTAAGATCACACGAAACTATATATATATATATATATGCACACATGCATATATTCTTTTGAAGTTAATATTATGAATTTTTTCTGCATTTAAAATATTTTTGTTGTACCTGGATCTAGTGATTATACATGATTGTTGAAATAATGGTCCTTTATATATATATATATATATATATATATATATATATATATATATATTCTGCTATATTTAACATATTATATATATACGTAACTGCCGACATTATCTTTTTTTTTTTTTTTTTTTTTTTTTTTTTTTTTTTTTTAAATTTCTACTTCAAATTTATCACCACTATTTTTTGATATAAATTTGTCTTTTTTTTTTTTTTTTTTTTTTTTTGCTACGATTAAATAAAGTTAAAATTGTTCTAAGAAATTTCTGATATAAATTATCCAGCCGAAAACAGAAGACATAAAAACTTTGTTTTCTAATTAATATTCATAACAATGTTTGTATTAGCTGTTTCTTCAGACCACTTTTTTGGAGAGCAATTTTTAATTACGATAAAAAATATATACTTGGAAAATAATAATAATAATAATTATTATTATAATAATAATAAATAAAAGATTTGCTTACAAAACGTAGGCCAATAACAATGGAATATTATGTAGGATTTTGGAAGGTATGTCGATAGCTATATCAGTGATCGTATTCTCCTCCCTTTCTCCAGGACACTTTTAGAGATGAGAAATTTTCGCCTTTCTTTGCTACCACTATTTTCAGACAAAAATCGCTATCGCATTTTTGTAGAAATGTGTCGTGATTAAATAGCATAAATCTTATTGTATGAAAAAGAAGGTACCAAAAGAGGATTTTTTTTTTCTGGAAGCGTATTTAAAATGATTTGGGAACCATAATAAATATATATATATATATATATATATATATATGTGTGTGTGTGTGTGTGTGTGTGTGTGTGTGTGTACCTAGTGTCTCATAAGTCCGTAGACACCTTAAAAATTCATAGGTATTGAAGGAAATGGTAGAGCAGGAAAGTTATTCTCATGAAGGAGGATATTTTTGAGTAAAGAAAAGAAAAAAAAAAAAGTAGTTGCATTTTTCGCTGATACAGGAAGCTGAATGGGCGAATAACGAGAAATATGCAAATCAGAGTCCTGCAAATTGCACGATTTTACGATAAACACGTTTTATTTCCTGCTTTCTACTTGTGATAACATGAAATTTTAATTGCGATGCTGACTTGGGGGATGATGCATTACTGGTGAATTTGTTTTTAAGCTATAGTTAGTTGTGCTGTAACCCGTTTGAAAACTGTAATTTTGTAGTGATGGCGAACAAATAGAATAGAATTTATATGCTGGTAAACATTTGAATGGAAATGAATGTACTTTTCATGGAAATTTGTGATTTGCCCACGTACAGCGCCCTCTTTCGGCGAAAAATTTAACTATTTTTTTTCTTTACAAAAAGAAAAAGAAAAAAAATCCCCCTTTCAAGAGAATAACTTACCCGCAAACCGCGTTCAAACCTACCAATCCCTTCAATAGTTATGAATTTTTAAAATGTGTACAGACTTATGGGACCCTCGGTATTTATATATATACACTCATAAATTCGTGAATTTCACAAATGCACCTGGAACTACTTTTTCTATGATATTTATTTAAATATGCTGAAAAAAATCTTGACCTTAAATTCCTGAATATTTCTCTATGTATTAAAAAAAAAATAATAATACTATCGCTGGCATCTTTTTTTTTTTTTTTTTTTTTTTTTTTTGTCTGCGACAGCGTTTTCTTTCGGATGGCAGGGTTTTACTTTTGAAAATTTTAAGAACCACCGAAAATAATCTCTACAGGTTGAAGTATGAAACGTATGGCTATCTCAGTAATGCATATTATTTTCCCAGGACATAAGAGCGCATTTTGTATCTGCTGATTTATCAGTCTAGTAAACTATTCAGGAGTCTCCAGGGAATATTATTATTTCAGAAAGCGATTTTCTATTGCAACACAGTTTCAAAGCGATTTTTATTTCTTACTCGTTCTAGGAGATAAAGTTCCTTCAGAAATATGTTTTTCAAGAGCATCTCAGGCCTGCTCTTTAGCATTTAAGTTCAAAGGTTAAGCGGACCATTTTATACGTTAACTATTTTCACTTTCTAGTCTCTTCGATAATTCAACTCTCTTGTATCGGTGCAAATTGTTATCCAGATTCAGAAAGTTTGGATCTATTACACCACTAAAAACGAGGATGATCCAGAATAATCTAACCGCAGTACCATTGTAATGTAACGGTACCTCGTTCGATTATGTGAAGTAGTATTTTCTGTTGTGCATAATGCCTAACCACAGCATAAAGCCTAGTACACACCAATTCATTTATAAACATTCTGTGGTGCGTAACGTTTTTCCAATTTTCTCCACAGTAACTAGTACGTACCCAAAATCCCTTTTCACAGTGAAAAAAAACGTCAAAAAGCACCTTTCTCTTTTCTCTACCCCTTTCTCCCTTCCTCTCTCCCCTCGCATCTCTCCTCATTTTTTTCCTGCCCCTATTTCTCCCGTATCTCTGGTTTATTCATGTTAACTCACAAATAGTATGTTACAATAACTCAATATTTTTCAACAATTGAGTGATTGAATTGAATACACTAGTTAAGCTTCAGTGCATAAAAAAGCAGACCGATTTAATTGCTGAGATATATTTCTGTTAGATACAAGTGTTCCGGTAGCGGTAGCAAGGTCTTCACTTACCTGATTAGAAGTGAATTTTTTTTCCTTTACCCCATTAGGGAAACATATTGATCCTCTTGTGGCGTAAGATTTCCTTAGACAAAACCTAGCATCATTTCCAATGGCATTTTTACCTCTAAAGGCCTTTTTTAGTACGACATTACACTTTTTGACACTCACATTATTGTGTTTAGAGTAGTGACGCTTTGAATTATTTCGAACAGTCCACTTGCTCATTCACGATCTTAAGAACTCAAATTTTCTCTTGCAGACAATCTGTACTTAATTATTGCCGCCACACACAGAATTCCAAACGAATAAGTTCGTCAGTTTACTGCGCTATTTTGTTTAAATACAAAACTGAATAGAATTTCGAATGAATAAACAGAATTTGTGCTCTGACTTTTATGCAAAAAAATATTTTTTGCCCTACTGTACCGTCTACATTTAAATTTTCTATGATTGATCGGCTGACATAAACGCTACGTTGGAAAAATAGTTGTACTTTAGCAATCGTCAAGCAGTTATTTCGTCAAGTTTCTTATAAATGTCTCTGTATTGGATTTAACACTTTACATGGCAAATTAACTCTCCGCGTACGGGGAGATAATTTTGATTTACTGTATTTACATACATAGATTCCAAATAGTCTTATTTTTCAATACCACTATTTTTGAATAAAAACATGTTTCATTAGTTTTCAGGATTTATAAAAATCAAACATTGCATTTTACAATTAGTGGTGGAAATGCAATTTAGTGCGATAATAATTTCCAATAATTTATCTGTTTAAAATAGTATTTTAGAAATTGTGGTGTAAATGAAATTTAATGTGAAAAGTTCTTTTGCCCGTTGAAATCGCGGGCACCGTACGCGGAGGGTTAAATGAAGGAATTTTTACTTTGTAATTTATAAAAGAAACTTTTATATCAAAATGGATATATGTGCTAATCTCATACAAATAAATACACATAAAAAAAAAAAAAAATTAGCCTCATTATTACATGCAACAATACGAATGCATTTAAGACATTTCTTTTACAGTGCGGTCACAAACATTATGTAATTTCTTTAATTTTTACTGATCCACTTTCCACTTACAGGGAGAAACTTTCGCTGAAATATATATAACATATTCTTCTCATTCTTGAATTTTCAAGATAATTTGTCAAGTAAATTTTCAGATATTCAACAAAATGTCTGAAATCATAAGTGACAGGTCCTTTTTGAAAAGACAGTGTATATATATCTTAATACATATTTGTTCCAAAATTGTAATAACACTTGAAAATGTTTATAATAAGATATTTTTTTAATCCCTAGATATTTACGTAAATGTAAAACATATGCTGCGGACTTTGTACCTGTTTTATATTTATTACAAGTATTTTCTCAACAAAACAATCGAGTTTTTCTTTTAGTTGTTTTATTTTTTTTTTGTTTTTTAAGCTGAAAAGCATTTTAATGTTACGGAAAGATTTATACTTTTCCTTTTTAATGTTTCGTTTTTTAAACACAAATAAAGGTATTCTTAATATTTTAAAGTAACTTAAAAAAAAAAAAAAATCCTTTTTGTTTTAAAAGCGGATAAAAAATGGACAATTCTGATTTAAAGCCATTAACTTAAACGATATCTATTTAAAAAAAAATCTTTTCGTCCGTGTAACGCATTGTTTTAAAAACAATGCATTTTTTTTGGTCATCAATCATGAATTTTTTTCTCATAACAATTAGCATTCTTTTTTATTTACAGTATTATTTTATAAAAATATAAATTTCTATTTCGAAGTTCATATTGATAATTTATTACTGACAATTCGTCGAAGAGTTTCTATATTCATATGATGATTACAAAAATGCTTAACTAATACTTATTAATATATATAATGATCCTCATCTGTCATGAACGAATCCGGTTAGTACCGCTTCAAAACAGAAACTTTTGGCAGCCATTTTTTTTTCCGTTTGTTTAATTCAACTTAGGAAACATACATATCATTTTCATACATGTTTTGTATCGCACATATTCTTATTTCCTATAAAACCTTGAAAAACTATTCAATTGTAACGTTTAAATGTCTAAATTAAGTATAACGAATCACTGGCTATTATAAACATGAACCTATAAATAGAATTATGTAACTTCATGATTATAAACAAAGCAAGACGAAATAAAAACAAACCAAAACTGTTGCCATTCAGAAAATACAAATTCCAAATGGACAACTTTTTAATTCCGAATGAACGACTCTTTGACTGTTTCATTAAAAAAACGCTTAAAATATTTCTAAAACATATTAAAGCCTTAAAAATCTTAAAATATTTGTAAAAACGCATTAAAGCCTTTAAATATTTTTATCAAACTTCATTGTTTGTTTACATTGTAAGGTACGATTGGCGCTGAGTTTAGTACGTAAATGCCGCCAGTTGATTTTAGTTTTGAAATTAGTGTAAAATGATAGTTGGGATAGAATGTTTGGTTGTGCAAGTAAAAGTCACCAGTTGAAATGAGTATTGAAATTAGAGTAGTCTAAGGTGATAATGTCGAGTCAAGGTAAAATGTTCGGTTGAGAATGAGAAAGTCCCTAGCTGGATCCTGGATATTTTGGCGATGCTGAGGGTGAGATAGCTGGTTGGAGGTATCGAGAAGAGGTGAATTTGGGTTAGCATGGAGTGTCTATAGTTATTGGATAGTTAGTTAGAAAATTTGAAAACAGGATCTACGATAGTCTTAAAAAAAGTATTTTGGTAAAATGAAGTGAATCGTTTTTTCTTATTATGAGGACTTTAAATACGCAAGCGAAGTGATGACGTCACTGGCCGTTCGTGGATACAAGAAAAATATTTCCTATGTTTAACGCTCAATGGATTTTTCGTAAAAAATTATTAAAAATCGAGGGAAATTATTTCCCGATTTTAATCCCCATATTTAGGTTTAGATATGTAATAGTTATCATGTGCATGCGTTAGATTAAGTTGTTTTTGTTCTAAAATTGATAAAATTTGAATTTTAAATTTCAAAACTCTAGATTAAAAAAAAAAAAAAAAAAAAAAAAAAAAAAAAACTTCCATATTCCATTGAAAACATAAACATTTCATTTCAAAGGATGATATTACACAATAAATATCCAACTAATATACTAATTAAAAGGAAAATGATAAATATTCTATCATAATTTGAACTGAAATTTGTTTTCAAATGTCTAAATAAAGTATCTAAATTAAAATACTAATATGTTGCAGCGGAATAGATTTGATATCGGTCATGCTTGGCAGAAAAAAAATATATATAAAATATATATATAAATATATATATAAATAATATATATATAAATATATATATATATATATCGCCAAATTATCTGGCGAATATAATTTAATTCCTTTCAAAAATCATGGTTATTTTAAAAATTTATATTAAGAGAGTAAGGAATAATATGAAACAATATTTCACACAACACATATTACGAAAGTATACATCTGGCATGTATATTTTCGTAGTACGTTTTTGATCGCCAAATACAAAAACGCCAAGGACAACAGAGTTTTGAAATTTAAAATTAAAATTTTGTCAATTTGACAGCAAAATAACTCAATCTAACATATGCACATGATAACTAATAAATATATATACCCAAATATGGGGATTAAAATCGGGAAATAATTTTCCTCGATTTTTAATAATTTTCTACAAAAAATCCAATGGGCGATTGACATAGGAAATCATTTTCTTACATACACGGACGGTCAGTGACGTCACACTTCGCTTGCGTATAGAGCACTTAATGGAACACTGGGATGTGTTGTTGCTGTTGTGTTGTCGGGCCTATATTTTTTGTCAACCAGCAGTTTTTTTATTGTCATTCATATTTATTGATCGGGTAAAATTTTTGAAGTGAAAACTTCTTTAGGCGCGTTGAGCACTTTTGGGTGAACAAAAATCATTGAACTCCCGTCATCGTCAGCTAACGCTTTCCATTTGAAGTGAAAACTTTTGGGTGAAGAAAAATCATTGAATTCGCGTCATCGTCAGCAAACGCTTTCCATCCTTGTATGATACAAATAATGTATCACACAATTAACTTGCTAATGTGATGTGTTAATAATTATATACTGTATATTGTTTTAAAATCTGGTGCGGCGTTACACGACTTCTCTCATCTCAGGCACTGTCTCTATTGCAGTTAGACCTCACAAAACCGTGAGAAAGCCCAAAGCTGCCATTTTTCTCACGATTTTACAATCTGGTGCGGCTCTACACGACTTCTCTCATCTCCGGACACTGTCTCTTAAAGATTGCAGCCGGAAACGTTGCAGTTAGGTCTCACAGAACCGTGAGAAAGACCAAAGCCTCCATTTTTCTCACGTTTTTACAATCTGGTGCGGCTCTACACCACTTCTCTCATCTCCGGACACTGTCTCTTAAAGATTGCAGCCGGAAACGTTGCAGTTAGGCCTCACAGAACTGTGAGAAAGACCAAAGCCTCCATTTTTCTCAAGTTTTTACAATCTGGTGCGGCTCTACACGACTTCTCTCATCTCCGGACACTGTCTCTATTGCAGTTTGACCTCACTAAGCCGTGAGAAAGGCCAAAGCCGCCATTTTCTCACGTTTTTACAATCTGGTGCGGCTCAACACGACTTCACTTAACCTGGACACTGTCTCTTAACGATTGCATCCGGAATCGTTGCAGTTAGACTTCACAGAACCATGAGAAAGACCAAAGCCGCCATTTTTCTCACGTTTTGAAAATCTGGTGCGGTTCTACACGACTTCTCCAGAGCTTCCAACCTAATCCGGCAAATTGTTAGTACCGCCCCTTTTTCTACACCACTTAATTTTTAGAGTATTTTTCTTCTTAATTCATCGTAGATACATTTGAAGAGAATTTCTCTAAAAATTAAGTGGTGTAGAAAAAGAGGCGGTACTAACAATTTGCCGGATTAGGTTGGCAGCTCTGCTTCTCTCATCTCCGGACACTGTCTCTTAAAGATTGCAGCCGGAAACGTTGCAATTAGACCTCACAGAACCGTGATAAAGGCCATAGCCTCATTTTTCTCACGTTTTTACAATCTGGTGCGGCTCTACACGACTTCTCTCATCTCCGGACACTGTCTCTTAAAGATTGCAGCCTGAAACGTTCCAGTTAGACCTCACAAAACCATGATAAAGTCCAAAGTTGCAATTTTTCTCAGGTTTTTACAATCTGGTGTGGCTCTACACGACTTCTCTCATCTC
This sequence comes from Salticus scenicus, assembly GCA_963930645.1. Lineage (NCBI taxonomy): Eukaryota > Metazoa > Arthropoda > Arachnida > Araneae > Salticidae > Salticus > Salticus scenicus. The sequence continues at coordinate 429,496 of CAWVNO010000722.1, read as the reverse complement.
CGGACACTGTCTCTATTACAGTTAGACCTCACAAAGAACGCAAATTATAAAATATCGAAACACATTTGATTTATAAACAAAAATTGAAAATTCATTTAAATGATCACGTGGTAACCATCATGATCTGAACATTGTTTTCAAGATTTATCGTTCACATTCCGTCATTTTTGACGGGGTTATATACTAGTTGTTAAATATTGAAACATTCTTAATAATCTGAGTATATATATACATATCATTATTTGTGTTTGTTATGTTTTTTCATTAACCAATTTGCATCACAAGAAATAAGAATAGAAGCAACACTCTGCATTTCTATATTTTACCTGACGAATAATGATAGTGATGAACAAAGCTGAGCTTATACGTACGGCTCTGGTGATAGAGAAAAGAAAAATTAAGCGTATATATACGCTAATGATATAAAAGGGTTAAACACTGTTTTTAATGGCTATATTTAATTAATTTTTCACTTGAAAAATAAATATCACGCTTGTAAAAATTTAATACATATAAAATAAATAAATAAATAAATGAATAAATGTTTAGAAATAAGGAATGACGAAGGATTTTCGTCTGATTTTTCTGAATATTTCTGCCTAACAAAAAAAAAAAAAAAAAAAAAAAAAAAATCGCATTTACAGAATGATATATGTGTATTTGTGCCAAACTATTTTATATTGGTTGAGTTTATTATAACTTTGTTATGATTATTGTTTTTTTTCCACAATTGCTAAAGACTTTCTATAGAAATATAAAAATGGAAAAAAAATACAGAAAATGTAACGGGTTTACTGTTTTTTGAAATTGCATTTGTTTAATATATTTTAGTATTTTATTTTTTTTTCTCTTTTTGAAAATTGTTTAACAATTAACAATACTTTATATTGTTACGACACAGATTATTTAACGATAACCTAATGCTAAAGAGCGATCACAATTATTTTATTATTATTTCCATTATATAAACTATATTATATAAACTATATTATTTTCGTTTCTGTATAGAATATTGATTTTATTAAAGAAAATTATATGAACTTTCTTTTTTTGCATATATCTACATTCTTAATATACATCCAAATGATTTTTCTCTAATGAGACAAATAGAAACAAGGGGAATGAAAAATGACATGGTTTAAATTGTTTCAGACATTTTTTGAAAATAATTGTACGACAAATTTAATGATGTTAAAACATCTGCGATTGTGTAAACGAAAGTATTTTTCTGATTCGTTTCATTTTGTCTCTTGTTTCATTCTGTATCTACAATAAAAATCAAGATTTTTTAAAAAGATATATACGTATACTATATATATACATATATAATAGAAACTTAATTGTTAAATTATTGTTGAATTAATATTTATATAAATTGTTATCTTTAATTTCAACATCATTTTAAAAATGTGATCAGAATTCAATTTTACTAATGTTTAGCGGTGACCAAGCGTATAAATATATTTGCATAAGTTATTCAGCAAATGAACAAAAAAGAAAATTACATCAGACTACTTAGTTATTTCTGTGTAAGATTTTTTATGTTTCTATATTCGAAGAAAATGTGCCCTTATTATTTTTTCCCATCACAGTAAAAGAACTATATATACAGAACAAGTAATTCGTAGTAAAATGACCATGCAGTAATGAAATTCTAAAACATATAAGTACCAAATTCATCATCTTCAGACAATAGATACGATAGAATGGGATATGCAGAAAGTCTTCCACAGTTCCTTAAAAAAAGCCACATTAAAGATAAATATCAAGCACGCTGTTTACATAATGGTAATACTTAAACAGAGCAATGTATCATATGTCATTTTCTACTCCTTAACCCGGTAGCACTCGCTCGGATGACTGAGTCACCCCCAACAGGGACAATTTATTGGAATAAGTAGCGCCAACATGGCGCTTTTCGCCAACATAGCGCCAACAACATGGCGCCAACATGCGCCAAATCGCCAACATGGCGCTTTTCTTATCGTGTCGAAAATTGCAACCCTCCACAGCCAACGTAAGAGAGTGAGAGTTACGTCAAACAGAACGCTGAATACATGTGGATTAGACTAGAAAAGGTTTATTAGTGTCGCTCTAGAACTGCATAGTGAGCTATTGGAGACAATATTGGTTTCAAGCCTCAGGTAGAAAATGAACCTGTATGTGTATATATAATAAATTGTTTCCATTCGTAACAATTTATTATATATACACATAAATGTTTGAATTATATGCATATATATATATATATATATATATATATAATTTAATACACAATATTATATGTAAATAATGTAACATTTTAACCCATCCCTTAATGTTAATCACAGACTATCGCTAATATCCCACTGCGCAGTTCTAGTTAGACGTTAAACTCACTCAACCTCATTCTTGACGAAAAAATAAAAATAAATAAAAAATAAAAAAATAAAAAACTACTCCAAACGCCTTTTAAAAATAACTTTTGGGGAAAAAAAGTTTAAAATCGATTATCCACTAATCTCTATAAGCATATAGTGAGCGTCTTCAAAAAACGAAAAAAGAAAAAATACTAAAAGAAAAGAAAAAATACTAAATATTTAAATTTAGTTATAATATATTACCTTAAGAGACCTCTCCAGTTATCGTCCCCAGAAGCCAGAGCCAATGTTATTCTATCGGAAATTTCTCCCCATTATACTTCGTTGCCTAATATATATTTTTTAATTTCGTTTTCAGATTAAGAAACATCATAACTATTAAACAATTTATCGCTTTCTAAACATTATTTAAAAAATTTTTAAATATTTATTCTAGGGCTGTAAAATGCGAATTTTCACAATGTGGAATTTTTAATTTTTGAGCTTTAAAATGAAACCTTAAAAATAAAAAAGATCAATTTTCAGAAAGCGATAAATTGTTTAATAGTTGTGAATTTTCGGAAAGTGAAAACGGAATTTGAAAATATGCATTAACGAATTATAATTGGGCGAAATTTCCCATAGAATATCATTGGCTTCGGCTTTCGGAGACGATAGGTAGACAGTCCCCTTAACTTTATGGGGAGAGGTAACCTACTTGAGAAGGGCCGAGCTGATAACTGGAAGATTGAACGTTCGATATCTGTGACAGCCAAAGAGCATCATATACACTATTAATAGCTGGTGCACCATTTGTGTGTATGACGAGCAATCTTTAGTGGTTGTTCCATGTTCCGAGATTAATATTGTTTGCAGTTATCAAAACAGGTAAGCCATTCCCACTCAGAGGATAAAAAGCGTGAATGACAGACTGTAGCCGGGCACAGTAGTTTGGTTGGAACAGCGTTGAACTCGTAGTTCGAAGGTTGCGGGTTCGATACCCGAGTCGGACAAAGATCGTTGTGTACACTAATTTTGGCTGGTACACATAAAATCCGTTTTAACTGCAATGTCTTCTATGTTTCCATACAAATTACATCTACGGGGGTAACCGAAGCGGAGAGACATCGCCTCCGTGGAGGATCAAAATTCTGATTACATGTCACCGGACCATCTTTAGGGTGCACCCAGTTACCCATAGCGCAGTACTAGTGTGGCGTTAAAAATCAACCGTTTTACTACAAAGCGTCTCTAATTGCCCATTGCGTAGCATAACGCAACGTTAATCTCGCTCAGCGCGGCTCTCTTAAATTTTTTTCACTAAAATATCATTATATTAATTAGACCGGTAGCACTCGCGTGAACCACCACACCCTACTACACTATTGAGTCATCACAACCTGCTAAAACTTTTTATTGTAGAATTTGTACTTGTTTATTAAGGGGTACATACAAATGAAACACTTCCAGTTGCAAAGCAGTTTGCAGGCGTTCCAAATGTATGACTGCAGTCGGCAGCAAGAGTCCGCGCACTAGCGAAAATTCCTATATGAAAAAAGCACACTTAACACTGTTTTGTTAAATAAATCCTTGTTGAATCATGTTCTTAGACTGACTAAGAACAGGATTCGACAAGGATTTATTTAACAAAACTGTATTAAGTGTACTTTTTTTTACATAGGAATTTTTGCTAGTGTTCGGAGACTTGTTACCGACTGTACTATAAAACTTTTCATCCTCCACGGAAGAGACAGATCATACCAGAGATTCCTTTTGAATGATCGTCATAAAAGAATTTCAGGTAAAATACTTTCCAGTCCAACTACAACGAAGCCATAATTTCGATAAAACTTGTAATTATATTAAAAGTCGCATTTCCATTTGGAACTTCCTTTGTAATGTTCTAATTTCGTTTAATACCTTCATTTAACCAACAGAACAATTCAAACTAAGTAAACCTATACAGATTTCATACGACAGACGTTCTTTGCAAAATACACCTTCAACACTGTTCCATAAATATGATGCATTTACTAAATCTGCTTGCGAAGAAAACGATGACGTAAACTGAACAGAAGGAACAACCAACACGAGAGTTTGCTATCGTTGGCGAGTTAGCATAGTAATGGCATGAGGTAGCTCCAACTGAATTCCAACTTTTCGAGGGCTAGTGCGCGCCTTCCACCGGGTTAAACATTTTGTTACTATCAAAACACACTTTAAATTATTTGATTCCATAATGTATGAAAAAGATTTATTTTATACGTGTATTATTATAATTATTATTTTATTTATTTATTTATATTTATGGTTGTGTTTAAGCATCTCGAGAAACAATGGCGAATAAAATGCCAATCAAGTTTGGCCTAAATACAATGGAGCATTTATGCGTTGCCGTGTTTACTCACGCACAATAATATATGCACATACACATACTTATTTGCTTATATATATATATATACACACACAACATATACAGTTACAAATTTATTAATAAAAAATAAAATAGAATCTATTACTTAAACACCATGATTCCCACCTAGGGAAATTAGAATATAACTTTCTTATACAATAATTTTAGATTTGAATAATGGTTGATATTCATTAGTTAAAAATAGTACTATATAAAAATTCTTCTATTCCTGTATTACTATATAAAAATTCTTGTTGGAACCCTACAAAACACACACACTCAAACTCATGTCAGATTATTTTAGTGATCACATAAATTTCCTTAAGTTGTATATAATGAGAAAGAAAGCGCATAAGACGAAGAGATTATTTTTACGAAAAAAAAAAGTTTTTATGTAAAAATCAATACAAATGATCTCATTAATAAATTTATATTTTCTTCTTCAAAATAATTTCAATGAGTGATAAGATTTTTTTAATCGAATCCTGCAAAATGAATATACTGTGAAAATGTTATCTAATTCTTTAATATATATATATATATATATATATATATATATATATAAAGAAGTAGTGTGAAAATTATGAAGGAAAAAATGTAACGGTCTTAATTATTTAGGATAATTAAATAATATTTGATAATTATACTTTTTTGATCATAATTCATTTTTCTAAAAGAGTTTTAGAAAAAAAAAAGCTAGGTTTTATAAACTACATTAGCATTTCATAACCACTGACTTAGAATATATTTTTTTTTTTTTTTTTTTTTTTTTTCTGAAAACCAAATACATACTATTTAATTGTTTCGTCTTAAAAAATTTATTTATAATCTGAGAATTCTAAAAATACCCCCCCCCCCAAAAAAAAAAAAAAAAATGTAAATAAGTAAATAAATAAATAAATAGATAAAAATAAAATAAATATAAAATAAATATAAATATAAAATAAATATAAATAAATAAATAATAAAAATAAAAACATACTAATTTAAAAATAATAGTGAAAATATTAAGAGATAAAATAGTCTTAAATTCTTTAGCAATTACGCAATTTAGACAAACTGTATTTAAGCGGTAATAATTAATTTTTATAAAGATATTGCCAGTTCAAAAATATCTGTAATGAAAAAATGTATATATACACATACAAACACTTTAAATCATTCTAGAAATAAACTTAACTTTTTATGAAATTACATTAATATTTCCTTATTATAAGTGTAGAAAGATTTTCTGAAATATAACTGCATATAAATTAATTGTTTCCTCTTAAATTTTATTTTCTGTTTTCAGAATTCATAAAATTTTAAAGAAATAAAAAATATTTTAATCTGTAATAAATTGTTTAGAATTGATGGGCATTTTCACTTGAAATTGTTAACAGATTATTAATTACGTTATGAATTCTTGATGAATTTAAATTAAAATTTTTAAAAAGGATGATAAGCTTTAAAACATTTATTATTAAGTGAAAAAAATTTTCTTATTGCCAGATTTTAAAATGAAAATTAAAAGAAATGATACAAATTTGTAATATTTTATATACATTTACTATTAATACATTTTTGTATTAATTTTAGATTTAAAGAATATTTCTGATTTAATTCCGTGAATCAATATAAGATTTTTTCTGTGAAAAGTTACATTAAAAATAATCTGTGTGCTTAAAATAAATAAATAAATAAATAAATAAATAAATAAATGTGTCATCATTAAAACATTTTTTTTTCTAATTCTTAATAAACGCACAATAAATCATGTTCGGCATTTAAATATAAGTACAAGTTTATTAATAACATTTTCATTTATTTTAAAATTATCTCTAACAAGATGGTTACAGCTACGCCTTTTCTCTGATTCTCCGCCAGTACATTTATATCGTAAATTTTATTTAATTGATCTTGAAAACTTAATATTAAAATTTTCAAAAGAAATATATTGGTGGAAGAATCTTTGAAAAAATATAAACTGTCATCACCCTGTCTAAAAACTATATGTATATGTAAATATTTGTGCTATTTTGACTTATATTAACTATTAACACTCTTATTTTTAAATGTTTAGATTTAAAAGTATTCTGATTTTAATTCAAAATTTCATTATCCGTTTTTGCTATCCAAAATGACATTAAAATTAATCTTTGAGCATTTAAAAATTTTACAAATGCATTTTTATTAAAATATTTTATTTTAAATTCTTAATAAATGCACAGTGAATCACTTTCGCCATTTAAGTAATGGCGCTATTTAACTAATGGGTCTGCAGATCAGGAGACGCAAAGTCTTATTTGCACCCCCCCATTATTCAGCAGATTATTTTTATTTATTCTACATTATTTGAATTAATTATATTTATAGGAGAATGCCTCCGGTTATGGACGCGGTATTGATTTCGGCCTAAAACCTTTTGATAGAATATATAATATACAAACATATCATAATCAGTGGAATTTTAATTCTTTAGTATTCTCCTCTAAATAAATTATTTAGTCTATACATGCCTTTTTCTGCAGAAAACATAGTTTTACGCATCTCAATAACACACACACAAACGCACACACATATATATATATTTAATAACTAAATTTAATACATTTATAATGCTTAAATAAATAAATAAATATATTTTGAGTAGCGCCTTTTCCTTTAAGAGTAAATACTATTTTTTCTACTAAAAATAATTGTAGTCAAATTGATTTTTCAGCGAATTGTTAATTTACAAAAAAATAATATTTTAATATGGATATACATAATACGACTTAAGCATTATAATTTAAGCATTTCTGCAATATCCAATCATATTTTAAGAATATTGTTTTGAAATAATATTAGTAAAACGGAAATTTCAAATCAAATTAAATAATAATGTTTTATTAAATATTTAACTTACATTATACTAATATCATAAGGGTCATTAAACATATTTTTCAAAGAGATTGCTATTTTATTAATTTATATGTTTCAAAAGATTCAGACAATACATGTAACTAGATAATTTTTATCATAAACGACAAATTACGTTTCAAACTCAGATTCTAATATAAATATCTAAGGAAATTTTCTCACTTATATACTCGCTTTAACACAAAAGTCATTACTTGGAGAATTTAATGAAAAGTTATTTCTGAGAGATAATGGAAACTTGTATGTGAGATGAAACATCTTCGATAGGATCTTTATGAAATTCTTCCAAGTTACTGAGGAAATTTCGTTTTATGAGAGTAATATTGGTGAAAAATTTTGATTTTAAAACCATGTTCTTTATCGAAAAGTTGATCATGATAATAGAAAATTTGGGTTTTGGCTTGTTAGAGAGAAATCTAAAAATTAGCCCTAACTTTCTCTTCCTAGTAAAATGTGAGAAAAATTCTTGTGAAAGTTCAATTTGTGTTGCAGGTTTTTAATCTACCTATGATGTAATCATTCACTAGAACTTGTTGCAATATTTCATTATCTTTAGTGAGAGAAGCAACTACTATAGTTACTTTTCTCAGTAAATAAACTAAAAATTCTGTTAATTTCGAAGTAATTGCTGCTTTCTAGTTTACAAAAAAATATTTTAAAGGAATAAAATCTAATTACTTTAGATTATATTCTTAGGGCTTCGCTTTTCCCCTTGGATTTCCCATATGCACAACATATTTGTATGTTTTTAAAAATTATTCTATACTTTCGCTTTCTCATTTATTTAAATATTTTTTTAAGAGAGAGAGAGAGAGAGAGTGAGAGAGAGAGGCATTTACTTTATCAACATTATTGCACTAGGTTCATCGTTTTTATTTGTAGGGGTTGACACCAGCGTTTCCAACCGTAAAATAATACTTGACAACATTTCCAAATTTTAAATTAGATTTCAAACTAGTATTTGTTATAGAAATTAATTTTTCAGGATTAAGTAAAATGAAAACCATTGTAGAAAATTCCTGCTTTGAGTCTCAAGTCTAAATATCAGATAACACAGGTCGACAAGTAAAATTTTGATTTCATAATTTTGGCCGGTCCTTATGTGTTTTGGTGTGCTGAAACCGAAAATGCAGCCAATTTTTCTGTATCACGTACAAAATTTTACTAATACTTGGTGCCTATCAATACAATTTCTTCCATTACTCTTCCACCAGTATAATTATGTGGCATGTCATGTTTTGTAGTATGTTTCCCCGATTAATTATTCATAGATACCTGTTTTTATAGCAGTCCAGCACTAGTGCGGAGGAAACCCATACCACCAAGTCAACCAAACTATTGTTAGGATGGCATATGTAAGAAACTGTGTCGCTATTTTTGTAGGCCTGTGCAATTGGCAGTTATGTGTATGGTAATTATTGCACGTTTAGTGACATAAGTTGGCATACTCAATTTTAAATACCACTACTATTTATAAAGCAAATTCCATATTACTCAATATTATTCAATCGAAGATATCCCACACAGCCACTGATATCCATTAGATATCTAAATTACATCCAAATGATCCATAAAAGTTAAAAAAAATATCTAAAGAATGTCCATTTAAAGTCCTGGATATCCACTACTAATTATAGATATTTATTAGATGTTTAAATGTAGACGAAATTTAGACGTGCATTTTTCGATGTGTAATAGATGTAACATGTTAGATCAAAAGAAGATTTAGATATTTTGAATATCTATTAGATTTAACAAGTCCATTTATTGGAGATTTGTAGATTTATCGGATATATAACAGGCATTTATGGATATAAAAAAGAGTGACATTTGTCGTGCTAATAAATATCTGTAGTAAATTAATTAAAAACACTTTAAAAACACGTTAAAAATACATTTATTAAAATATCCAAAGATTTTCGCCTATATACAAGAAGGCATCATCAGGGAATTTGGTTTGACACATACTTCAGAGCATGGTTAACAGTTAAGTTCATACATAAAATATATTCAACTGGAAGTCAGAGGCTGGATCTATTTCAGGAAGAGGAGGTGCTACACTTGGACGCTGGAGCTATTTCAAGGAAGAGGAGGTGCTACACTTGGAGGTTGGGAACTATTGCAGGAAGAGAAGGTGCTATAGTTAGTTGCTCCTGCAATAGTTCCCAACTTCCAAGTGTAGCACTCCCTCTTCCTTGAAATAGCTCCAGCGTCCAAGTGTAGCACCTCCTCTTCCTGAAATAGATCCAGCCTCTGACTTCCAGTTGAATATATTTTATGTATGAGCTTAACTGTTAACCATGTGATTTAAAAATACATATAACTGCTCTGCAGTATGTGTCAAACCAAATTCCCTGATGATGCCTTCTTGTATATAGGCGAAAAGCTTTGGATATTTTAATAAATGTATTTTTAACGTGCTTTTAAAGTGTTTTTAATTAATTTATTACAATATGACGCGTGTTTTTAATGCAACTCTGAATTGGAGTTTATTTATAAATATCTGTAGGATATTTGTAGAAGTTTAATGAATCATTTTTACACTTTTATAAGGTCATTATCCCACACAGTCACCATAAGATGTCTTATGGTGACTGTGTGGGATAATCTGTAAGTGATAACTTTTTATTATTATTATTATTATTATTATTATTATTATTAAAAAAGCGTGTACTCAAAAATATTTTTAATGGACATTTATTAAATATTTATTTAAGAAATAATGATAAAATATTATATATTTTCATTTGAAAATACTTATCGCACAATCATTTTTATTTCGAATATATAATTTAGTGCCCTTTAATAAGATTAAAAAGTAAAAGCAAAGTGAAAAGAATTTTAAAAAAATATTTATCATTTCAAAAGTTGTTTTGTTTGCGTTTAAAATTATGTTAGAAATAGTTTGTATTGAAGTGATAGTTAAACTAGTTTTTCTTTTCTGCGTGAAAATTTAAAAATGTTTATTTTGTATTATTAATAATACTTAAATCTACATTTTATGTTAAAGATAAATCGATGCATATATTTAAAAATTTAACGAATTAAAAAATATTCTTATGTGTTTAAAAATATTCGTGCAGTCTTAATTTGTTAATAAAGATCATAAATAATGGGTCTCAGAACAATCCTTTTCTTTAAAAATACATAAATTTTCAATTAATTATTAATCAAATATATGTTCTGTATAATGCGCATGCTACGGTGGGTCATAGGCTCTCCTAATACCTCTTTATGTTTGGTATATTAATGACAGAGCTCTTGTATGATCATCGTGTATTTATATTGTTACAACTAAACTCCTATAAATTGCATTCTGAAAGTATATCAAGAAAGGTGACAACTTATTATATAGATATATTTATGCAAAAAGAATGCCCTAATAATTCTCTTGCTCTATGCAAGTAAAAATTTAGGACTCACATATAAAGGACGTTATATTTCTAACATAATACTTTTATAATGGAGTTTATAAAAAAAAAAAAAAAAAAAAAAAAAAAAAAAAAAACACTACATTAAATTTAGCCATGCAAAAGAAATTTTTTTCTTACACATTAGGGTCAATTTTAAGTCTTTTTCTACATTTTTTTTTTTTTAATGAAAGAACAAAATATATAATTTTCTTTACAAAAGTAATGCGTTAACATTTCAAGTGCGTAAGAGAAAATGTAAAAAATTTAAAGATTTTTCATAAAAACACAATTTATATTTTATATTCTTTTGACCTTGTAAGGAAGCTTTTAATCCTCTAGTATGGTCTCAAATGGGAATACAATAGTGAATATAACAGAGTAGAACTTAACCAACGTAATATAACAACACAAACACTGTATGGATGATATAATATATGAACTGTATTGGAACTATTTGACTAATACTTTATGGATTATAGTAGATTATTTATTTAAACTTGAAATAGTCAAAATCATAACTTTATTGAATATAAATATTTTCTAGAAATGTTGGCTATCGAAAAAAAAAAAAAAAAAATGTATTATTTGAAATTAAAAATTAGTTTTTTTTTTTTTTTTTTTTTGTCAATTTTTTGCATTTTAATAGATCTACACACTGGTGCCCCAAAATAAAGACAAAGCCTGTTTTCTCGTCTCCTTCTTTTAAAAAAGGAAATGTATGAACAAAAAATATTAATGACATTCGATAAATGGTCCTTATCAAACCATTAATCGAATTTTTCAGACCTTTAATATAAGCTATAATTATTAAACTGATATGTATTCAATTTTTTTTCAAAAGTAAGCTTTGAAATAAATTTAAAAAAAAATTTAAAAAAAAAATGAAATGAAGAAAGAAAAGAAAAACGAAGTTAAGGATGACTTACAGTTACATAGCTGCTAACTTGTAAGATTTTGTGCTACGGAAAATTAAATGGGGATTTTTTATACATTTTCAAGACATTTTTAACGGTTAAATAAGGTGAAAATGTTACTCAGAGAAAGTCATATGACAAAAACGTACAAGTTGGCAGGTATGCAGTTAGGTGAAGATACACCAAAAGTTAAATTAAAATTGAATTTTTCATTCTATATTCACTTTTTTTTCTTGCGTATAAGAAATTTTGAAATTTTTTTATTATTAATTTGTACTATGAACGCTGCCAGATCAATAAATACGTCAATGAATAATTTTATAAATAGTAGTATAGTATAGATTTTGATGGCCCTCGGTTATTGAAATTTTATTTTAAAAAACAGTTTCAGAATTCTCGCGAAGTGTACCGTCAATAACATAGTGATCATTAATCCATGCATTTTTGTACATAATCACAAAACAATTCAGTAAATATTTTATTTGATATATTACTCTCGTATAAGTGATCATTTTATAACGTTATTATTATTGAATAATTAAAATTGCAGTGATTTTGATAACATTAAAATGGGAGCCCAAAACATCGACTTCACAACATAGTTGTTGGTGATGAAGTGGTGCATTTATTTTCGATTGATTTCGGCAAAGCTCCAATCAAAACCAAATTTAAAATAATAGAGAAAAAATGGTTGTAATTATGTTACGTATCAACACATACAATTTTTGAAAAGGTTACCAGATAATTATAATTCAAACGGTCCTCAATGAGAACCAACCCTCGCCACGGGAAGACAGAAGTTTTAAGCAAAATCAATGTACCCTATTGTGAGACAAGGAATGCACACATGGTGCCTAAATGCATTTATTTCCAAGATGAAAAGAAACGGAATTTAAAAAAAGTCACAACATGCTATTGCAGATCTGCATTACGTTAAAGGAAGAATAATACATGACCATAGGTTTCGATTGAGTTGCAATTAACAAAAGATACAAATGTGGGAAGGGGGAGGATGTAAAATTTTAAAAAACATACTGTATGTGAATTTAAGTTACAATTTAGAGGTCATAAAAATGTGTTCGTTACTTTATTTTTGTCTTCTTTTTTTAATATGATAATATATTTTATTAAACATGTGATAATCGACATCATAAACACCTCCTCCAGTTTTCATGTTCGTTTGTATTTCATTTTATAATTTCTTTTTCAAAAGAAGGGGGGGGGGAGAAGTAAATATAGGAGATAATACTGAGTTTAAATTTAAAATTCCAAGACCTGTATATCTTCACCTATATATCATGCATCTTTAACACTATATCCTAGATAGTTTTCTTTTCTAAAATTGTTTAAATTTTCCATTTAATCAAAAGTTTACTTTTGACAGACCACATTTTTTTGCCTGTTTCTCCCACCAATATTTTTCTTTCGGAATTTTAAATAGTATGTTTGCACCATTTATTAAGTGCAAATTATCATATACATATTCTGGTGGAAGAATCAGGAGAAAAAGGCGGATCTGTAACCATCCTGTTTTGAGAAAAATAAAGTAATATCAGTCTAAAAAATTATTGCTTACATTAAAGTTCGTTTATACATTCATTTGTTTAAAATTTCGCGCAGAGAACGAAAGGAGAAAACAGGTTGTGCAGGAATGTATGTGTATATATAAATGAATATCTATTTATTCTAAAAGTACAAAGCCATATGTATATTAATATTTCCTCTTTTTTATTAATATGCAGTAATATACATACCATTTTGTATTTGAGACATGGTTTATCTAAACAAAATACTTATTACAACTACATTTTTCAAACATTACCAGTATCAATATATTTCAGCGTTTTAACACTGGATGATTTTAATGACATGTATAATAAATCTCTTAATAGAGTACTGTAACAAATATAAAATAATAATTAATAGAACTGAAAAGATACAGCATTAATGAATAAAAGAAATGCTTCGAAAAAAAAAAAAAAAAAAAAACATGCTACCATATATTAAAATATGTATTTTTTTTTTCTAGCATGCTGTTTGTTTATTCTATTCCAATTCAGTTGTACGCTTCATTTAATTCACTAAAGAGATACATACATTTTTGTCTTTTTCATATATTTATTTAGTTTTAAGTGAAGTGGTTAGTTTGTACATGTTATAGATTTTTGTACGTATGTTAATACAAGAAAGAAACAGTTTGTAAGTGCATTACATAAATTGTATATCATTTTCTGTAAAATAATATAGTTTACTTAATAGCATAAATAAAACAATTTTAATATGATTTACATTTTGTGTTTACGTCTTTGATTAACGAAATATTTAAAAATATCTGCTAAACATTAGTATCTGTTTATTTTATAACATATTACTTAACATATTTTTAAAAATGCTTGCAGCAGAATTTCAGTTATAAATTTATAAATATGATAAAAAATATTTGCATTTACTTGAGGCAGCATTAAGAAAAAAAAAAAAAAAAAAGATGTTTAAAGGCAACATTTTAATTTTCAATACTATTAAAATTTTTAATGTAATTAGATTTTGTAATACTGTTTTACGTAACTCATGATTAAAAATGAAATTTTCTTATGAAGTATAATATTTATTTTTAAACACAAAGACTAAAAATAAAATATAAAATTTATAACAACCAATTAATCTGTTGGAAACTTCGTAAAATTATACTTGAAAAGAAGTAAAAATGATAAAATTTCAGGAATTTTAATTAAAACTCTAAATATGTGACTTGTCAAAAGAGAAAAAATATTTAATAATTATAATAAAAAAAAAAGAATTTTTAATAAATACTTATTTAAAATAATATTTAATATTTACATGAAAAAAAAAAAAATCTTTTAATGATTGCATACGTAATCTTTAAAGGAAATGATATAATTATACAGACAAATTAATTGTAGAAAAACCTTTAAAAAAAAACTTTTATTTTTCGTTATCCGAGAATTTAGAATGGCTTTTGTTTTAGAAAATTAATTACATTTTAATATAAAAACCCTCTCAAAATAAGATTGATTTATTACGAATTATATTTTTAATTAAAAATGCTGTTTTTCAATTGCCGAGAGTTTCCAGATCAGTCTTAAGTCATACATGTACAAGTAGATAAAGACGCACTATAATTGCGGTTATATACAATCAAAAAAAGTCGGATAAAAAACAATGAAACCATAATAATAGCAATAAAACAATCACTTTAAAACATTATAATCTTCATTTAAAATGCAAAAATTATACGTATATATATTATGCCTTATAGTTTTGTTTGTTTTCCTAGAGTCATTTTTTCGCACTAATTTTATTAGAATGGGGTGTGTTTAAAATGGATTCCGAGTCACTATGAATGCCTGAAACGGGAGTTAAAATAGGTGCTCGTTAATTAAAGGGCAAAAAGCCCAATACTAGAATAGATTTACGTAAAATAGAATGAGAATATAGAACACATTATATAAATCGTCAACATATATGCAACATTCTTTTTTTTCTTTACGACAGAGAGTATGTTTAAAAACTATTTTCTTATCAAAATGCAAAGCGAATTTTTTCAGTCACATTAGAAAATTCTATATATGTAAAAGTTAATCATGTTTTTATTACAAAACTACACAGTTACACTAAATTTGATGTTTTCTACACTTTATTAAAAATAGTGTTAATATTGATATTAATTTTGCTTCAAATTTCCATAAATTTACTTCATTTCTAAGTTAATAGGAATCAGTTTTAGATTAGGAAAACGACCATTTCTTACGCATTCAATTTTCCGATATAAATGTTAAGCAAACTTTATAAAAAAAATAACCGAATTATAAAATATATGATAGGTACGAATCGTCTGTTACATAAATTTCAAACAAGATCTGAAAAGTATCTTAGTTACTTCAGCATTTACACGAAATAGACCACACTGAATTTGGCTCATTCACTTCGAAAATACCAGACACAGGTTTTAACTGGCTGCCTCAGGGTTTTAGTACAACTTTCTATTACTTATTAAAAGAAGAATGGTATTCGAATATATTTTAACAAAACATAGATAATTAGAATTTCGATATAACCAACTTTCGAAAAATGCCTTGAAATCGGTTTATTCGTTTCATAGCTAGAATGCTTCATGTAGATACTCACACAGATACACAGAAAAACCCACACGCAGACGAAAGCCTAACTCTTACCTAACTTGAAAGGCAAATTTGTTTACAAAATTACTCATCATCTCGTATTATTATTATTATTATTATTATTATTATTATTATTATTATTATTACGATTTCACATTTAGAAAATTCTAAGCCCCTAAATTGATTTTCGTTTTCCGAAAATTGTTACTTAAATTTTTAAGATTGTTTATTTATTTATTTATTTTTTTAAACTATAAAGGGCAAAATATATTCTTAGTGTTTCCCACTACAGAGCTTGAAAGCGGAACATTTAAAAAATAATTTAAAAATAACATTTCCTTTGTCTTCTTCTTCTTTTTTTTTTTTTTTTTTTTTTTTTTTTTATTACGATTTCACATTTAGAAAATTCAAGGCCACTAAATTGATTCTCGTTTTCCGAAAATTGATAATTAAATTTTTCAGAATTTTCTTTTATTTTATTTTTTGAAACTAGAAAGGACAAAATATATTCTCTGTGTTTCGCACACTAGAGCTTAAAAAGCTGAATATTTAAAAAATAATTTAAAAATAACATTTCCTTTTTCTTCTGCTTTTTATACGTTACGTAATGAATAATTTTGAAAACAAATTTCTCCATAGAATAATATCGGGTTAGATGTCGTCCATGTTAGGCGAAGTATCCTCTTAATATTAAACTTTTTTAATTTGACAGTTTATAAAAGCAGGATCATATGCAGCTTATGGTGGTGGTCAGTGCTTCCAGATCTGGCGGATTTTTTATTGAATAATCACCAATATTTTTTAATCGTAACGTTTGCCTAATCACTTCGAAGATTGATAGTATACAATGTATATCAAATATCACGTTTTAAAATTATTGGTGATTATTGAATGAAAAATCCGTCAGATCTGGCAACACTGATGGTGGTTGTGCAAGGTTCTTGGGGAAGTCTTATTGTTGATTCCCTTTAACTAAAAAATAATTTGAATAAAACAAAATGTGAGTACGATTTTGTTATTTCTTACGTAATACTTAATATTTATTCTCATTTACTCTTACTTGTAGTCAATTGGTATTTTTAATTGTTTGTATGTTCATATAAAAACAAAAGTACAATCAAAGGAATAAATAATAAATACTGCGTTTACGTATATGTTAATTAAGAGGCTGAAATAACATGGGTTATATTCTCATAGATATTTCTCGCCAGTCATTAATATTGTGAAATATAATTAAAAACTGGCAACTCTACATTACGAAGTCCTTTAAGATTAATATTCCAGAACTTTTTATAAAATGCATAGATAGTAATTAATACAAATTCCAACACATTAAAATGTTTGCCATGCTATTAATTTTGAAAACAGATAAATAAAAATGTTCAAGATCTCAGAAAAAGCATCATTTATTAACATTTATTTATTATTATTATTATTATTAATATTATTATTATTTTGTATGAACTAATTTTTGCTATTGTAGAATTTATTTGGAATAATTTTTCATAACACAAAGTATGAGTATTATTTTGCTTTTTCTTGTGAAATGCTTAATATTTATTTTTATTTACTATGCTTTGTTGTGAATATTAGCAGTTTTTATTATTTTCTTACATATTAAGTTAAGAGTAAATGCAAAAGAATAAAAATAAATACTGCTTTTGTGTCTTTGTTAATAATGGTGATTGAAATAAATTACATCATATTCTTAAGGTCAATCATTGTTATAATATATGTCGAGAAATATTATTAAAAAATAACAACTATATATTACGAAGTTCTTTAATATTCAAGAAGTAGTTGTAAAATATATCGAATAATCACTTTTTTTGAATTTTCGCAACTTTTAACAAGTTATTAATTTTAAAAACGGATGAATAAAAATGATCAAGAATTCTAAAAAATATATAATTTATTAATATTCAGAAAAAATTTTCTTTTGTATGAGCCGATTTTTTCTATTGCAGAGCTTGTTTAGAACAATTTTTCACTCTAATATTTAAATAATGTTATCTATGGCATTTTTCCATTTTCATATGCGTCCCCACTTCGGTGCGAATTGTAATTATTTCTCTGTGACAAAAACATGTGAAATTCATTTTAAATATAGTTTGCTACGGAAATAAATAGATATTTAATCCGATATTTAAGCCCGAGTGTGTCAGCATCGAATAAATAAAATGTATTGTAAAATTCATTTTTGGAACATTGTTTAATAAAACTTATGTTTTTTTAAAGATAAGAAACTACAATAACTTATATTAAATGCAGACGTGTTTTTCATTTATAACTTCAAATACAAATATTAATAATTAAGTATTACTTAAGATATATACTGCATTATAAGGTTTTTAAAACATTAACTTGAAAACTGATTTGTAGCACAAAATATAATTTCTCAAATGGTGATTTACATGCTGTGGAAATAATTATTACTAAGTTTAATATTTATGAAATAATAGTTTAAAAAAAAAAAAAAAAAAAAAAAACGCGATTCATTTTTTTTTTATAATAATACTTATTTGACAGAACTTTAATTATTTTTAAAAGAACATAAACAAATAATTAGTTTTGCCGGTTTGTATTTACGAAAACAAATATGTCAAACTTCAGATATTCTAAATACCTTCAATTTTAGGATATCCTAAAAGCTTTAGACATCCCCCCAAAAAATTAATCTTTAAATAAAGTTTAGATAAACTTTGGATATATATATATATATATTAATGTTAACTATGCTAGTTTATCTGTAATGGTATTAGGCCCCGCCTTTTCTCACACCGGAATAGTTGTAGGGTAATATTCAGCAATATGTTCTCATGAATAAATAAGAAGACTATTGCTGTACAACTATTCTGGTGGAAAGAAAATACGGGGCTTAATACCATTACGGATAAACAATCATAGTTAGCAGGTCTATGTTACCTATACAAAGGGAAACAATGTTTGAAATTTAAGTGCCTATTTCTTTTTTTTTTTTTTAATCACATGCTTTTTTTTTTTTTTTTTTTTTTTTTTTTGAAGCCTCCATTTTGTCATTTTACTCCTTCAGTAAATACTTGTTAAATCGTACATAATATTCATTCCTGTATAGCTAGACAATAAAATACCATTAATTGTCATTTCACAAATAAATGAATTCAAAAATTAGAACTAGACTGGCAAATTAGTGATTTTTGCAAATAGGTGAATACAGTTAATTTTTATAAAAATATATATTTAATTCATTATATATATATTCGATTTTTGAACGTTGTCTCTTAAACAAAACATAGCAAAATACAAACATGTGAAAATAACTACAATAACCGTGAAATCTCTCTCTCTCTCTCTCTCTTTCTCTCTCTGTTTGTATATATATATATATTAATATTACTTTATTATTTTATGCATGAAACAGTTAAAAACATATAAATTGGACTATTTATTTTCTACTCACAATGAGTAAATTAGAGGGATTTTTTTTTTTTTTTCATCAAAATTTTAGAGAATTTTTGTCTTCAGTTTGTCTGTAAGGCTGCGTTTTCCTTTCAATTAATGCTTTGAAATTCCATAAAAATCATTTATCCTTTTCAGGTTTTTCTTATGTCTTGTAGAATAATTTATCGATAAAAATCTTTCATTAAACAACACGGGTTTTAGTAAAAGGACAATTAAAAGTTTTCTTTTACATTACGGTCTAAGGGCTATATTTATTATATGCACATTTCAGTACCAACTACTCTAAAATAATATTTCAACATTTTTGTCTGATTTAGGGAATAACATTTGCCATATAAAATAATGCATTAAAATTAAAGGTTTAGTTACAGTGTCATCCAAGAAAATTCAGATAATTTCCTGAAATTTCCTGTGGATGCATTTTAATTATTTTTATACGTTTCGTACTCTATCAATGTCATTTGAAAATATATATGATACTGAATTTATGATGTAATAGTGAAAGAAATTTTAAAATATTTTACGAAAATTTAAAAATATTTTTGGTAGAAAAAGCGCGTACAGTCAGTCAAACTATCAGAATTAATAAATAATTATATAGATATATATAGATATATATATAGATATATACATCTTACTGTTTACAAACAATAATTTTTTAATAGATAAAGATAATTTAAATATGATTATTAGAAATAATACATCAAAAGATTTTTTTTTTAATTATTGCATGATTTTTCTACAATTATTGCACAGATACCAATAATAATAACCATAATAAATTTATAAATAAAGTAGAAATTGAAATTATTCTAGGAATTTGCGTACGTCTGTATGCTATTTTGAAACAATCTTAATAAACCTTTATAAAGGAAATCCTACGCTTTTATTTCTAAATTCTGTTTTGTCAAACAGATTAGTTTCAACGTTTAAATCAAGTGCAAAATAAACCTTTTATTTTAACAAAGAAATTAAAAGAAATTAAAAGAAATTAAAAGAAAAAATATGTTAAAAATAAAACAAATAAATAAAAAGGTATATTTTATCAAAAAGACTAATTTAAAAATGTATGCATTTGATTTTAATATTACTTTTAGAGGATGACTAATAAGATATACATATGATAGTAAAAATTAAATGTAAAAAGCATTGAGCATTTATTTGTTCTTCTAATAGAAAACAAAAGACTGCCTTTTATGAATGTTATACAATAATGTTTATACGAAATATATAAAAAATTATCACAAAAACATGAGGATTTAATTAATGCAATTTTTATACGTAAATTAAAAAACTGAAATACATTTCAAGTCAAAGCATTGAATTGTAATATATTTAATAAATTATCGTTGTTTTCTTTCTTTCTTTTTTTTTGGTAGATACAGAAAAATGGTATATATATATATATATATATATATATATATATATATATATATATATATTATGAAAACCTTGTGAAACCACGACATAATAGAAACAAATAAAGAAGATTAAGGAGCAGAGATCATCAGGGTTTAACACAAATAGAGCATGACAAACAATACACACGGATAGCCCAACTTTCCCCAAATCCTCGGCAAGACAATATGACAACAAAGAAAAAAGTTAAAATAAAGATATTGATTACTGCAAATAAAAAAATAATTACAACTTTAATTAAATAAAAATTAAAATTAAATATAAGTAATCAATCAAAAATAAAAATTACTATGCATAATTGGGAAAATTAGTGTATGCCAAGATTATTTAATAATATTTATAATATTATATTATATATTAAATTGTATATTTTTGTACAATTAGATGGCAGTAAATTATATTTTAGAATAAAAGATATTTAAAAACAAAATATATGTAAACTAAATCAATAATATGTCTTATATTTTAAAATATTTTCAACTCTATATAGTTATACTTAGTGATAACCAAATCATTATTATAAAATAACAGTTATACTTCTAAGATAAGTAAATCAACATAGAATTCATCACCCAGCACTGATATTTATAAAAAGAAATATCTTATTAACGCTACAATTAATTGTGATAAAAGTAAAAGTAATAATAATTAAATCCATATCCCATTTTAACATAATTTATTTTAGGTGGTACTAACATACAATTCAGAAAAAATATAATTTTACATGCATTTTTCGATTGAAACTTTCCTAAAATATTAACCTCATCAGTCAGTTATTTACTTGAATCTAACAGAAACTTATTTTACATACAAGACCACTTAGCAGAACGCAAAGTTATCCACATACAGGTTAACAAGAGTTTACACATAGATGAAACTAATACTTAATACAAGAGCTGAATCCTAAAGCAAAGTTCCTGATTATAATAATAAAAAATAAACTAAATTTAGATTACGGTTGGTTTCTTAGATATTTGTGAAAATCTATTTTAGCCTTCATATGCAAGAGAATATTATTAAAAACAATTTTCTGAAACTTTATTTAAGTCGAAAATTAAAGATAAAATTATCCACTGTATCTATACTAAGCGACTTTTTAAAACATAAAATGTATTAATATCGGATTTTCTTCGATAATAAACTTTTAGTCAATATAGTCTGTGCATTAATTTTCTTGTTTTTTTTTTTTTTTTTTCTTCCCGTTGTATATATAAAAAAAAAAAAAAAAAAAAAAAAAAAAAATCTGAGTTTGACAGAATTCAATTTAGTACGATAGGGCTAATTTATATATTACTGTCTCATTAAATAAATAAATAAATAAATAAATAATAATAATA
The DNA here is from genome assembly GCA_963930645.1 of Salticus scenicus. Lineage (NCBI taxonomy): Eukaryota > Metazoa > Arthropoda > Arachnida > Araneae > Salticidae > Salticus > Salticus scenicus. The sequence goes on along the minus strand of CAWVNO010000722.1, from coordinate 407,180 downwards.
ATAATAATAATAATAATAATAATAATAATGATTTCGCTAGCTATTTGGAAGATATCCCCGATATATATTAAGACGATACAGCCATCTATTCAGAAACCATTATAAATACATATTTAAAAGAAACAGCCAATAAATATTCAGAAGCCATGAACCATACATATTATAAATGTCTCGCCATTAAATATTCAGAAACTATTTTCTATACATATTCTGAAATAATCGCCAACAAATATTCAGAAGCCATAATCAATGCACATTTAGAAATATATCATCAACGCATAGACAGGAGCCATCATCAATATGTGTTCTAACGCTATAGCCAAGAAATATTCAGAAGCCATGATCAATATATGTTCACTAGATATAGCTGAAAAATGTTCAAAAGCCACCATGTATAAATCTTCTGAAAATATCTCGAAGAATATCTATAAGCTATTATCAATACATATTCAGAAAACATTGACAATAAATATTCAGAAACTATACAAATGTTGATGGTCTTGGATACCAAGATCGGAAATTCATTTGTACATGTAAGCAAGGACTGAAAAATGTAAAAGTTTTTACGGATTTGACAAAATAATTTAAGGTAGTTTAAGAAGTTAAATATTAAAATTGAATGTTGGAGGGCATCTTGACAAAAATGAAAGTGAAATGTTGACAATGCAAAATCGCCGTATAGAAGAAATAGTCCTGTCGCACTATAAAAAAAAAAAAAAAAAAAAAAAAAAAAACTGATGATAATTATCATTTTATAAAATAGAGACAGTATTAAAATTGAATACGTTCGAACCTCGTAAACGTGAATCTCAAGGGGAAAATAATTGTTCATGTTATCAGCGGCTCATGCTATCAGTCACAGCCTAGATAGAATTATTTATGATCGAATTTTTATTTTTTAAACTGTTATTTAATTTTTATATGCATATATCTATATTAATAAAATCAGAGTTTTGTCTGTAAATTTGTCGGAATCAAAAAATTTTGCGATATCTTCACGTTTCACACCCCATGAAAGCCGAAAATGACTTCAGAAAATTTTGCCTGTGTGTGTGTGTGTGTGTGTGTCTGTGTGTATGTCATCGTGTCCGAATGTCACTTTTTTTGTCCGGGCATCACTTGAGAACGGCTCGACGGAATTCAACGGTGCTTGGCAGGAATTTAGGTATTCATCCAACTTAAAATTATATCTATCAACTTTTCAGAAATTCCCCCCCGTTCCCCCCCTAGGGGGTAAAAGACTAAAACACGTTTGTCCGGGCATCACTTGAGAACGGCTGGACAGAATTCAACGACGCTTGGCAGGAATTTAGGTCTTCACCCAACTTAAAATTATATCTATCAACTTTTCAGAAATTCCCCCCCGTTCCCCTCTAGGGGGTAAAAGACTAAAACATTTTGTCCGGGCATCACTCGAGAACGGCTGGACGGAATTCAACGGTGCTTGGCAGGAATTTAGGTATTCATCCAACTTAAAATTATATCTATCAACTTTTCAGAAATTCCCCCCCGTCCCCCCCCTAGGGGGTAAAAGACTAAAACACGTTTGTCCGGGCATCACTTGAGAACGGCTGGACGGAATTCAACGACGCTTGGCAGGAATTTAGGTCTTCACCCAACTTAAAATTATATCTATCAACTTTTCAAAAATTCCCCCCCGTTCCCCTCTAGGGGGTAAAAGACTAAAACATTTTGTCCGGGCATCACTCGAGAACGGCTGGACGGAATTCAAAGGCGCTTGGCAGAAACTTAGGTCTTCACCCAACTTGAAATTATATATATAGAAATTTTCAAAATTATAATTAGTGTTTAAATTGTGGGTAAAAAACGCCTGCGCATGCGCCATAAATATCTTTTCACTAAAATGGTTTGAATGAAAAAATGAAATATAAAAATAAATTTTTAAGTTAAAGACTTTTGTATTCGCGTGATTTTCACTACAATTTATGAAAATATTGAAATGAAGTGTTGCCATCTAAGTTTCATACTTTAGTTAATTTTAAAAAATCTAATTGTCGTATCGAAAAACTGTTTACACCCCAGGATTCAGAAAAATCACCTCTTTCATTTGGTACTGAATTTGTAATGATAGGTCCGATATTTCTAATTTATTTTTCCCTTTATCCGTTTTTCCGTTGCCATTTAAATTTCATACTTTAGTTATTTTGTAAAAATCTAACTGTCGCATCGAAAAACTGTTTGAACCCCTGGATTCAGCAAAATCGCCCCTTTCATTCGGTATCAAATTTATAAATATAGGTCTGATATTTCTAATTTATTTTACCCTTTTTCCGTTTTCAACCCAGATTCGATATGGAACAGCTTTAGTATTGGATCCCTTTGGCAAAATTTGAAATTCGGCATCGAATAGCTCAGACGTTTCTCGCCAAGATCTTTAATTGCACAATTGAGATAGCCAATTCAGTTCATCGCAAAAATGGATTAAAATATTTAAAGTCACCAAAGGGTTCCGATACTTAAGCTGTGCTTTTTGTATTTATTAGTGCTAGAGGCCTATTTCAGTCGGTACAGTTGTCGAATTTTTATAGGTCACTCTTAATTAGTGCTAGAGGCCTATTTCAGTCGGTTTATTGAATGGGGATTTATTGAATGAAGTCCCCCCCAAGGCCCAACTTTGACATGAGTCCCCCCCCCCAGGCCCAACTTTGACATGACTCCCCCCCAAGGTACCCCTATTTCAGTCGGTACAGCGTTGTCGAATTTTTATAATACACTCTTAATAGTGCTAAGGGCCTATTTCAGTCGGTTTATTGAATGGGGATTTATTGAATGAAGTCCCCCCAAGGCACAACTTTGACATGAGTCCCCCCCCAAGGTACCCCTATTTCAGTCGGTACAGCGCGCTCGAATTTTTATAATACACTCTTAATAGTGCTAAGGGCCTATTTCAGTCGGTTTATTGAATGGGGATTTATTGAATGAAGTCCCCCCAAGGCACAACTTTGACATGAGTCCCCCCCAAGGTACCCCTATTTCAGTCGGTACAGCGTTGTCGAATTTCTATAATACACTCTTAATAGTGCTAAGGGCCTATTTCAGTCGGTTTATTGAATGGGGATTTATTGAATGAAGTCCCCCCAAGGCACAACTTTGACATGAGTCCCCCCCCAAGGTACCCCTATTTCAGTCGGTACATCGTTGTCGAATTTTTATAATGCACTCTTAATAGTGCTAAGGGCCTATTTCAGTCGGTTTATTAAATGGGGTTTTATTGAATGAAGACCCCCCAAGGCACAACTTTGACATGACTCCCCCCCAAGGTACCCCTATTTCAGTCGGTACAGCGTTGTCGAATTTTTATAATACACTCTTAATAGTGCTAAGGGCCTATTTCAGTCGGTTTATTGAATGGGGATTTATTGAATGAAGTCCCCCCAAGGCACAACTTTGACATGAGTCCCCCCCAAGGTACCCCTATTTCAGTCGGTACAGCGCGCTCGAATTTTTATAATACACTCTTAATAGTGCTAAGGGCCTATTTCAGTCGGTTTATTGAATGGGGATTTATTGAATGAAGTCCCCCCAAGGCACAACTTTGACATGAGTCCCCCCAAGGTACCCCTATTTCAGTCTGTACAGCGTTGTCGAATTTTTATAATACACTCTTAATAGTGCTAAGGACCTATTTCAGTCGGTTTATTGAATGGGGATTTATTGAATGAAGTCCCCCCAAGGCACAACTTTGAAATGAGTCCCCCCCAAGGTACCCCTATTTCAGTCGGTACAGCGCGCTCGAATTTTTATAATACACTCTTAATAGTGCTCCGGGCCTATTTCAGTCGGTTTATTGAATGGGGATTTATTGAATGAAGTCCCCCCAAGGCACAACTTTGACATGAGTCCCCCCAAGGTACCCCGATTTCAGTCGGTACAGCGTTGTCGAATTTTTATAATACACTCTTAATAGTGCTAAGGGCCTATTTCAGTCGGTTTATTGAATGGGGATTTATTGAATGAAGTCCCCCCAAGGCACAACTTTGACAAGAGTCCCCCCAAGGTACCCCTATTTCAGTCGGTACAGCGTTGTCGAATTTTTATAATACACTCTTAATAGTGCTAAGGGCCTATTTCAGTCGGTTTATTGAATGGAGATTTATTGAATGAAGTCCCCCCAAGGCACAACTTTGACATGAGTCCCCCCCCAGGCCCAACTTTGACATGAGTCCCCCCAAGGCCCAACTTTGACATGAGTCCCCCCCCAGGCCCAACTTTGACATGAGTTTCCCCAAGGCCCAACTTTGACATGAGTCCCCCCCAAGGTACAACTTCCACATGAGTCCCCCCCCAAGGCACACCTTTGACATGAGTCCCCCCAAGGCCCAACTTTGACATGAATCCCCCCCAGGCCCAACTTTGACATGAGTCCCCCCCAAGGTACAACTTTCACATGAGTCCCCCCCCAAGGCACACATTTGACATGAGTCCCCCCAAGGCCCAACTTTGACATGAGTCTCCCCCAGGCCCAACTTTGACATGAGTCCCCCCAAGGCCCAACTTTGGCATGAGTCCCCCCCAAGGTACAACTTTGACATGAGTTCCCCCCCCAAGGCACACCTTTGACATGAGTCCCCCCCAAGGCACACCTCCCCCTCATTGGGAAAAAGAGAAAAAACTTTGTTTTGCGGCTATAAGACAGTTTGGACTTCCAACGTTATTTGTTACAATATCTGCAGCTGAAACACATTGGTTTGATTTAATGAAAACTTTATCATGGAATTTAGATCGTCACGAATTAACTAAAGAAGAATTTGTCGATATTAACAAGTTTAGCAGTAGGCCTCTGGCACTAAATTAAAATCTGTCAATGTCAGATTTTCATGTTTTAAATAATGAAATAATGTCCTGTCTGTATAATTTTTATTTTTTTTATTTTTATTTATAATACTGTCTATTAAAGACTTCTGTGGTCACGAAATTTGGTGCGTAAATTGTTTGTATGCATCCGGCACTTATTGTAACTGCATTTCACGAAATTCGAAATCCCCCCCACCCCTTCTCGGAGTCGGATGGCAATAAAAATGTGTAAAAACATGTTTTCCGTTTGAATTCGCTTTGAATTATCTTAGAATGGCGAATTTTGGTGTGTGGATATTGATTAAGTGTACGCATTATGTACATTAGTGGGATTTTGCAAAACTTCGAACTCACCCGCTGAGGGTGGGGAAGTAAGAAGTGGGTAAGTTGTGCCGAAGACAGTGGGGACCCAGACTCCTCACATTGGGAGCGAGAAAACCTCTACCAATCACAGCGAGAACTTAGGTTGTTAATAAAGATATGGCATTTTGACAAATCATTTAAGTTTAACGTCCAGCGAAGCGGGCAAAGCCTGCTAGTATATATATATACAGAGAGAGAGAGAGATTTAAAAAATCATGAATCAAGTAAAAAAAAAAAAAAAAAAAAAAAATTCTATGTACGTAAATCATATTATTTAACTAGAAATTTTAAATAATAGCACTTAACGTTAACATTCATTAACATTTAAATAAGATTTATTTTAGGTAACATTTTTATTTTTCTTTAAAATGATAGTTTAGTCGATTTTAATAATTTTAAATTTTGCGATTTAATTCAGTATATTTAAGCTTTCTTTTCCTAATTCAAAACATTACAAATAATCTTTTTAAAGTTTCGCTAGCTGAAAAAGTATCTAATAAAACAAAATCCATTTCGCGATGTCCGATACGGCTTAACTAACAAAATTAAACATCTTTGTTTTGAAATTTACGTATGCTATAATGACGTATGTAAAACTACTTTCAAAAATAATTTTGACATTTAACGAAATTGAATAAAACAAAAATATAGACTAAATTCAAGAAATATATAATGCATGTATTTTCTTTTAAAACTTAACTATTATTCTAACTTATTAAAACTAAGGTAAATAAAATACTTAAATTCACTGAAGATGGCATAAAGCTAAGAATAAGTTTATAACAACAAAAGGAATTATATTAGAGCAAGGAAGAATCGGTCGAAATTTTAAAATAGCTTCAAATTTCCATCAGAAAACAAAGCCTGAATAAATATTTTTCAAATGCGTAAATAACGAAATTGTAGCAGAGAAATATTTACATGTTAATTTAATATTCTGCTAAAAGGGAAAAAAATGAAATACTGTCATTGACTTCAAACAAATATATTTAAGAAGCTTTCAAATGAGAAACTGTTGGTAAGATTTCTGTTCAAAGGTTTCTATGGTTACTCTTAAAGCAATGTTATACAATTTTCATTTTTATGTAAATATTATGTGTATACGAAGGTACTAAGAAATGCGTAAAGCATAATGCAATTTGTCTTATTCTTTTATGACTTACATAAAGGTACCCCTCTCTCACACACACATATATGTACCGCATGATTGTAAAATAACTACACATTCTTGCATTAATCATATTTTATTGCATTTTTTTTGTAACAAGTTTAATAATTACGTTAATGTCATCAACTCTCGAGAACTTAAAGGTAGTAGGTTCAATCATGGAGCTTAAGAATCTTCTTCTAATATACTCATTCATTTCTCTTTTAGTTTTATAACCAACAAACTGATTACACAGAAAATGTAATTTGAAATTTTCTGCCAGCGCATTTCCCTTATTTAGATTTGTTAATTTAGATTAATTATAATTGGGAAGGGGATGAAAGTGTTCTTCCGGCAATAGGTGTACTCTTGCCAGACTTGCAGATAGAGTTCTCCAGGGTTGTTAGATCTGGAAGAATTTTTATTCAATTATCAGCAAAAATTTTCAATTGTAACGTTTGCCTAATCACTTCGAATATTGATAGTCTATTATGTATATCAATAATCACTTCTCAAAATTATTGGTGACGAATGAATAAAAAAATCCGCAAAACCTGGCACACTGGAGTTTTCTTCTAGAGAATGATATTGTAGAAAACTTAACCAGATTTCTTGCCTTTTATTAGAAAGAAAATACCTTAGTTCTGGGTGAGCTCCATTCACATCTATTAAGGGCCCTCTTCACTCACCGCCTCTGGAAGCCGAACCTAATGTTATTCTATGGGAATTTTTTCTTTACAAATAACTTATTAACTAATATATATTTTTAAATTCTGTTTTCACATTCTGAAAATTCCCAGTTGTTAAAATGACGGACCTTTTTTAAAAAATTATTATTATTATTATTATTATTATTATTTTTTTTTGAAGCTGCAAAATACGAATTTTCAATATGTGAATTTTTTTCATTTTGCAGTTTCAAAATAAAATATTAAAAATAAAAAATATACATTTTTAAAAAAGGTCCGTCAGTTTAACAGTTGGGAGTTTTCTGAATGTGAAAACAGAATTTAAAAATATGTATCAGTTAATAAGTTATTTGTAAAGAAAATTTCCCCATAGAATAACATTGGCCCGGACTTCCGGCGACTGTAAGTGAAGAGGGCCATTATGTCCGAAATCCTATGCGTGAATTAATAAATTTTTATAACATGCTTTTTGTTTCAGACATTAGGGTCGCTTCTGTAGAACTGATTGCTTGGCTCAGAGTAGCAGCACGCACAATAGCACTTTGGATCTGAATCATAATGTTCTTAATCAGGAGGTTAATGTCATAAGTGCTATTGACGAATGGGGCATCAGGTAGAAGTTCATTTTAAAAGATATGATATTTAAACCATACGATTCTATTAATTGCCCTAGATGGTTTACGGAAGGTACGAATTTAAATATAAAGTTTGTTAGGGTTGTGATCCGTTGAAAGAGCTGATATAGATTCGATGCTTTTAGCAAGGTGAAATCCTATAAGGTATACAAGTACGACAAGCTTGTATACAAGTCTTGTATACCAAGCAAAGCTTGTATACCCGACAAGGTGTGCCGGGATATGCAAGGAGGACAGTCTGAAATGTATTTAAAAGAGTGTCATTGTATGTTATGTATTTTGTCAATAACGTAATTTCTGCTATAAAATTTGGTTATTATAAGAATGCATAGTTATTTCATAATCACCCTGTATATATAGCTATATATGCACAAACAGAGAGTGATTGGGAGAAAGATATAAAATAAAAAAATTAATAATTAATATTATTAACAAGGGCTAAGGACATTAATTATAACGTTCTTGGATTAAAAATCTAAAATTATTTCGTACATATTACAAAATTGATGTTTTGTCTAACACATTATTATCTGAATTATTAGGCTATTATCAATTAATGGAAATTGTATAATCCTTAATACAACAAATAACTTGAAAATTAATCACTTAGCAGCTAATAAATTTATAATTTTATATTGTTGTACTGTTAAGTACATATTAAATGCGAATATAAAGTAAGTAAATTTTCTTACACGAAAAATAATTGAAGTAAATTAAATACTTGAATTAAAGAAAGTAAAGGAAACGAGTCAAATTTTTAAACGATAAATAGCGAGGACTTCTGCATGTGCATTTAGCAAGCTAGCTATAATTGAAAATAAATATTAGAGCAAAATTAATTTATTAATTTCTTTTGTCTAAAATAAGCAAACAGTAACTAAAATTGAAATATTTTGAGTTTAAAATGACATAACAACTACCAGTTGATGTCGTTGAGTTAAAAATTTCTTTCCATCATTGCTATGTAATGTTGAAACTCATGTAAGTGCGGACTAGGACTTTTTAGAAATACTCCCACGGAGAACAGACCATCTAGTTCTAGGACCCTCTAACACCAGCACAAATACATATTAGATGTTCCAGTGCTGCAATCTCAGAATAATCAAAGTTCATTTTTATCGAACTACTATTCAATACAGTGATCTGCAGTTTATATCACGGTGCGAATGTACGAAAGTATTGTATACAGGCTGTAAAATTTTCCGCGCTGCTAGAATCTCAGAAATTCAATTATGAATTCAAAATTGGGTGTTATTATTGAAAAAATCAAATTGTGGCGCTCATTTTAATAAGTAGATGACCCCTAATTCAAAATTCGATATCATTTTCAAAAAGTGCACTTAATTTCCTATTGAATGATGTCGATTAGATTTGTATGCATCAATTGCGTTTTTTTTTTTTTTTTTTTTTTTTTTAATGTACATTAATTTCATTTGCGTTGCATAACAATGGTTGTTATAATAATAATAATAAAAAGAAGAAGAAGAATAAATACTAATTAAGTTAATATAATGTTAAAAGTATTTTTGCTGTAAATATTATAATAATAGTCCTAAATAAGAAATACAATTAAAGTTTTAAGATTAAAAAAATATTTATTTTAATAAAATTATTTTTATTTTATTTTATTTATTTATTTAATTTTACTTTGAAAAAATGTTCTTCAAAATAATCTTTTATAAATACAAATTCATGAAAAAATATATATTTTTTTTTAATTTATTTTCTTATTTTTTTCTATAGATGTTAATTTATTTTAATTTTATTTTTTACATATTTTTATTTTTCAAATAGAACAGTGTATATATATATATATATATATATATATTATTTTTTGAGTTTCAACTCTTGTCTTTCTTCAAAATTACAGCTGTGGCAAATTACGGTAATCATTAGTATAAGAAATACTTGAATCGTTAAAGAAATCGTAAATTAAAAGTCCAAAAATTTTTCAAACTGCTGTTATCGGATAAGAAAAGAAAGAAAAGTTTCCATTATTCATGATCATTCCATTATCGTAAGGAACTAGTTTCTTTTGAAACTGATAGTGGCTTCAAGCTGCATGCAGCAGAATCCATAAATATAAAACTAAGAGGAGACACGTGTAATAGTTTTTTCTTTTTTTCTTAAATAAAAAAGGGAAAAAAAAAGGAGAAGTCAAAATTTTTTCTTTTAGCTTTTTATTATAATTTCAATAATAATAACAATTATATATATATATATATATATATATATAACTTATAAAGTCTCTTTAAAATTTTACTTTATGAATTTCTCAGCATAAAGTGAAGTATTTGAATTTTACACAGAGACAGAGGGAAAATTTAAACTCTTTCGTCAAACAGTTTACTGTCCAAAAATGTTAAATAATAATAATAATAGTAATAAAAAAAATGTATAAAACATGTGCAACGCAAAAATTTACAAGCAAAAGTAAAAATTCTACTTTATAAAAAAATATATACATGTATTATATATCTAAAGAAGAAGAAGAAGCCTCATAATAAAAAGTGAAAATAATTATCTAATTGATTAAATCTTGAAAATTTGTACATATACTAAAAAAAAAAAAAGAAAAAAAGAAATTCATTTTTGATTTCGACTTTGAAATATAGAAATTTTCTTTAAAAGAAACAATAAATTAATTGTCAGTTTTGTACAATAAAAATAATTAGTGTAATATAAACAACTGTATTAATTTAATAAATTTAATTTTTCTAGAGGGCGCTTTCACTAAAATGCAACATTCTGCCTTGAACGAGGCTAAAGCTATTCCTCCTGAATATTTAATCTTGATATGATGTATTTGGAATTTTTGTAAATGTTGTGTTTGTATGTTTGACACTGAGGAGGGCTAGTGTTCTAGCCGAAACGTCTGTCTTGTGTTTTAATGTTTTTTAATTAAAATGTATTTTTAAAGTTTTAAATTTTTGTATCTTTTATCTCATTTTTAAGTGTTACATTGGTTTTAACTGTATTAATTATCTAATTAAGTATATAGTAATTATATTACTCTATTCAATATAGTAATTACAAACATATTTAAAACATACAACCTTTAATTCTTTATGTTACAGAGAAAGGTTAAAGAGATCCTCCACTCTCTAATACGACAAAGATATCAGAAATTACATCAGTCTGAAACACTCATGCCTTGACATTATTGAAGAACCATATTTTGCTGTCAAACCACCGTCTATTGTTAAGATCAATTTGGACCTGCTGGAACCGTGTTCGAAAAAAACCACAAGAAACCATTAAGAGGAAGGGCATGGAAACTTTCAAGAAGCCAAGCTTTCTAAACCTGACCTAGTAACCGCTTACACCGACGGCTCTTCCAACTCAGAATGCGACAGAGGAGGTTCTGGCATCTCCCTTCTCCTTCCAGATCAAATATCCCTCAAATATCGGGTCGCAGCCGGAAAAATCGCCTCCAACTTCACTAGTGAACTGATCGCCATAAAAGCCGCTCTTGCCCTTTACGACACACAGTCAGTTCCCTCGAATGGCATCATCATTTTCTCTGATTTCAAATCTATTCTGGAGGCCATTAAAGGAGGTAAAGCGAGACTCGCCCAAGATATCAACGCGCTTCTGTCCACCATAGTTGCTTGGGAACAAACCTGCACCATCCAATGGGTCTCCGCTCATGTCAACATCGAAGGGAATGAACAAGCGGACTCCCTCGCCAAGGAGGCGAGGAATATAAACCCCCTTCCCATGCAAACCACGTGCTTTGATGCAAATGCCGTCGCAAAACATCAGCTCTGTGGCGGACCTCGGAAGAAATAGTGCCTTCCGGAGCTTAATCTTGACCGAGAAATCACCACTACCATCAGCAGATTATGGACGGGGCACATGAGAGGTATGAAGATCATGCCCGACAGCTCTAGAACCTATGCAGAATGCAGGCACTGCCCAGGAACTCAGCTGGATCCGATGCATCTCTTCAATTTCATCTCTGTTGCCTCGACCCTCTTCAAGATCGACCTCAACTGCTGCCATGACACCCTTTATACCGAAAAAGTCGGAGATGTGGCCAGGGCTGTGCTCCATGCCTTTGGTTCCATTTGACTTGTCTATAAACTTTTTTTTTTTTTTTTTGCATTTGTCACACGACAACAACAACAACAATTCTTCATGTTGCTTGACTGCTGAACTAGTTTCGCATGAGGCGCTCCAGCTTAGTTCGGCAGTCAAGCAACATGAAGAATTAAAGTTTGTATGTTTTAAATATGTTTGTAGTTATGCTTCTTGGTATAATTTTTATAAAGTATAGTAATTAACGTTACCTAATTAAAATAAGGTTCATTAAAATATAGCTTACATAATTTACGAATTACATTACTGGCTTTTCCCCTTTATTTTACCCCCAAAAGTGTTTTGGAGTTATTTTAATATTAACATACTTATATATATATATATATATATATATATATCGACACAATTTACTATACAATAAATTGCAAATTCTTGAAAATCATATTAGTTTCTAAACAATGTGTTTCGGAAATCTAAAATTACATGTCAATTAATAATGTAATATTATATTGAAACTTTGTATTGTAATTATTTATACTGTAATGGATTGTTCCCTAAATTCAATACAGATTACTTAATGTAGTTTTACATACTGCTTAGTTGTACATAAGTTTAAAAGTAAATAAATATAATTAAATTGCTTTAATTGTATAATAAATTAGTCAACACTAAAAGTAACTATAATCAGCATGTGAAAATATATTTAATATTATATAGGAGTCTGTTTTTCATTCAGGTACACTATCTTCATATCATATATGTTACATTTTTGTTAATATTCCTTAGTATTGTTTGTATCCACTTTTAATATTAATATTATCAGGATGGCGACAGAACCGTCTTTTTCACCTGATTCTTATACTTGTATATTTATACATACCTCATACCTGCCAACTATCTCATTAATAAACGGAAAATTTGTAGTACGTGCCTTTTTTTTTTTTTTTTTTTTTTTTTTTCACACCAGCCTTTTTTTAGAGTAATTTTGCACTCAATATAATCGTATCTACATTTGGAGATATGTACTGTAATAAAAGTAAAGTAGTGTGAAAAAGGGGCGTGTATTAAAAAATCTTCCAATTCATAATTAGGATGTTAGCAGGCATGTTCATATATGATAATTTTTACTTAATTAATCGTTCAAACTTACTACTAAAAATTCCGAAAGAAAAATACTGGTGAAAAAATCATAGAAAAAATTCTGTCTGTCGCTATCCTGACCAGTCATTTTAAGAGCATTTTTTTTCTTATTAAGTCGAAATTACACTTGCAGAGAAATACATAAAAAAAAAAAAAAAAAAAAAAATCTGGTGTGAAACAACCACAAGACTTCCATTACCCACTATTACACGCATTATATGCATTTTTTGAAGATAATGGGATCGGAAGATATAAAAGTAACCTAAAGAAGTAGAAACCTAACATTTTCTCCGGTGAGAGAAACTTTATATACATGTAAAGACATATAAAACGAAGCTTACATATAGCAAGGTAATATATATATATATATATATATGATAGAGTTATTTTTTGAAACACCAATTTCCGAAATCTACCTAAATTTCTGAACTACCTAAACAGGACGGCTGTTAACTTTCCTCTAATAACTACGTGATACATAAGAAAGAAGTGGATTTTATAACAATTTTCAAGATAATCGTTAGAGCCGTTTTTGAGATACCAACTTTTACCAAAACTTAATTATTGATAGGAAAACAATAATTACATACAAAAGGATATTTAAAAATGTGTTAATATGGCGAGTTAAAAAAAAAAAAACAAAAAAAAACGTGCAGCCGTTCTATATCATTCGAAAGGACATCTAATAGAGTGTTTATACAGCAAATTTGAAGAAAATCGTTAGAGCCGTTTTTGAGATACAGACTTCCAGTCTCGCTTCCGGTTTCCGAGGTCCCACTTCCGGTTTTCCAACTTTGACTAAAATTTGGAAAATTCGTCTTCACACCAGATCTGTATCAACAGTGAAGTTACAGTGGAAAAAAAAAAAAAAAAAAGAGGGGAAGTTCTTCTGTCTGTCAAAATGATCAACAGTTGCAGAAAAAAAATCTCTAGTAAGATATATGGATCAAATTCATTCATGAAGAACCTCATATTTATTTATTTTTTCTAAAACTACGATATATATATATATATATATATATATATATATATATATATATATATATATAATGTATTCGTATTACTATCTTGCAATCGTGGACTTAACAAGGAAACAGGCAAGTTTTCTGGAACATCTCTTTATTTAATATGTACATCAGAGCTTGTGGTCCGAGAAGGCAATAAAGACTTACGGGGGTGCCTTTTGCAGCACCGACCGCGATATAATGGACTTTGCCAACGACCTCGGATCCGATTGCGCAGCTTTTTTAGACTATTACTGACTGAAGATACTAACGAAGATTGTTAATTTTTGGCGAATTTCATCTTTTATAGTCCTAATTTTGTTTTATTTTTCGCGTAGTTCTAATCTCCTACCTATTTCATTATTGGTTATTTTAATTAATGACGCAATACTTCTTTGTGTCCTATTGGCTGTAATTCCGTGCTTCCCAGACAAAGTGGCGTCGATAATCGCCGTCGCCAAGTCATAAACAACAATAATTATAGCTTTGTATCTGACATAAGTAAACAAACTCTAATTTTTACCCAATTATAGACATAAGTCTTAAATATCATCTCTAAACATCATTAAACTTATATATGGAATATTTTCAGGCATCAATTTAGATTATTAATTTGTTTATTCGCTTTCGAGTGATCGCGATTATGAATTTCCGTTTTTTTTTTTTTTTCTTTTCTTTTTCATATATTTAAAGTAACTTTATGTGATTTCCTTTAATTCATTTTGCAATATTAATTTAAAATATAAAATTAATACCCTTAAAAATGAAAATAATAATTTAAAATATAAAAATACTAATTTAATTCTTACCTCTTTTTATCCTAATATATATATATATATATATATATGTATTAAATTTAAAACAGGGAAAAAAATATAATTATACTTGTTATTAGAGCTATTTTTGCTCGCTTAAACGTTACCAAGTTTTTGATGGAAAGCAAAATTCGTAATTTCAAATGCACGAATCAAAATTATTTGAGCTCTTAAATGATTCGATGTATTGTTAATTAAATTTTGAAAAGAATTTCTCAAGTAACCTAAAAAATAAGTAAAGAAAAAAAAGAAAAAATAAATAAATAAAGGGGAAAAAAAGGAAAAAAAAAAAAAAAAAGGAAAGTCCTTGATACTTCATCAAAAGATTAAATGTTATTTTATTGTTACAGTTATCAAATATCTATAAAACTGAAAAATTTAAAGAAAGCCTGGGCACATTCTATGAAATGTAGGTCAATGTGTTTTCTGAGATTTAAAAAGAAGTATTTTAATGTATTTTATTTTTTAATTGTTCATATATCATCATTTATGAAACTAGAAAACACTTAGAATAATAATAATCATAAGATAAAAAACTTTTTATAAACCACGTTTTTAAATTTTCTGTTGAATCATAGCTATAGATTTAACTACATTAGCAGTTTATCAATGTGTATGAAATCTTTAAACTGATAATGACGTCAATTTTTGTTAGATGCATAATTTAACTTTTAAAAATTTTTTAACACTCACGTTTAATTAAATATATTTATTTTTATGTCAAAAGAAAATGAACTCTTTTTTTTTTTTTTTTTCAAGAATTAAATTTAAGCTGATATTTTAATGGCTATTTATAAGGTATTAGGACGTTAGTATTTTCATATTTTAATTAATTATAGGAAAACTATTCGAAAATTCGAAAATCGGACTTCGCAGTATTGTGTTGTCATTGGGTTGTGAGCTATTGTGAAAGTTTCAAATGTCTAGCTAGTAGGGAAGTTAAAATTCGATTGCAAGATTTGTACCGGTCAAACAAACAAGCAAGCAAGCAAACAAACAAACAAACGAGAATAGAAGTTCATAAAAACATCGTAATAAATATGCTTAGTAGATTTATAAAATAAAAAGTATATTTTATAAAATTGTACAACAAATTTTCAACGTGTGTAAAACTTCCGTTAATCGCGAATTGATGAATAAAATTATGCGTATTAACACTAGTTATATTTATATTAAGAATGTAATTTTATTCCTCTATTTATTTATGCTGATCAAATAGAATGCTAATCTTTTATTTTTAAATATCAATTTCTATGTAATTACTTTATTAATATATATTTATTAGTCTTAAATTATAATTAGTAAAGTAAATTCTTGAATAAAAACTTAAACCCAGAGATTTTTGATAATTTTTAATGAAGGTTTTTGGAGATTCATATTAGTTAAATGATTAAAATCCAATTTGAATTAATGAAAAGCGTTTTCAAGAAAATGTAAATGCGTATTAAAGAAGAAGAAAAAGAAAAAAAAAACATTATAACTGCCAGGTCTCTCGCTTTTTGCATATCACTCTTGAAAAAATATTTCAGTAAATTGAAATGTCAATTTAAGCAATTGTGTAACAGTAAGTTAATCACACAAATGTGATATCTAAAAAGTGGGAAAATTAGCAGATATCAGAGCTTCCAACCTAATCCGGCAAATTGTTAGTACCGCCCCTTTTTCAACACCAGTCATTTCTTAGAGTTTTTTTTCTTCTTAATTCATCGCAAATATATTTGAAGAAAATTACTTTAAAAATTTAGTGGTGTAGAAAAAGGGGCGGTACTAACAATTTGATGGATTAGGGTGGCAGCTCTGAGATATGCATATTTCATCATGGGAAATAGCTGAATCCAAGTTGCAAGAGTTTTCATCTCAAGAAGGGCACTTACATCAGTAATTTTAATCAATAAGTTCTACGATATTCAATTTCAGAAAATCACTGTACATACATGATAGAAATTACTGACGGAAAGCACTTGCACCCTTGACTGAATATAATAGCATAGCTGCTAACCGTTCCGTATTTTATATAACAATATTTTTTTAGGAATTTTTTTACAAGCTTAGTAGCACTTTCCTATGATTAAAACAGATGGAAATTTCAACAAACAATATACCAATATCAAAAGTACGTAACGGTTGCCAGCTATGTATTAGGTTCGAGGAAAAGTTCTGTCGTATTGAATTGAACAACTGACATTGGAAATTTCTCCTGGAGAAACTTTATATATATTTTTAAGAAGGCATTTACCACCAACAAGTCAACTTCGAAAGTTCATTGACGGAAGCACATGAGACTAAATTACGCATTTTTTTTTTTTTTTTTTTTTTTTTTTTTTTACAAGGACAAAACGCAGAAGGTTTGGATATCCTGAAAATCAAATGAACCGCTAAAGGGGCATAAAACATAAAAGAATAAAAATTACATTAATGTTGTCTAGGATAAATTTCCCGTGTCATTTGTTTAATTCTATACGACATAACTTTCTCACCAACCTTTATATTTTGTATAACAGAAATTAAATTAAATTAATTATTAATAGAGAAATGAAACTTTTGCTAGAATTTGGTAGATAAGACGTGGAATGAAAATTTATATTTTAGAATTTATATTATTATTAAATGTAATATTTCTGTTTACTTTATTTAACCATTTTGTAAAATAAAAATAATATTTTTCAAACGTGTTACACTTAGGAAAACAAAAGCATCCTAATTGTAACATTATTTAAATAATTAAATAATCAATATACAATGCAGAAAAAAAATGTATTAATATAAAAGGAATGTAACACATAAAGAAATGTAACACATAATTTATTTATTTAAATTGCTGAACTTCCAAACAATTTTAATACTTCTGAAAATATTGCATCATATAGAGCAAAAAATGTTTAGGAAAAAAAAAAAAAAAAAAAAAAAAAAACTAAGAGTTTTAAGAGTTTAGTATAACTTATAATACACATATGCTTAAAACGAGATTTTCTTCTTTTTGTATCTAAGATTTTACTTTACGTTTAGATAGTCATTCCGATCAAAATGACAGTACAGGTTTTATTAAAAGGCAAAAGAACGTCATTGTTAACACAAAAAAAACTTTGTTTTTCTTTTTAAGATGCTGCAGCTGTTTAAATGAGGAATAATAGTATAAGTAAACTTCAAAAGAAAAACTTTGTTCAAAATAAATGACTTTTTTTATTCATTTTATTGTTAGTATTCAAGTGGGTGCAAAAAGAAATATCAAAGATTAAATTTAAAATGATAATAATAATAATACTTTTTGCTTAAAACTTATTTGAATGTTTTGTGCAAAGAAGTTTTTGGCACTTTAGAAATATTTTTATTCCTTAAAAAATATGTTATATATTTTTATTTTATTTTATTTATTTATTTATTTTTAAATAGATTTAAACATAATCATTATTTATCTTTATTAAGTACAAGGATATGGCGTTTATGTAAATGTTATTAATATATCGTTTTATACATTATATTCTAGGTAATATCACCAGGAAAATTTATCGTAATGCAACATAATAAAAAATACAACAGAACTTGTTAAATATACATGGCATTCCTGAAATTTATCGAAGGATTAAAAAATTAATCTTAACGTATATCATAAACAAAAAGCTTTAGAGACACAACAGAAACCCATAAACACAGATGACATTATTATAAAAATAAATGGCATACAAAATACATTATATCAACTTATTGCATGAAATGTAATAATAATACTACAAAAGCTAAGATACTTTCTTTATTTTCTTTAGATATCACTGGTATGTTTAGTTAAAGAAATAACGTTAGTAAATAATTTGTCTGTGATGATCTTGCTCTTCTAGATGTTTTTCATATTCTTTTCCGAATGGTTCGTGCTCTACTCTTTTCTTACCAAGTGCCAGGTTCGAATCCCAGTTTAGCCTTAGATCCCGGCCAAATGAGTCTTAATATGTAAATAATGATAGTCTTAATATGTAATAAGAGCAAACCGAATTCTAACATTTATATGTTTTTCCTTTTACAAAAACAAGGGAAAGCTAGTTCTTGTTATTACAAATTTTATAAATACATAAACTCAATTCACGTTTTGGATTCCAGAGATTCATCGTGAATTTTGGATTCAATAAAATTATTTTGGTCTTTATTTCAAGATATAAAAATTAGTTCCTGTAAATATAAATATAACAGTTAATTTAGAAAATAATTTGAATGTAATTTAATTTGTGTGCGACACATTTATTTTTGTATTTTAATGTTATTACAGTTTTTAAAATTTCTTAAATATTGTTGTCCAGAACGCATTCTTTTGATGTTTTGAATAATCATTATCCTTAGTCTTATGTACAAATTACTTTTTTAATTTTAAATAAATATCTTATTATCCGCAGACTTGCCAACTTTTATAATTTATTCCGGAGCATTCTTCGCCCCTCCCTTTTCCCACACAGGAAATTTTAAAGAATGATTTTTCCCTTATTTAACCGTTGTCACATATTAAAGAAAAATATTCTATAAAATTTCTGGCGCGAAAAAAGTGGGGCTAAAATTTCTCCGGAATAAATTATAAAAGTTGCCAACTCTGTATCCGGATACCTTGAATTAGATCTTGATTAGACCTTGAATTAGAAATTTCTTGAGAATTTAGTAATTGTATTATGATATGACGAAATTTTATTGTGAGCAGAGAGAAAGTTAGTTCCAACATAGCCTCCTAAACTAGGTTCTTTCCGCGTGGCTCGGAAACTTGACAAAATTTCAAGCGGTAGACAACGCCATCTGATACAGATTGCGTGACTTTTTTATTCAACTGTCATCAATAACTTTAAAAAGTAACATATGATGTGTATAATCGACGTTTCTTCGATTCTATTCGCCTTTTATGTGCATCAAATCCCACTTTTAAAAAGTTTTGGTGGCTGTTAAATAAAAAAGTCCCCCAATCTGTACCAGGTGGCGCTGTCTACCGCTTGAAGTGTTGCCAAGTTTCTGAGCCACGCGGAAGGCATCTAGTTTAGGAGGCTATGGTTCCAATATGGGATTTTTTCATAGAAATTTTTGTTTTATTTAAACAGTGAAACTGCAATCGAAATATATATGAAAAAAAAATTATTAAAACTTTTCGGTTGCTATATGTCTAAACTTCGAATCTATGGTTTACCGCATTTTACTGAACAATGGCATTTTTAATAATGCTGAAATAGACAAACATATATCAAATCTGTTAGAGCACTCAATGCGTTTGTAGTTTAGGAGTGCAAGTACTCTACAAAAATGATGAAAAGGTTTTTTAAGATATACGAGAAACAAATAGAAAATGTCAGCCCAATAACTGAAAACTAATAAGATGTTATTAACCTCTTGCCTGTCCTATTTAATTTCACGCGTCTGTCCAGTGTTGGACTTTTCTTTATTCAATATCCACCGCTAAATTTTGATTGTAATAGATCCCTAATAACTTCGAAGGTTATTCGTCCACTGTACATATCAAATATCACCCATTAAAATTATTGGTGATTGTTGAATAAAAGAGTCATTAAATTTGGCAACAATGTTTAGAGAACTTTACAGCGTTAGGGCCGGCTAAAAATTTATATATATGAATACATAGAGCATACTTGCCAACATACTAATTAATATTCCGTAGTATTGTTAGCCCCGCCTTTTTTTTCACACCAGTATCTCTTTAGAGTATTTTTCTTCTTATTTAATCGGGATTGTATTTGGAGAGTATTACTCTAAAAATTTACTGGTGTGTAAAAAAAGGCGGGACAAACAACACTGCCGAATATTAATTAGGATGTTGGCAAGTATGACATCGAGTCATTTAACCAAATAAAAAGACAAAAGCTTATTCTGCAAGGGCAATGGTTGAGGATGAGACAGACTTTGATAAATACAGGGCTTCTTGATTCTTGGTTAAGAAGCCATATTTAAAATTTCATTATATTTAAATATAATGAATATTTAAGTATTCATTATATTTAAAATTTTATTAGCAAACGTACTGATTCTTTTTACGCGATTTATTAAAATGTTCCAATAAAATTTGTATTTATCAAAAGCTTTTACTACGTTTTTGTTCATCTGGTGGCTTTGACACTTTTGAGTAAAATGATAAAGTTTTAATTCGGGCTCGATTTGAACAATCACGAAAACTTTTGTTTCGTTGGAGGGTGTTTTAAGGTAGGAGTGGAGTCGAGTTAAGGAAGTAAAGGTCGCCAAGGGAATTCAGTATTGAAAGTATTGTAAAGTGATAGCCTCAAGTTCGGATAGAATATTTGGTTGAGATTGGGAAAGTTTCTAGCTGGATCCAGCATATTTTAGCGATGTTGTGGATGAGATAGCTAGTTGAAGGTGTCGGACAGAGGTGAATTTGTGTCAGCATGAAATTGTCTAGTTATTGGATAGTTAGTTTGATAAATGGAACGTAGGATCTACGTAGATTGTTAATGGTGTTTAAAAATTTAATGCGGATAGTCTTTAAAGAAGTAGTTTGGTAAAATGAAGTAAATCGTATTTTCTATTTTTGAGGACTTTAAATAGCAGTGGCGTATCGTGAATGACGGTTTGGATATGCTTCACTCGAGTAGTTAGAAACAGTACATTGAAAAAAATATCCAATCATCTTATTGGTTAATTCGCTTATTTTGAGAAACAACGTATGTATGACGACATTTGAACAGTCAATCAGAAGAATGAACTTTTAATGAAACAAGCTGCTTCTAACCACCCGTATGGAGCATATCCAAAACGTCATCACAATACGCCATTGTTAAATAGAATACTTATTAGAAACCAGGTGTTGTTGGTGATTATGTGATGTGTTGATAGTTGTGTTATTGGTGATAGAAGTATTGTGAGTTGATAGTTGTGTTATTGGTAATAGAAGTATTGTGAGTTGATAGTTGTGTTGTTGGTGATACACTTTAATTCTCTCTCTGAAAAACGTCCTCGGCCGTCATGACTAACAGTAGTGAAAGTTGCAAGTGATGAGCTATTTTTTATGATAGTTTAAATTTTTAGTGAGTTCTTTCATATTCCTACGCTCCTTTTTACTTTAAAGTTTAAATAAAGGTAGACATCTGCTTAATCTAAGTCTCCTGGTTATATTCTACACTAAGTTAAGTACAATGCAACATGTTGAAGTCGGAACAAGGCTTCACAATCTCTCCTACTTAATCACAACACGTTACAAAAAAAATTGTAATGAGGAATTCTGCATAAAAATAGTAATAACAAAGAAAGTGGAAGTTTTTTATCTCTAAAAGCGTCCTTTAAAAAGCGTGGAGACTTCGAGTTCTGGATATTGGATAGTCAATTTTTATCAATTTTGGCCAGTATCGCTATGCTACTAGGATAAACAAGTACAAACCTACCTACACATCAAATGTAAGGTTAATTTGGACACAATAAAAATACAGAAATTTACATTGATGTAACAATATATAGAATATACTTCTTAAATATTAAAATTATTAGTCATATTTTTCTAATCATTCTTAAACAAAGTACATTTGAGCAAAAAAAAAAAAAGAAAATATTTTCATAAACTTTTATCCTATGCATAAAAAGTAAATAAGATTTCAGATCTTTGGATAAAAAATATTTTATTCAAAATGCTTTTCAAAATTTTAAATTTTCCTTACGGCCTGTAAGATTTACAATTTGTCAGTGACAAAACCACGCAAAATGACTTTTCAATACAAATACCTTATAGATATATAAAAGACTTTCTTGAAGCGTGTACAATAATGTTTCGAAGAGAATTTTCATTTTGAAACAACGTCTTTAAATATTATCGGGAGTTTTTTATTTATTTATTTTTTTTCTTTTTATGTTCTTTATAACATTATTTACTTAAACAGAAAATTTCATTATAGTAAATTTTTTATACATATGTTTCCATAAAATTTTTGTGAACAACATAATTCGTAAGATTTTCATATGAAATATTTTTAATTGATATTCTACAGGATATCTTACGGGAATAACTTGTTAAGTGATTTTTTAATTGTATTATTTTTAGTGTTTTTATAGTGATAAGACTATAAAAAATTAACCGAATGTTACATTAAACATTTCAAGTAGATTTTAAATTAAATTTATAAATAAACTGCGAAAACGCATTAGAAAGATTGAACCTCCATAAATTCCATAAATTACTATAATTTTAATGACTTTTTTTTCCAATAAAAAGAGTCACAATTGCACTATAAATGGATTTCAGTATCACAATTGCTATTATTTTCTATTACCAATTTTTCGTGCTGTAGAAAAGTATTAATTATTTCTGAAATTACTTTTCATCTTTAGAAATTTTTTTAGAGTCAAATAATAAAAGAATAGACTTTTATTAATTCTAAAGTTATACTTTAAACTACTTATAATAAAATCCCGTCTTTAATTTTGGGAAACACTTGCAGGGGTCGTACTCCCCGCCCATTTTTCAGGACACTCTCATGACTGAGAAGCTTTTAAATTTGTTGCTACCACTATTTTTATAAAATAATCTCTACCCTGTGTAATAATGCATACTTGCCAACGTCCTAATTAATATTCCGTAGTGCTGTTTGCACAGCCCTTTTTTACACACCAGTAAATTTTTAGAGTAATACTCTGCAAATGCAATCCCGATTAAATAAGAAGAAAAATACTTTAAAAAGATACTGGTGTGAAAAAAAAGGCGGGGCTAACAGTACTACGGAATATTAATTAGTATGTTGGCAAGTATGAATAATGACACATAACTATAAATATATCGGAAGTATTTTGCATGGGATTAGTGGTGGAAAAAAAGGCGGAAACTTCTTATTTATGAAAGTGTCCTCAAAAAAGGGCGGAGAGTACGACCCCCGCAGTTGGGAAAGAATGGATGTCCACCAAGATGACAGGGCTCCCACGGCCCATTTTTTTTTTTTTTTTTTTTTTTTTTTCAAGGACTCTTCCACCAGTATTATCTAAAAATAAATTTCTTCTTCAATGTACACTGTACACTTAAGAATAATTTTACCTTAACGTTATTCTGGTGGAAGAGTCCTTGTAAAAAGTTGGTCTGTGGGAACCCTGGATGAGTTTAGACAAATTTTCACCCTGTATTTGGAAGAAATACAGAAAGTAAACCGCACTGAGAAAAAATTAAATAAAATATTACATGGATAGAAATGAATTTCGCAAGTTGTAATCACCGGCAAAATTGACTGTCTCTGTTAACACTTTCGCGGCCGCTGACGTAGATTCACGTCATTTGAAAATCTCTAACTCCTACAGTCGCCGTTTCTTTCTTAATTTGTATGTTATTTATTTCTTAAGTATATACCCAATGTTCATATTTTTACCATGAAATGTACTGTGGATACAAATATTTTAATTAGAAGGAATATCCAAATCATAAGGTATATCCATTTGTAATGTAAGTGTTGATACAGAATATTTTGTTCTGAAATATTGTAAATTGGGAGAATAACGCCCACAGGTGGACCAAACTGTCCAAAAGTAAAAATAATGCGATCACAAAAGTGTTAACCAGCGCTTTTGCTTTGGAAAATATCTAAAAATAATCAGATTTTTCAATTTGAAAGAAGTTATAGATAAATGATTCAGGTTAAAAAAAAAAAAAAATCTGATATTACGTGGTTACAGATTTTAGGAGGATGATTTATTACAGTTAGAGCAATGTGAAAAATAATATAATGAAGATAATATAAAAACGTATATAATACAAATGAGCAAAGAATCTTAAAATAAATAAATAAATAAATAAATAAATAAACAATCTGCATTTCAAACACAGATGAGAATAGCTGAATACGGAATACTGTTTATTTTTGAATTCACCATAATAAACTGAAGTAATTTGAATCACTGTAGATTCGACTATTGGAAACTTTCAAGTGTTGTTAATATGTTTTGATGGTTTTATGTTAAAAAAAGTAGAGTTTACATAGAATATTTTTAGATAAGGCAAAAGAAAAAAAAAAAAAAAAAAAAAAAAAAAAAAAAGCTATTTTTGGATAATATGAACCAAGCGTGTAATATAGAACAATTATGAAGGGGAATATGGAGTACACAATTCCGTAAATTATAATATGTAATACGGCAGTATTTTTACTGAAAATCATGAATAATTGCAGTATAAAAATTTTATTTTTAAATTATTATTGAAAATAAACAGTATTAAAAAATTATCAGCATTCAAGTTTTACAAAAATCATAAATATTACGCAATTGTTGGTATTGTTGAGGAGTTTTTTCCTCAACTGTATTAATTTAGGAAATAAAAAAATAATTCAATAAAGTAATGTAAAAAATAAATAAATCCCTAGAATAAAATGAGTCAGTCTGCGAAAAAGAAAAAAAAAAAAAAAAAAAAAAAAAAAGAGAGATGGCTTTTCTTTGCCGCATTTGAGAAGAAAAAAGCAACATTTTCGCATCCTTTCGAGCGGCAGGGGAAGGTTGACCTTGGGGCAGGTAGATGCTTTCCCACTCGCGTGTCAGGAAAAACCCAAGAGAAAGTGTTAGAGTGAGATAGTTACGAAGTGAAACAGTGTTTCATATGAATAGATAAACCTTTACGGCAGGAGTTTGGTTTGTGGCAACAGCGAAGGAAGGCGGGAAAGAGGGACGCTTGGCTAGGACAGGACGCCGGTGAGAGCAACAAGATAAGGCGGTACAAGAAAGGAAGCGAGTTTTTTTTGGCGTGGGGCCTAACGCCCATGTTGGGCCCCTAGTAACGTTTTTCGGCATATAGTTTCGCTTGAACGTGCGAGGTAAAGGATCTACCTTAGAAAAAAAAATGGGGAACGTCAGAAGATAAATGGTTAAATTGATGTTGCAAGTGGAGCGGAGGAAGAGAAGTTCAATGTAGTACCTGTTGCTGGCCTGAACCGTACTCCGAAGTAGAGACTACTGCTGCATGGATTGCTCGCTATCTCGACATAAAAAAATAGGAGCGGGAGAAAGAAACCCCCGTATTTTGAACTTGGTGATGAAACCTCACATCCTGAACTTTCCTAATTCCTTGGGACGTTGTGAAAAGCAGGAATGCGCTGATTGACCTACTGGCTATAAGAGAAAGATGTTGAGTATTTGGACGATAATACCACGCCATACTGTACGAAGCCTCATAGCTACCGGTGAATCTCATATGTGTACTAGCGACCTAACACAAAGAGTCCGGGTTGAAAAAAGATTAGACAGTATCCGTAGGAGGCTGAAAACTATGGATCTATTAACAAAAGAAAAAAAAGATTGGAATGGTCCTGTTCACCGAATCTACACACTCATACGAGAGAAAAGTCATCCAAATGTAAAAATATGTCAAAAGGAACTTCTCGCGAAAAATTTCAATCGCATTCTACCCCGTAGAATTTTCAACGGAAGGATATCCCCAAGTTTGTCGAGGAGAAATAAGAGAAAAATGTATTTCAAGGGTTTTTATTCTAAGAGTCCAAACCCCCGTAAAATATAGGGGATACGGGACCACCAGCTGACCTTATGGCTTCTCAGGATTTTAATGCTAATATGGTAACTAAAATTTTATTTATTCCTATTAGTGTGAAAATTTCATATGTTAGAAAGAAAATTTTGTGGTAACTGTAACGTAGTTGTTAAGGCGTAATTATTAAAGCCTTAAAGTGAGTTATATCCATTGTTTAAGAATCAGAAGTAGTGCGATAAATGTTGTATGGCAAAAGGATATTGTTGTTTCAACTAATTTACAGATGAGGACTGTGGCCATATTAAATAAAAACTCTTAAAGGATCAAAATAGACTTTGTTTGATTTATGCTATCTATTTAACATTCAAATGAAGTAAATTGAATAAATTTCTGGATTATTTTTATTTATTTTTGTTTTCAAGTTAAGAGTAATGCTTGATAGATGATTTGTTTAAAATGCAAATTTACTCATTTTGCTTATGATGTGAGGTGCTGTCTGTGAGAAATGTTAGTTTATGAGTTTAATTTAAGAAGAAAAGAAAGTAACTAAGTTTTAAGTATCCATTATTTAAACAGTTTGTCTAAATTAACAGACAGCATCTCACCACACTGTGTTATAAGTTAATAGAGAAAAAGAATATATATCTTTCAATTTTTAAGGGCAATTTTAGTAGTCTGTGTTGAGGGAATTATTTGTCTAGAAAGAAAAATAAAAGTAAATTTGGAAATTAGATATTCTAGCATGGATTAGATTAGTTGATAAAATAAATATTATTTATATTGGATATGAGACAGTTAAAGTTCCCATTTCTCAACACAGGCTACATTTTTTTTTTTTTTTTTTTTTTTTTTTTTTGGGGGGGGGGGGAGGCAAATTGCCCAGTATGTATTTTTTTATTATTTTTATTTAATTAGTATCATGTAGCATATTTATAACATTGTCTAGGAGGGTCTCTGTCTATTCATAATAACCTAAAGAAAGTTTAATGATGGTTAAAGGTAGACAGAGGCTGCCATAGACCATAATGTATGAAAAATTATTTTTACACCTACATTGAGTAAAAATCATAACTGCACAGCAACATAAAACTTTCTAGGGTGCAATTTATTGCACAAATAGTTTATATTTAGGGAACCTGGGAAATTGAGGGAAAAACACAACGCTCTTTAATGTGATTTAGTAGTATGAGGAAAATTTAAAAGATAAAAATTAATTAAATTAAATCAAGGGTGAGAGAGATAAAAAACAAATTCATCTTTCTCACCGTCACAGTATTCCATATTTCCCGAATTGTCTTCCTGGAGAATAAATCAACATAAACCTCCTGTTGGTCGAAATAAGTTCGTGGGAATCAGAATACTAACTAACTCAACTGTTCTACAGGAAGAAATACTAGGTTTTCACTCATTTTACTGCTTCGCAAATAGATTACAGAATTCGCAATACTGAACTCCAAAAAATTCGGCATATTGATAAACTAAAAGAGTTATTATTATTATTATTATTATTTTCATTTACTTTGAAAATTGCGATATTGTATTGAAAAAAAATATATATATATATAAATAAATAAAAATATATATTGTGTGATGATGGATTAAAATAGTAAAGAATTACACTATAATCAGACAGTTGATCGAATAAGTAATCCATTAATTTCTGTTCTGCCAACCAGGAAATCGAACAATTGATAAAGGTTTATTTCTCACTTGTACTAGAATATTTTAAAAGGTATGTGTCACATATACTTAGAAAAGCGTTTTAATTCAACGACAACCAACAAAGCAGTTGAAACCCTATAGAGTTAATCTATTAAAGATATACTTTAATCTTATTCATGTGTATAACATATTTTCATGGTGAAATGTGAATATGCGTATTGATGATTACAAGGGTGTTGTAAGTTTTAGTTGAGGTGACGTAGTTTATTCCAAAGTTTACAAAGTATTTATAGAGAATAGTTTTTCTTCCATTATTATTATTATTATTTATCTATTTATTTTATTTCGTTTTGTTTGATTATTATTATTATTATTTTATTTATTTATTTATTTATTATTATTATTATTACTTTTATTTTTGCATGAATTTATTATAGAAGATTGATATATGAAAAAAAGTTGTGTCAAAGTTTATCTAGTTGCCACCGCCAATCTTTACACCACAAAATCATCAGATTGCAATAAAATTCACATAAAAAAATATCCGTATTAAGTTTATTTAATATTTAATTAAAATATTTTAATGGCATTTAATTCAATTAAATAAAACTGATATTAAATATTCATATGAATGGAATAAAAATAATATTTTTTATATCTATATCTATATATATATTTAAAACGGGAAAAAATACCAAAATGAAGAAATCAAAATTCAGTGAAATGCAATGTAGTAAGAATGAATCGTATTTGCAATACAAAGTTATTAATGTAAATCTCTCAAAGAACAGGTATTAATGAGATTTTCTAAAATTAGATACATTTAATAGAACTTCACTTTTTACGATTTATCAAATTATGCAAGGAATGTTTTCTGACTTATGCTGGAAAATATTTTATTCTGAAAATATTCCCTTTTTTATACATATTTTTTCGGATATTTAGGAGATTTACAATTTATCAGTGACAGAAACATACGAAATATCCTTAGAATACAATTTCTTGTAATAAGAAATTGGAATTTAATTCGATATTTAAAATCGGGATATTATTTTTAACGTCAAAAGATGTTCACTAGAAAACTTTTGAAATATTTTTTATAAATCGGTGTATCTGAGAAAATGTGCATATCTAGTTGTATGAAGGAAATTATTTAAAATTAATCGTTGCCTACAGACATTTCATTGGGATAAAAAGCAGAGTGCCAATATTTTAATTTATTCCGAGCATTTTAATCTCGTCATCACGCCTTTATTTCATACCACTTTTTATTTAAAAGTTTTTTTTTTTTTTTTTAATCGTAGTTATATATTGGAGAAAATAATTCTTTAAATTAAGTGGTGCAAATCGAAGGCGGGGCTAAAAGTGTGCCGGAATACATTAAAATGTTGGCAACTATGAAAAGGTACTATAAAACTAACTTTTCAGAAACAACATTATCTTATACAATTTTACAATTATCGTAATAAAATTTTAAAATATATTAATATAATTATTCCTTTAACACATATGATTTTAAAATCTGAAAGTAAGCCAAATATATTGATAAAAATTCTTTGAGTATAGATCAAAATCCAATAACAACAACAAAAAATAAATTAAAAAAATAAAAATAAAATTAAAAATAAATAAAGAAATTAAAGAAATGAGAAATATGGAGAGATATAAAATCACAGATCTTGCTGATACAAAGTTAAAATTATTTTTGGTTGAATTAAAGACTAAAAGAGGGAGATAAGAAAATCAATACACATTAATAAAAATTGTGGTCAAATGTTTACAATAATTAGTACTTTATCGAGTGTGTATATTGAAATATTGCAATAAAAGGATGAAAGATATGGAAGTGATTTATGTGTATCTATAAGCTTCAAACTAAAACTTTAACTGATAAAAATGCCCAATCATTTATGAAGTCTAAAAGCTAAAATTTGGTTGAATGTGAAAATACATTGATATTAGGAAATAAAAGGCATACAAAATATATTTAAAAAAAATTGTCTATGATTAAATAAAATGTATCCTACATATAAATAATTAATGTTTTAATGCTAATATTTAATACAGGTGTATAAGTATATATATGTATATATATGTATAGTTTTAGAGCTTAGATATTTAGAATAACAGAGGATAAAATGCTACTGAAATCCTCATTGACCAAAATGGATTAATATATAAATAAATTAAATAACCTGTGATATCTTTAAAATATATATATATGAAAGGAATTAACATGTAATAGTTTTAATTTAATCTGAAAAAGTTATTCAAACTTACCAAAATTGTATTCCTATATTGTCGAAAATGATTACAGTAAGTAGAATCATTTTAAAGAGTACATATATATAAAGTATCAATCTATGCCAAATAACATTTTAACCTTCTGTTTCTTTCAGTATGCTTCAAATGCTTTGAGATAAACAGCTTTACCGTGACGAAAATACATAAAATTATTTCTAAAACGTTTGCTTTTATAAGCAAAAAGGTCAAAAATAAATCCGAAGTTTAACATCAAATGCGGATAAAAAAAAAAAAAAAAAAAAAAAAAAAAAATGTAAAAAAAGGAAATACGAGTTCAATATTTTATTAAATGCACTTCCATCAACTAGCGACTTTTAGTAGTAATTGCTGAGCTAATATAGGTAGTAGATACTGTTTTAATATTGTATTAGAAGCTGCATACAGACCGCTTTTTACACCACTAACTTCCTACAGTAATTCTTATCACAAATAAGTCTTTCAGTTCAAGAAGATTTTTATTGTTAGAGAAATGTAGATAAGCGTAGCTAGAAATAAACATATGCGTACGAACTCTGCAGTAAAATATATTGCGTTTTTAAATAGAGATACTGTAATCTACATAAAATATTTGAAATTTTATTGCTATTTTACAGGATTCATACAAACCCACCGTTTTGTAAAAACTCTTCCACCTTAATTTTTATACGACGAATTCCCATTTAACATTATAAGGTTATATTTTAACAAAAATTGCTACTAAAACTTAGTGGTGTTCGAAATTAATGATTGTACAAATCCTATATTAAATTATTCTTTCCATATGTCATTTGTTTAGAGCATCTTTCTGTCAGAAAATTGAATCTTAAGAAGAAGAAGATAAATACTCCTTTATGATTATGTAGATTAAAAGATCTTTGCCTTCTAAAATTATTTTACAGAATAAAACACCTAAAAACATATTTAGAAGTATGTTTTCTCTCTTTCTTTCTTTCTTTTTCTCTCTTCTTCTTTTTCTTCTTTTTTTTTTTTTTATTTGCCTTGCATAATTTAACATATTTTTGTTAAGTTAATAACCTATTTTGAATATTATGCCCCGTTTTGGGGGTTCGACACAATAAAATACAATAAATTGTTCCTTACAATAAAATGCCTACAAATTATACCTAAAGGCATTACGTAAAATGTGTTAATCAAACATCCTGGTATTGGCGTGGTATGACAAGGACATGGGTTTAATTTCTGGTCTAGTTACTCTTCAGTATTTTTAAAATTCACAGCTGCTTTTTTAAATATAATACACAATTGACGAAATAATATTTAGTTATTTTTTTCTGAAATTTCATTTTATATTAAATTGAAAAAAAAAATGTAAAGCACATGTTATATATTAACACTTGTAGATTAGTGCAGAAGATTAATGATTTATTTGAAAATAAAACCTATTAAATTTTCCAAGTTATTCTAATGCAATTTCTGACTTGTCAAAAAAAGAAAGAAAGGAAAAAAAAAAAAAAAAAGGCCTCCTGTTCATATACTACCAGCATTTAAAATGAACTTGATCATTTTTAATTTTTGCCAAACTTTAAATTACTGAAAATTTCTTAATAGAGAAATATTGTAAAATTTATTTTATGTAACAAACTATTAAATTTATAAATTTGTTTTATATAATGCTTGTTGTTCTGAACATGTAACACCAAGGACTTGCGGCATTCCTAAAGTTTTACACGCGTTTTAGAAAATTGTTATAACTAAATTTAAAAAGAAATTGTTCCTGTAGACTTCAAACTATTTATTGTTTCGAAGCACTTGTGGCCAATGCCACGCACATTTCCTGAATTTTTAGAGATATAATAATATATAAAAAATAACTGTTCTGAAATAGTTGAGGCAATAATAAAATGCGTGTAAAATTTTAGAAACGCTGCGACGCTGCGAGTCTTGAACTTCTACTTGAGCATTCAATTTTTATGGGGAAAACAGAATAAACTGCATATTACCTTTAACACACAAAATAAATAAATAAATAAATACGATTACTGTACAAAGTGATCACAACGTCCCGTTACACTCTACCATGCATCCACATGTTCATAGCTTCACATTGATATTAAAATAAAATCATGGAAGAGGGCAAATTTGAAGTAATGGAATATAATTTACTATTTATTCCAGAATGTCTGTGTATACACAATTGCTTTTATGACAGAATATGATTCTTCTCCATGTGCGATGTAAAATTATCCTCAACATCGCTGGCGTGATGGTAGTAAATTCACTTCATACTTCATCCTTAAGTTCGTCAACTGTCTCGTGACATATGGTGGCAACCTTTTGTTTAATCAACCCCTATAACATCTAAGTATTACACAGAGTATAACAGGACATTGTCATCATTCTGTATATACAGTCGGCTGCAAAATTATTCGAGCACTAGCAATAATTCTTGCCAAAAAAAGTACACTTAATACAGCTTTGTTAAATAAATCCTTGTCGAATCATGTTCTTAATCAGTCTAAGAACATGATTCGACAAGGATTTACTTAGCAAAACAGTCTTAAGTGTACTTTTTAAATATAGGAATTATTGGCTAGTGCTCGAATAATTTTGCAGCCGACTGTAACACTATTTGAAAAGTAAGAACTTTTTTCTTTTTCTAAAAGACTGTTTAAAATAGAAAAATAAAATCCGACAGCAAAGAGTTAATTAACAACGTATCAAAGCACGTATTTTTACGTGAAACGAGCTCTAATGACAGACTGCACAAGATATAATAATATGTATGTAAGCATGCAATACGTTAACTAATCTAAGCAGACTATACATGCATGCATACACACACACACACACACATATATATATATATATATATACATTAGCCGCGCTGATCGTATTCTACAAAAGGATGGATAAAGTATTTAACTTGCTAAATTCATAAATAACACACCTTACGATGGCTGCATCAAGTTTATTTAGACAATTAGAAATTATATCTTTCAGTAAAAAATATTGCAAAGTACACAGATCATTATGAATTGTAAAAAAAATAAATAATAAAAATTTAAAAGTCGCTATAGGGGCCCTTTATTAAAGCTGTCTTGCCTGGAAAATTTTAAAAACTGTGTTGTCAAATATGAATTTTATTTAAAACTTTTCTTAGAATGATTTCGTTTAACTATCATTAGCCTTTATTAAAGCTGTCTTGCCTGGAAAATTTTAAAAACTGTGTTGTCAAGTATGAATTTTATTTGAAACTTTTCTTTGAATGATTTCGTTTAACTATCATTAGCCCTTATTAAAGATGTCTTGCCTGGAAAATTTTAAAAACTATGTTGTCAAATATGAATTTTATTTGAAACTTTTCTTTGAATGATTTTGTTTAACTATCATTAACGTTTCCTCCCGCAAAAACTAATACAGATTTGACTTCTGGAAAGTTAAAATTTTAATTAGATGGTGAAATTGATATAAGACTTATAAGTTTCCAATTTTCAAGTTAAATTAAAAATAAATAAATAAATAAATAGGCTTCTTTCTGTAACTCCAAGGTATTCGTGCACTTGCATGCTGTCGATGCTATTGATTAAATTATATTAATGTTTAAAAAAGTTAATCTCATTAGACTAACGTCGTCATTTTTTCTTATTATATCATTGAACTGAGTCCACGAGCTTTAATATTGTCCATTTATAATCATTTATTTTTTTTATTTCATTTTACGCGCGCTTTTTATTTCCTAATTCAAAATTATATATATATATTAAAAAAAAAAAAAAAAAAAAAAAAAAAAACTGTTTCGATACTGTCCGTTTCGAAACTGATTATTATTAATTTTCTTTTCTTTTTCTTAAAAATAAATAAATAAATAAATTGATGAAATTCTAGCAAAAGCAGAATTTAGTTTAAAAAAACTAATAGTCCTCCGACTAATTAGTTTTTTTTTTCTTTCAAGTTATAACATATCGCTTTCAAATTATTCAATTATATTTTTGATACATTTTCGATTTCGATAAATGTCCAACTATCGTAAAACTGGTATCGTAAAAATCCGTAGATTGAGACTAATAGTCCTCAGTTCTAATAACTACAATAAACCGGAACTATCTCTTCATCTGTAAATCAAGTGGCGGAGAAAGCGAGGAAATAGCATAGTCACGGTAATCGAGTTCAAAGTGATTCTGATTAAAAATTTTAATTCTGTTTCAGAGCAGATCACAAAAATTAACACCAAAATTGGCAATAAGCAGGTGTACATTTACGCCTATCTAACGGCAGATGTTTTAAAATTAGCACTAGGACGAATGAGAAAATCATTTTGTTTTTTTAATGGTTGCCAGGAAATAAATTTGAAATTATTGCAAGAAATACACCAACAGGAATCGCTTACAGTTGACACATGAACAAAGACATCTTAGATTACTTCGTGATCTAAATATAGTTTTCTCTTTCCTAAAAAAGGAATAGGAATTTAAAAATTAATCGTTCGATAGTTCTGATAGTTTTTTTGTTACCAAAAAAAAAGTGGATATTTAAAAAAAATCCAATGATTACTTATGCGAATTTCTCTTTCCTAATAAGAATATCAAATCTGTTATTTTAAACAATTAATAAAAAGAGGGGTTTTATATGAATTACAGATGTGATTAAGAAAAAAAAACTGCCAATAAATTATTTTTAGAGCAAATATTTCTTGTCTGCAGCACATTAAATAAGTTATGTAAAATAATTTTTACATTTATAAATATTGAAATTCAAAATTCGTATGTATAAAGCATTGATTATGTAAGAATTAATTTAGAATAATTTAATTAATTTAAATTGAGAATATTATTTAAATTCATTTATTTAAAACTTATTTACTTTAAGTGATAATTATGTATTTATAAAATTAGATGTATTTAAGTAATATGTGAGTAACTCTTAAGTAATTTTTTCAAACATTGCATGGGAAGGAATGATTATGTATTTTAATATATATATATATACATAGCTGCCAAGTTTTTTAATTTATTCCGGAATTTTGTTAGCCCCGCCTATTTTTCACACTATAATCTTTATGGAAATATTTTCTTCACGATATAATTAGGATTAAACATTAAGAAAATTACTCTAAAATTATTACGGTGTGAAAAAGGGGCGGGATTAACAAAATTCGATGAATAAATTAAAAAACTTGGCAGATATGATATATATATACTTTTTTTAATATTTGATATGTTTTTTATTGAGCTGAAATTTCACTAGTGAAGATATTTCATGCTTTGATGTAAACGACTGACATTTTTATTCATTTATATATAATATAAATATAACATATAATATCATATAATAACATATAATAACATATAATAACATATAATAACATATAATATTTTTACTTTTGGAGTTAAAAGAATTATTGATTAGAATTAAAAACTTGTTTTTTACAAAAGGCAAATTTTATGCATATATTTATTTTTCTTTATTTTATGATTTAAACAAATAAAAGAACACCTGTTTTTGCATATATATTTCCCTCCGGAGAGTCCTTTGAAACAATGTAACCTTATTACCGATTCCTTTTATCAAGGAGTTATTTTTAAGGTTGTTCACGGAGCATTTTTTTTTCTTCAGTTTTTATACGTTTTTCCTTTTTAAAATGTAAGAAAAACATTTAAGTTGTTTTCGCATCTAAATGAGGCAAATAAAATGTATATATATTTGTATAAAATTTTAACTCTTTACCTTAAAGTTTTAGAAAAATGCATAAACATGATTTTTATTTCATTAAAAGAATGCATTTAATGTTACAAAATTGATTATTCACAATTCCGATGTTTGAAATAAAGTGTTTGCATTTAATAAAATTTTAAAATATATTTTGTTTCTACTAAGTTTGATATTCAGAGCACATAAATCCATAGTTACTTGACTCTGAAATGATTTAATGATTTCAATTACTATAATAAAATATTTTTATATTTTATGTAGGTTGGTTGGGTTTTTACGTCGCATTAGTGCTGCGCAATGGACAATTGGCGACGGTCTGGAACTCACCCCTAGAGGTGGTCCGGAGACATGACACCACAATTTTGATTCTCCATGGAAGGGATAGCACTCCCACTGCGGTGACCCTCAGAGGTATAATTTTCATGGGAACATGCATGACATTGCAGCTAAGAGAGATTTTACGTGCATTAGGGTACAAGACGGTCTTTTGCCGGCTCGAGTACCGAACCCGAATTTTTTCCAATTACGAGCCCGGTGCTCTACCAACTGTGCTACCACGTCCCTTATATTCATAGGTATATTTTATTAAATCAACAGTCAGTAATTTGTTTATGAAACAAAGAATACGATTGAGTTTCTCAAAATATAGCTGTCACCAATTCTAATTTTTGAGTACCCCCCCCCCCCTTTAAAAAAAAAAAAAAAAAAAAAAAACTTCGTACCAAGTTTGCATGATAAGATTAATAGAAATTTTCTAGAAAATAAAATACTGCTATCTGGAGCAGTTGGCACGTGTACAGAAAATCAGGTCACAAGTTGTTAAATAAATTCGTTAGATCACACATATGCGAACGCTTTAACTTATTCCGGAGCAATCCTTGTAGTACTGCCTTTTCTTTGCACTACGAATCAAGAGAGTATTTTCCTGCTTAATTAATCATAATTACATATTCGAGAAATTTCCATTAGAAATAAAGTGGTGTGAATAATTATAATAATAATAATAATAAAAGCGTGCATTTAAAATGTTGGCATGTCTGATATTACG
Organism: Salticus scenicus; assembly: GCA_963930645.1. Lineage (NCBI taxonomy): Eukaryota > Metazoa > Arthropoda > Arachnida > Araneae > Salticidae > Salticus > Salticus scenicus. Next base: position 370,440 of record CAWVNO010000722.1, on the reverse strand, counting down.
ATATTCCTTAATAAATTTTTGTATGGAAAATATACTGCAAAAAGACTATTTAAAATGTGTGCATTATTAAAAGCTAAAAGTAAATATATTTGTGTGAGAGAACTATGTAAAATTTTATATGTATGTAAATATATATATTATATCATTTATTCGTGAAAATAAATTTTCAAACACACAAAAAATTTATCATATCACGGTAAAAGGCACATAGTGCATTAACTCTTTGCTAGTTCTATTTGATTTGTCATCTTTGGATCAAAATGGCTGCTTTTTTAACAAGCATTGTTCAGTTTTCTTTAACACGTTGACTGCCACGCGTGTTTACAACAAAATCCCCGTCAGGCCACCCGTGCCACTGTAAGATGCGTGCTCTGCTACCGCATGTCTGTTTACATTTCTTTCGGTACTCTCACCCCGATATCTATTACGATCCTCATTTATCACGTTATTACTCTGCACGAGCAGAGTATACATTTCCGAGTTATACATACCCATCTTCAAACGACGATTCCAAAGCAACTAAAAGAGTCTAACGATCGCAATCACTTTCAGAATCTGCGAAATATATTCTAGTTTCATAAAAACACCATCGGGAATTTTGCACGGTGAAACATTTGGCCCGGGTGGCCTTTTTACGCAGACCTTCGGCAGCCGTTCCTACGCTCTCAAAAATTTTTTCCGAGTTTCACATACCCATCTTCAAACGACGATTCCAAAGCAACTAAAAGAGTCTAACGATCGCAATCTCTTTCAGAATCTGCGAAATATATTCTAGTTTCATAAAAACACCATCGGGAATTTTGCACGTTGAACCATTTGGCAAGGGGGCCTTTTTCGTGAAGACCTTCGCCTGCTGTTACTCCGCCCCTAAACCTTTTTTGAGTTTCACTGAATTTTATTCAAAATCCGATTCCAAAGCAACCAAAAGAGTCTAGTGATCGCAATCACTTTCTGAATCTGCCAAATACATTCTAGTTTCATAATAAAACAATCGGGAAATTTGCACGTTGAACCATTTGGCCAGGGGCCTTTTTCGTGATGACCTTCGCCTGCTGTTACTCCGCCCCCAAACCTTTTTTGAGTTTCACTGAATTTTTTTCAAAATCCGATTCCAAAGCAACCAAAAGAGTCTAGTGATCGCAATCACTTTCAGAATCTGCCAAATACATTCTAGTTTCATAATAAAAAATTCAACAGTATTATTATCTCCTGTCATATATTTATCTAAATATGTTCGGAAATCCTTTGGAAGGAGTCACCCGACGTGGCCTGATGAGAACTCTTGCTGTCACCCGAATACGGGTGACGTGGCCTGATGAGAACTTTTGCTGTCACCCGAATACGGGTGACACGGCAGTTAACGTGTTAACAAAAATTTACTCCAGCATTTACACCGGAAAGAATTTCTCATTTAAATGCATTTACAATTAGACATTGGATAGGGCTGTTTATGTAATTCCATGACAAAGCTCTACACATTTTAAATTATGGTAACTTCTGTAATGATCTGTATATTATAATCAAGATATAAATGAATGCACACAGTAGTTTCGTGATACAAATAAATATACAGTTGCAATATATCAAGATATAAACTTATTTATGTAATTATCTCTTAATGTAAATTAAGAAAAGTAGGGAAAAGATGATCTAAATAATGTAGATACATAAAAACTGCGTAAAAACACGTGTCCTCATACACTTTGTTAAATGTACAAATACCTTTACGGAAAACATCATACAATTAAATTATTACACACAGAACCACGATTCTTCCGTTTTCTCACGTTAAAAATATTTTTTTATGTTTTTTGGTTGTTTCCGTTTTACAGATTTACCGGCACAGACCGATTTAGAGCATTAAGGACGGCAGAGGACATTTACATAACGAGACCTTTAAAGCGGTAAAGCCGGCAGAGAGTTAAGTTATATTTAAAAATTTCCATATTATAGACAAACAATTGGCACATTATAGACAGACGTTATGAAATTAACATTTTAAAATTGTTAATATAAGAATATAATTAATCTTTAAATAATAATAATAATAATAATAAAACAGAATGCAATTATTTATATAAATTTTTATTGTAATCATATATTTTCCTATTATCAATATATTATTGAAAATTTTAATTCTTATTGATATTTGTAGTATTTTTACCTTTTAACCTATTCAATAAATATAGGCTTTCTACATGTGTTAAAACAAATGAAGCTAATGTATTTTATCAATTCTTTTTATGATAAGGAAAGCAGATTATTATAAACACTACTTGTAGTTAAATTTAGGCGTTTTTATCATTTAAATTTCATAAATTAGTAATTTCTCTAAGAAGCCTTAGGATTGCACAAAAATGAGAAAGTTTTCACTTATCTAATAATAATAATAATAATAAAAAAAAAAAAAAAAAAAAAAAAAACTTTGATGTAGTTAATTTGTGTCTTAATGAAGCAATTAAATACTTATAACGAATAAATGAATCAATGTGATAAGCTGAAAAAAACCCTTAAAAAATATAATAAAAAAAATAAATAAAGTAATCTATAACCTACGTAATAAGTTATTTGCATGTAATGTTTTATATATACTTATTTTCGTGTTATATTTGGTAGTATGTGAATCAAATATAGTCAACAAAGAACAAATTTAAATAAAATAAAAACTCGGAGAGTAGCTTTTTTTATGACTATAGACATATTCTTCTTTCTATTATTTGTTTGTCCTGTGTTCATTACAGAACAACCGCACGATATGTATCCGATTTAAAACAAACTGGATTTTTCAGAAATAAAATGCTTTTCTTAATTTACTTTAAGAAAATAAATGGCTACTTCAAGAAATAAGACATCTTTCGAAATGATGGATGAGGACTTTAAAAATATTTTTAACCATCTTATCTTAGACAGTGTATATTCGTGATATATTTATGAATACAATGGCCTAAAAAGAAAAAGATACTTTATAAAAAATATTATAATATTTGCTTCTTTAGTATCTGGCTTATTTGTTTATATTAAAATATCATGAAATCATGTATCTAACGGGATTTCATAATATTATCATATATTTGTATATTTTAACAGTTATCATGGAAATTAAAAACAGCATGATGATTTTATGCATTTTTTAAAAACGAATTTCTGATTTTTTCCATTTAGTAAGAAATTTTTTTTTTTCTATAAAAAATAATTTAATAAATAATGTTTGTGTATTGAAGAAAAAAAAAAAAAGAAAGAAAGAAAGAAAAGATAATATATCTTCATAAAATATTCTTAAAAAAAAAAAAAATCTGTAAAAAATACACAATCAATCATATTTGACATTAAAATAAATATACAAGATATCTAAAAGAAGTTCCGTGTATTTTAAGGACTATCACGTACATATATACAATTTTGGTTTTAGATTTTGAACTTACTGTATAAAGTTTAGCAACAATAAATGATTTTAAAATTGAGCATATAGAATAAAGTGACATTTGAAAAGAAAATGATTAAATTTTGGTATTATTAAAATAAGTTTAAGATTGATTATTAAATAAATAATATAAATATTAGGTTATTTCAGATTATAAATGTATCTTACGATTAATATTGCATACTTATTGTTTTATTTATTTATTTATTTTTAATCAGATTTTTTTTTTTTTTTTATCTTTGATGAAAAAGTTAAAAAGTTCTTAAAGCGATTACTATAAGCTAAATATATTTTTTCGTATAATTTTCTATAGCATTAAATTATACTAAGGTTAAAATGCGGTGTCAGGAAATAAGCGAAGCTAATTTTTATTTTTATTTTTTAATGAAAACTAAGATCACAGTATATGATATACAAAAAAAAAAAAAAAAAAAAAAAAAAAAAACAAGAGCGAAAAAAATGCGTTATAGATATATTATTAAGACTTTCCAACTGTACGTACTTCTTGTATCGTATAGCAATTAATGTTCTTTGCCTACGTTAACACACAACTTACAGACAGAAAGACTGAAAGGATACAATCAGACTAAATGTACTCAGAATCGCTCTTAAACATTGTTGAAAAGTGATAAAAATGCTTAACGCAGAAGAAAATGCAGCCCTGAGACTCTAATTGCAGCCTTTAATGTATCTGAATATTTTAGTGTTGCCCTGTAAATCTGAAGGTTAAGCATATCATATTCTATACAAAACATTATTTTAAAATATTAACAATAAATGTGAATTTCTTTATGATTTTTGCAGTAGAAAGTTATTTAAATGTGATTTACAAAAATGTCTCTCCAAAAAGGAAATGCAGTGGATTTTTTTTTTTTTTTTTTTTTGGTGTCCTTGTACTCAAAACAGTTGTACTGAACCTATTAAAACCATTTTAAATAGGAAACATTCCATAGTGAACTTTAATAACATGTATCAATTTGTAAAACTTCTGAAACTATTTAAGGACGGTGGGGGTGGGCGGACGTACAGATAGAAAGATAGACATTCGGGCAGACAGATACACAGATTACAATCATATTCACAGTTAAAAATGGCTATAAGCTGTTAAAAACATTTAATATAAACAAAAATGTAGTTCCAGCAAATTCCCAATAACAGCCCTTAATCTAAATGAATATTTTTATGCGGCCCTGTAAATATAATGTTAATTATACTATATTCTCTAGAAAGCATTTTTTGTGTGCACATGAATAACATATTTCAATTTCATTAAGATTTGTGCAAAGTAATGTTATCAAAATTTGGTTCTTAAAAATACCTCTCATAGAACATAATGCTTTAGAATATTTTCAGGTGTCCCTATACACAAACGATGGATAATATTTACTCCATTTTCAATAGGAAACATCTGATAGTGACCATGAATAATATGTTTCAATTTCATTAAGAATTATGTAAAGTTTTTAAAATATGGTTTATAGAAATACCTCTCATAGAACACAATACTTTGGAATACTTTCCAATGTCCTGTACACAAACCAGTAGAGGTATTCACTCCATTTTCAATAGAGAACACTCGAAAGTGAACTTGAATATCATATATAAGTTTCAAAAAATTCCATGAATATTTACGGAGAATTTCTGTAAGAATAGGGGAAAAGAAAAAAAAAAGAAATTAAGCTAAGAAAACGAAATTTTTTATGTGTTGTTACATATGTTTATTTTAACCTTTTGCAGGGAATTATGTTTGGCACATATAAAAAAAAATTAGTTTCTTCTTCTTCTATTTATTATTATTATTATTATTATTATTATCATACAATGATCGTCATGGTTACCTGGTCTGTGTGGTAGAGCGCCAAGCTCTTAGTTGTAAGATTGATGATTCGAGACTCGAGCCGCTCAATGTTTGTCGTATATTACATTACTGGTGGCTGGCGTAGGTAAAATCCATCGTGGTCGCGATTTCCTTCATGTTCCTATCCAAATTATACCTCTATAGATCACCAAAACTAAGGAGCAGTGTTGCCAGATCTGATAGAAATTCACCAGATCTTGCAACACTGGTGAGAAACCATCTTCTACGAAGAAGAAGAAATTTGTGCTGGAATGCCGCCTTACTACACTCAAGGATGTCTTACGTGACCGTCGCCAGTTTTCCATAGCATAGCGCTAGCACGAAGTAAATTCGACTTATAAGATTGAAATATTTATGTATCTTTCGTTAAAATTTTGTGAAAGATGTTTAAAAAAAATGTTTCAAATAGTGCATTATAGAGCACTAAAATAAGTTACTTAATGTCAAATAAAAATGTAAAATGTAAAATACGAGTGAATAAAAAATAAATAAAAATCAATAATCTACAAACTGAAATAAAATCTCTCTTATTCCAGATATCAAACGAAAAGTAAACATAAAATTATTATTTTGTAAATTTCTATATGTTAATTGTTTAAAGAGTGTAAATCTTGTATTCATGTATTCATGTATTTAAATTTATCATCTAGAAAAATTCAGCTTTGTTTAAATGCCCGAACATGTCATATATAACTTTAAGTTACTTTAAATTCATTTAAAAAGAAAAAAAAAATCCCTTGGTATCTATAGAGATTTGTATATGCAAATAACAAAAATAATAAATAAATAATAAGAATAAAATAAAAGTATTTTTAACCAATAATCTTGTAAATTTGTTTATTCTGTTTCAATATCATCTCAATCGTATTTCCTTCTTCTTCTTTTTTAAATATTTTTTAAATAATAATAGTTATTATTTTTTTAATAGCTATTATTTTTCTTTTAGTATGAAATCATTATTCATGGAAATATTAAATTTCTGAATTTTATCACATTAGTTCAATAAAACAGTCTTTTTAATAGAATTATGGAATGTATTTTATCAGTAAATTATGTCACTCAGATAACAACACATATCAACTTAAACCAAATTAACTAAGGAAAATTTTCTTTGATTTTCTTATTAACAACAGAAACATTTTTATGTAATAATGAACATTGACTATCTTTAGTAATATATAGCGCAATGCTGCAGTAAATTACATAGCTTTTGGAAATTTTCTTCTGTAATTGATTTGTGTTTCAAATTAAAAGTTATACCAAGAGATTTAATTTATTTCAAATATTTCTCTTACACATTAATTACAGCTTTCTCTGTTAGGTTACGTAAATTTCTAAGATTAAAAATATATGCACTGTGACTATATTGACTTAATTATATACCATTTATTACATAAAAATTATCATTATAAAAAAAAAAAAGATTAAATTAAGTTAAATTCATAAAAGAGAGGTCTTTTATATTTATTATTAAAAATTATTTAAGAGAAAGTATTATTCACAGAACTCGACAGAGTAATTATTTATAAATTATATAAAGAATAAATAAAATGACTAATAATGACTAATAATAAAAAAATGCTAAGTGATTTATTTAAAAGTTGTAACCAAATAAGAAATAACTTTTAATATATCTTCAGAAAGAAGAAAATGAATATTTTATTTACGGATTTGTTTCAATATTATTTATGTGTAAAAAAAAAAATAATAATAATAATATTTTTCATGTATTTAATGAAAAATTATTTTGTTTGAACGTATAAATGAAATATATTCATTTTAATGGAACTCTCACTATAAAAATTATTATTAAATCCTAGTGATTCTTACACGACACACTGAAATTTATTAATAGCGTGGACTAACATAAAGACGCATACAATAAAATTCCATGTATAATTATCAAAAAGCCTTTACAGCAAGTAGTCACAATGAAGTAAGAAAAATCATGTTCTATTTATTACTCTATTGAAACACAAATACGGTGTGGGATTAAGTCTTGATTTGTTTTTAACATTAATACAAAAACAATTAATTCATAAATGAGAGCGAAATGCCTCTTACGATGTAAAGTTTTGTTTATATAAATAAAAATGTTAGCTAATGTAATTATTGTAATGTTAGCTTATGTAAATAAAAATCTTTGCTAATATTCGGCTTTGTACCTCAAACAACAAGAAAAAGCTTAAAATAATAATAATAATAACAATAATAATAATAATAACAACAACAATAATAATAATAATAAAACTAAATGCAAACGATTAAAGAAAAATATTTTTGCAAATTTGATCTTTCTAATAAAAATGTTAAATAAAAATGTTAGCTAATGTAATTACTGTAATGTTAGCTTATGTAAATAAAAATCTTTGCTAATATTTGGCTTTGTACCTCAAACAACAAGAAAAAGCTTAAAAAAATAATAATAATAACAATAATAATAATAATAATGATAATAATAATAATAATAATAAAACTAAATGCAAACGATTAAAGAAAAATATTTCTGTAAATTTGATCTTTCTATATCACATGCGTTATTCTTGTCTCCAATACATTGTCAGGCCAAGAGGACGCGTACACCGTGTTTTGCGCACAGACTCACTGGAATAATACAAGAGGTTTTTTTTGTGTTGTAATTGAGATATCCCTATCAAAATTTAAAAAATAAAATAAAATAAAATAAAATAAAAATTACACAAAACATAAGTTAAAGCGTCACCTATAAGCAACATTTAGAACATTTTTCTTAATTACTGTATTTTAGAGCAAACTATGCATCTAATGCGACATACCTGATTTTACATTAAAGTTTGAAATATGCTAGGTATATATGGTCAACCCTTTAGTATAATATTAATGTCTAATGTTATGATTATAACAAAATGCCATGTTGCAATAACAAAAAAAATGTAATTCAACTATTTTCTCGTTAAAAGTAAGTCGATGATTTTCAGCTCACCTGTTTGAAAAAAAAGACATTTTTATAACTAAATGTTAAAATTTACTTTAGTTACACATAAAAATGAGGGCTTTAATAAAATATACTCAGAAGAAAAAAAATCTGTGCTTTATAAGAACTATTAAAATTACTTAGATTTATACTATATCTGTGGACAATCAAATCCGATTTTTTTTTTTTAAGTTGAGGTTTTATTTTATTTTTAATATATTTTTATAAACTATGCTAACTATAATTTAACTATTTAAATGTTTTACAAATACCTTTTATCAGATTTTCATTAAAACCTGATATTTCTTCCCTTGCTATCAATGAAATATTATACAAGGTATTTATATAATTTTTAGTAATATGTTTAGAACCTATATGCATATAGTATATTTATAGTATATGATATTTCATGTTTATATTGTTTGCCATATACACTGGTTTTCATAATTATAAGGACACCCGTATTTCTATATTAACTAAACACTGATCACTATTATTTAAACAAATATATTTTTTATTAAATTAAATTTCATTAACAGACTATATTTAAAAAGTTTTATCGTTTTTCTATCTTAAAATCTTTAAATACGGCCAAAAAGATGAGTCTTCAGGTGCTCACAATTATAAGGACAGTTCGAATCTTTGTAATTTTTTTTTTTGCAGTTTTTCTTTAAATTAATATTTTATGGAATCTCTTTTCTGGTTGAAACAGTAAGACATTCTCTCTTATATATATATATATATATATATATATATATATATATATATATATTCAGTTTCAATATCATTTCATACAGCATAGATGATATTTTGAATACATTTAAACTATTTAAAATTGCTTTCCACTTGCATGCACTTTTCTAATATGATACAATAAGGTTTTTTTCAACTTTTAGGCCACGGGTAAGGCAATAATACAGAAGTTTCTTTCTTCAAACTATTCCCTATTGCTCTAGAAGTAGAGCAAAAATGTAAGTTTTGCTGAAAAAAAAATTGTTACCCCCCCAAAATCTAACAAAAATCTGGGAACTCCACGTTTAAAATTTGCGGATATTCTCTTGATGTTCATAATAATAGAAAATATTACTTAATTCATTTTGCATTTAGTAGAAACAGCTCCCCAGAGCACCATAGATCCACCTTTAAAATGCCCGATTCATATCTGCCTTTAAAAAATTTGCTCTGTCTTTCGCTATCTTTAGATCGTGCCAGTAACTGTTAATACCATTTGGTTAATCAAGAATAAAATGTTTTTCATCGGAAAATGCAACATTATACCGTTTAATATTGTCTGTATTCAACTTTAACACAGACGATCTTTCCCCCATTAAATGCTTATTGATTATTACAGGTTTTTTATTCATTTTAACATACTATTAATTATCTTAAACATGCATAAATTTGGACTCCAATCTTTCGTTAAAAATTGCGGGCAAATTCAGCAGCAGTCATTATGAGTAGAACAGTAAGAGGAATTATGAGTCTCCGATCTCTGTAAAACAACTTTTGATTTTGCGTCAGATCTCTCTCCTATCGAACCAGCAGTTCAACTTTTGATCACATTTCCTTGAGCAACTTTAGATCTTCGAATTTCATTAGAAATTCGGCGGATTGAAATTATCCTTCCACTTAAAAAAAACATTTACACTACTTGAACGTTCTTTTTTTCGAGGAATTATCAGTAATGTCCGTCCAAGAAAAAAAAAGGCTTATATATGAGTTAATCTATCCAGGTAGTTAACAAATTCGCATGTCAACTATAATTTATCCGCTAGAAAGTTAAATAAAACGAAAAAAATCTTGATTGTCCCTATAATTATGAACATCTGAAAAAGTGGAGAAATTTTTTTTTTTTCATTATTTTGTATTAATTTCGTTTCATATTTAAAGAATATATATCTATAGCAGTTTTAATTTTTAGAATACTAGATACATTAAGTGCACTTACTATAATCTTGTTCACAATTAATTTTACATTAGTTATTTCAAAATTTAAAGTGTCCTTATAAATATGAGCAGGTCCGTGCTTAGGGGGGGGGGGGGGCGACCGGGGCGGCTAAAAGCTAGGGGCGGCTAAAATGATAAAATTTTAACTAAAAATTAGGTTTACTAAAATTGTTAGATTTTTTTTAAAGCAGAATTGGATTGGATTTGGGAATAAGGCCGATTGACTGCTGTAGGTCCTAGACCTGAGGGGGAGTGCCCTCCGTGGGGGTCATTCTAAGGGAACCTAGCCCGTATTTACGCAAGTTTCGGAGAAAACCATGGAAAACTCCGATCAGCTAGGCCGACAAGCGCGACATGGGATCGAACCCGGCACCTCATGTCTACCAGCTTTGAGCGCATAATCACTCGGCTGCTGGTGGCCTATTTTTAGAACAGAGAAAAAAAGAGAAAAAAAAAAAAACTTGATAACTTTTCATTTGTGGCAATCCGGCAGTTTTTGGCTTTAAAGGATAGTTTTCAGAATCAGAAGGAGGGAAATAATTTTAGTGCTTAGTATGGCGGCTAAAATCTTTTGCCTAGTAGGGGGCTAAAACCTTTCTCCCAGGGCAGCTAAAAGTGTAGGCACGGCCCTGAATATGAGAAGGAGTGTACAGTCAGACAAAAAAAAAAAAAAAGTCACCCCCCCACCACCTAAGTTCGCCGTAAATTATCGTAGAAGCAGGCGGCTGGTACCTATCGATCTGCATCAACGTCTAGTTTTTAATAGTGTAGTTCGATTTTACTTAAGGGATCGTCTACATATTAAAACATGTCTAAACTTCATTTTTTTCAATGACGACCCCTCTTTTTGACCTCATATTCCGATTTTTGAGATCAAGGCAGTTCGGAAAATCTACCGATTTATATACTTCAAATCAATTCTAAACAGAGTTACACGTAAAAATGTGTTAGGGGACCGTCTATACATTTAGAAAAAATAAATTTTCATCTACCACTTAATATACATTATTTATTAAATATCACAACGGAAACAAAGTTCAGAAATGTTTATTATAAAATAAAAAACGATTCTAATTCGCAAAACTTTCTGTGTTAGTTTATGAGTTAAACGATTTTTATTGGTTTCTATTTATCAAACATTGAATACTAAAATACATCACTTCATACGAAGAAAATTAAATAGCTTGAAACATATGAACCCTGCAATACAATGTTGAATAACAAAAATCTAGGTACCAAGGTAAAAGAATAATAGTAATAATGATAATAATATTAATAGCGGTTAAAAGAAAAAAAAAGTGTTTAATATTTAAGAAAAAGAATTATCTACTTCTTGTTGGGTATATTTTTATTTTATACAGTAAGCCCCGCATGAAAGTGTTACAATAAAGTGTTACATTTAATTTTAGGCGTACAAACCAACAATAGATAATATACAAAAATATAGATAACAAGATTTAAACTAAAATCAGAGAAAGGATATTTAATATTTTCGCGACTGCTGATGTAGTTTCACGTCATTTGGAAATCTATAACTCCTCCAGTGGGCGTTTCTTTCACAATTTGTGTGTTACGATATTAAGAATATTCCTTATATTCATATTTATATAAACAAAATTGTATGAAACAAATACTTTCACTAGAAAGAGTATAATTATTGTGTATATTCATATGAAAATAAATATGGATATAGAAAAGACGGTTTCCCATAGCCTAGAACGAATATTCCCCGTTCTCCAGTCGTCTACGGTACTTGAATTCTTAATTTTAAATGCGTAAAATCTATATCTTTAAAAGTTACAAGAAGTATTACTTAGTTTTAAATTCTTTTTCCGTGATAAATGTGTCGTCAGTTTTACGCCGTGATTAGAATAATCGAAAATAAATAAAATTGCGCTTTGTTTCAATAATAGATTTTTAAAACTTAAAAAAAAAAAAAAAAAAAAAATTCCACTATATTATTCGGTATTAAAAAAAAACATTTAATAAAATGTATATATTTTATTATGTTTCGTCATGCGATAAAATTTAAATAGCATAAACGGTAGAGTAAACGAATGCGAAAATGTCACAACAAGATTAAAACAGAAAATATGTTTTAAAAAATCTGATAAAAATTAATTATATTAATTTAAAAGAAAGCAAAAACAAAAGTATTTTTCACTGCATATTGCTCTTTCAAATAATAATCCTCGTCCTACCGCATTTTCTAAATCATGATATATAACTTGAGATGCACGAATCTTAGATTATTTAAGTTAAAAACAAAAGACAAAAGGGATAAATTAGAATTTTAGTAGTGAGAAACTAGAAAAAGTTATGTAATATTTAAGAACAAAGACTTAACATTTCAGAATCGAGTAAACTCCTTTTTGCAACGAAAGCCACGCCTTTACAGAATTTTTCTAAAACTTTACATTATAAAACAATATTATTTTACATACTTCCAATTAAATCATTTAAATTTTGTCTTCAGCATTCAATGTAGTAAATGCCATTGACATTTATGCATACCAGCGTCACATATAGAGTCATATACGAGTATGCAAACTAGTTTTTTTAATACTGTTTCCGCAATATAGAGGCGGGCCTACATATTTTGGAATTCTTTCATAATCGCTTGCCTGCATTGCGATGATTTTATAAAAAAAATAAGCCAATTTGTATGATAAACATCGAAATTTTCCTTAGAACACAATTATAATAACATAAAGGTAAATTAAAATAGTTTTTCGTCAAAATGTATAGAAATGTTGAATCA
>CAWVNO010000722.1:110000-352500 GCA_963930645.1 Salticus scenicus | reverse complement strand
TACTTTTTAAAGTTATATCTTAAAACCGAAATATTTCTTAAAAATTAAAATAAACTCATGTTGTATATTATTTTATTCTTCTTTACACACACACACACACACACACATACACACACACACACACACACACACACACACATATATATATATATATATATATATATATATATATATATATATATATATATACCATTTCAATTATTTTCAATTTCAAAAAAGTGTAATTGCAAATTATTCGTAAGACCTTAATTCTTCTTCTTCTTCTTATTATTATTATTTTTACATGTATTAAAGATTAAATTTACATTCTTTTTATTTTACAATTTTAATAAATACTTTTACATTATAAAACTTTTTTTTTCCTTTCGAATTTTTTAAAACAGATATTTTCTTCTTCAATTAATTTATTGCAGAAATAAAAGAAAAAAAAAAAAATGAAAGTAAAACTAGATCTTTATCACTGAGAAAATTCCGAGAACATATTTTTTCTAAGAATCTCACAATAAACCTTTAAAACAAATATCAGCAAGTAATTAAATGTAAACCTCTTAATATAAAACATTTTAAAAATTTAATAATTAAATTTGTATTAAAAAAAAATGAAATATTTTTATTTTAAAACAAGTTATATATTTTGTGTGTGTGTGAGTGTGTGTGTGTGTGTTCAAATTTGGAAAAACAATATAATTGACTTTAATTTTATTTATTGTAGCAATTAATTATAAAAGTAACTATTCATTAAACGAGAAACTCCTTCTATTAAGGCAAAAATCCTTTTGTATTCCTTTGTATAAAAGTGAATTTAATGTGTGCATAGATATTTATATTTAGAAAAAAAAAAAAAAAAAACTATGCTGCCATGAAATTAACTGAAATTTACTGAACTCAAATATAGCTTTAATTTATTACTTATTTACATTCGTGAATTACATATAAACTGTTTTAAGAACATTTTGAAATATGTTAACATTATTAACAATCTATCAAACTCGTTCTCCTAATTTTCCATCAGAGAGTTTCCTTATAATATAACTAAGTCTCACAAGGACATTTATGAGGACATTTATTTATTCACGAATAAAGATTTAGAATTTAGATTATTAAGAATGAGTATATTTTGCGTACAACTATTAAAATATAATTAAATGTATGCTTTGAAATCTAGCATAAGCGTATGAGAATGTTCCAGCTCTGATCACAAAGAAATTATTCTATTAAATATTAACGATTGCACATTTACAAGACTTTGTGTATATTTATGATTTATACATTTTCATTTATTATTTAAATTTTCTGCAAATTTTCAATTCAAAAGTTACGTTATTTGGAAAGACGATGCTATTTAAACGATAAAAATTTTAGAAAGTTCGTGTGTAGAATTACAATCGATTATTATCTTAAAAGAGAAAATATAGCATAACAAATCTAGAATTATTTCGAAGAAGTTAAATTATTACATTTGTCTATAACTTTTTAAAAGATTCAAATAATAAAAAATATTTTAAAATGGATTTCATGTAAATTTAAATGCATACTTCGTTAAGTAACAATAATTACAAATGCAGAAATATAATAATAATGCATATTTATTAAAACCCGAATAAACTACTACGTCAGAAACGCCAAATAAAATATTTGAGATGCATATAGCTGTTTCGGTAGCCTTAAGCGTACCGTCTTCAGTGCAAAAAGAATTCTGAATCTGGAGAAGTGCTCGTATGTATAGGATAGGCACCGAATTTAGTTCAACCAATAGGATTACGGGAAAGGTGGGAAGAGTGGTCAATAGAAATTTAGAAATGAATGTTCTTCGAAATTTTCTTCCTTAGAAAATTTCGAAATTTCTTCCTTATAATTTCTTCTCTTAGAAATTTTCTTCCCACCTTTCCCGTAATCCTATTGGTTGAACTAAATTCGATCCCTCTCCTATATATACGAGCACTTCTCCAGTTTCATAATTCTTTTTTTTACACTGAAGAAGGTACGCTTAAGGCTACCGAAACAGCTGTATGCATCTCAAATATTTTTCTTTGGCATTTCTGACGTAGTAGTTTATTCGGATTTTAATATTCCAACGCCAAGTCTCATGTTATTATAATGCATATTTATATTTCTGCTATCATATATAAATTGTTTTCATATCATTATTAGTATTTCAATAAATTTTATTATTATAATCATTATTATATAGTTGATTATGTTAATTTATGCTTTATATATTTTCGTTTCAAAAAGATTTGTGTAATATCTTATTCCAAAATCTGACCTGACACAAAGTTTTATATTATTTTCGTACCACTATTTTCCAAAAATGAAATTTATAAGCTATTTCTGCAAGTAAATCCGCATATTATCTGTATTAATTTATTATAAATTTTGTTAATTATATTAAAAACACTTTAAACACACGTAAAATTAAATTTTATTTAAAAGATGTTAAAAACATTTATCCGAAGCTTTTCGCTTTAATAGTAAAGCACCAATAGGGATTTTTATTATTCGTTTCCAATGAGCAGTTTTTATTTATTTTTTTCTTTTTACAGTCGACATTTAAGTCTTTTAATAACGTGAATATCAGCGAAGTCAATTTGAAGTCCGGTAAAGGTTGGATCAAGGAGCTAAGAAAAATAAGAGAAGCTGGAACTATTGAAATATCACACGATGCTATGTATTGTAGGGGAAAAACCATCATGAATTAGCAGAAATAAACTATTAGCTATTTTATAATCTTGTGCCAAATTATTGGCAAAATTGCAGCATCTTTGGAATTTATTGTATTTTTGCATTTAATTATATTAATAGCTTCGGAAATGTAAAGTTCTTGGATAGTGGATGGTGCTGTAATAATTTCGGCAATTACGATTAAATAAGAAGAAAAAATCTCAAAAGAAATACTGATGTGAAAAAGAAGGCGGGGCTAACAATACTATGGAATATTAATTAGTATGTTGGCAAGTATGTCTATAGCTTTTAGCAGGCTTTAAATATTCACTATTTGGAATAACACTTTTTTTTTTTTTTTTTTTTTTTTTTTTTTTGTGATCTTCATTAATTGTTTGTAGTGCATACCTTGGAAAGAATAATAAATAGATTGCTTTATATATAAAGCGATATTCAAAATAATGACTGCTGAACCCGTTGCTTTTAGGCAATGCAGAAAATGTATACGCAGAATAATACGCATGATATTTGTTGTTGAAAAAAAAACTCAATTGACATTTCTTTTATTAATAAAACTTTCGTTTTCATTTTATATTAAAACATATGACTTTCATTCTTTGATATAATGTACACCTACATTAGAGCGTTATCATGACGCATCAGTTTGTGATTGGCCGTCTGAATTCTGTGTACATGTTGTATATATCTTTTTTTTTTTCTTCTTCTTCTTCCGTGCATAAGAATAAAAACGTAATCACAGAATTCATGTGGGTTTCTGTTTATTCCCGCTATATTTATATTTACACACAAAATCAAGCTAAAGGATGCTAGTTTAATTTATGATAATAACACAGTTATTTTATATATTGCAAATTACATTTAAATAGCATGAGTCAACCAGATGGTAATTCCAGAAACTGAAAGTGCTTAATCTCATGGAATAATTCTGTTCTTGCGATATGAAATTCCAGAGGATACTCATAAACATGAGTGGACTTTATTTGCCTTATAAAATTTATTAAACTATTCCTTCTATTTCTTTCTTTATTTCTTCTCCCCCCCCCCCCTGAAACTCGCATGAATATGGACTAAGAGCCCATAGAAAGACTCCAAAAAAGGAACTCCATCCTGGCCCTAGATTCTAACTTATTGTTTATTGGACTTAATATGTACTACATATTACGTACTACATATCATTATACCTAGGAATAAATTGTGGTTACTGGCTAAGACTGTCTTAGAGTATAAATTCTGTCATACAAGATAAATACCGGATTACAGTTTTAGAGCGTAATTTATGTCTTATAGCAAAAGTAAAGCTTAATTCGTGATTTATGTTGCAGTGCCTCACTTTCTTATGATCAATTCAGAGCTATCTTACGCCGAAACACACGTGGATGCGCGCGCAACACAACACAGCTAACTCAGCACTCAAGACCTTCATTTAGCTGGTTTGTTTCTCTCACATGCGACTTACGTTTGAGGCACCGCACTGCAATTGCAGTACCAAGTTAAGCTCGTCATAACATCTCCATTGCTCTGGAATCGAATATATTCTTTTAAGATCAGTCGTACGACCGAGACACCTCAATCTCAGAATGAACTAAATTATGTAGTAAATTAAATGTTTTTTTTTTTTTTTTTTTTTTTTTTTCAATAAAGTTACAGATACACCATAAAAATTATTATCCGCAAAAATGGCTTCACTGTCTTTTACCAAATATGTGAAGTTCAAGATACAGCTGCTTTTGCTCTATTATACTTTTAGCTTTACTTTAGTAGGAAACACGTCGCTCTCCGGCAAGAAAACTAAGACAAGTCAAGAAATAGCTATTTTGTGGTTATGTGAATGAAAATATGCATGAAGTACCCCAACGTGCAGGAAAAGTGTTAAATCTCTATTGCGCAGTTTATCCCTCTGATAGCAGTTGTGTCAGTTATATAATAGGTTAATTCATTTCTTATAATATTATTCTTGAAGCTGATTTTTCTCAAATACTGTATCATTGAGTTGTGCCACTTTTATTGCCGTGGTGTGATGCGTAATCGCTCCTAAATTTTAATTTTATATATAAAAGATTGCAAATACTGCATGCTAGTATAAGTGATCCGTTTATGCATAGTCAGTTCATCAATGTCACATAAGCTTAACACCTTAAAACGTCGTACATTTAAAAGAAAAAAAATGCACAATTTTACTTAGGGAAAAATTCTGAAAATTGTGCCATTTTGGGGAAAAATCAATTGTGTTCAGGGAAAAGTTGAAATTTCTATCTGGTAACACTCATTTACACACAAAATCAAGCTAAAGGATGCTGGTTTAATATATTATAATAACACAATTATTTAATGTATTTCAAATCATGTTTAAACAGCATCAGTCAACCAGATGATAATTCGAGAAACCAAAAGTGCTTAATCTCATGGAATAATTCTGTTCTTGTGATACGAAATTCCAGAGGATACTCACAAACAAGGTGAGAGGACTTTACTTGGCTTATAAACTTTATTAAACTATTTTATATGATATATCAGTAACAAAAATCAAATCAATTAAATATTTAAGATTTGATTTAAATGATATATTTTTGTCTTCAGAAAACGTATCAGTTAACCAACTTATGAATTTTTATACCATGGAATATTTAGAACACAATAATTTATTAAATTTCGTTTCTTACTGATTACTAATTTATATACCGGGTGATCCAAAAGTCAGGACGAACTTTAAAAATGAATAATTCGAAAACGAATCAAAATACAATGATACGGTTTGCACCAAACGGATGGAAAAGAAGCCGGGTTTTGTGTGGCTACGAAATATATATATATATATATATATATAGTTCTGTTGGCGACCAATAGATGGCGCTGTCGGATTTCTTATGTAAAATTATGTAAAGCAACAAACGATATAAAAAGGGACAACTACAGCAGGTAATGGTAGTCGAAGCTTTATATGCATCAAAATATCGCATTCTCAGCCGCTACTTTAATCCCGCATGTCCTCCAAGATCTCCCAATCTGACACCCTGTGACTTTTGTCTATGGGGATTATTAAATCAAAAGTGTACCGCAACCAACCTAAATCACTAGCAGCACTCAAAGATGCCATCCGCCAAAATGTGTCTGCCATAACGCAAGAAATGCTACTAAATGCTGTGAACGATGCAGGGAATCGTCTCACAGCTGTATTTCAGAATGATGGACATTGGACAGTTACTGTAGTAGTACTAATTAACTGTAATTAAGCTGACTTGTCAGTTCTCAATATATATATTTTTTTTCATTTGTAAATCATCTTTTGGTGAAATAAAACACTATAGCGCCATCTGTTGGTCGTCAACAGAACTATTACTTTTTCTTTGCCACACAAAACCCGGTTACTTTTTCATCCGTTTGGTGCAAACCGTATCTTTGTATCTTGATTCGTTTTCGAATTATTCATTTTTAAAGTTTGTCCTGACTTTTGGATCACCCGGTATATATATACCGGGTGCGCCAAAAGTTCGTGAAAATTTTAAAAATTCATTAAAAAAGAACAAATGAAGACAAAAAAAAAAGTGCGGTTTGCACGAATGGCATCAGAAAGAGAGCGAACTTTTTTTAAGAACAAAAAGAAGAAGAAAAAAAAAATGTATATATATAGTTCAAAAAGTGACCTTTAGGTGGCACTGATGCTGAATACGTTAAGCAAATTAATACAGATAGTCATACATTAAATATAATGAGCAGAAACACAATACTAATACAATTCTACATTCTCAAGATTTATCACAGCACCGTCGACCAGCTTTTCTACCTTTGCCAATCTATTATTGACGGTTTCCAGAGCAAGCCCCATAAGAAAACTACCATGGTTCTTCTTGATCTCTCTGCTGCTTTCGACAGAGTCTGGAGACAGAAACTGATCAACATCTTACACGAAACAGGCATTACATCAAATGCTCTAATTTGGATTAATGACTTTCTCAGAAAAAGAAGCTTTAAAGTTAGAGTTGATGGCAGCTTCTCTACTACTCACCATACCTGGGCGGGAGTTCCTCAGGGCTCCGTACTTAGCCCTCTCCTTTTCCTTCTGTACATGAATACGATAGACCCCCACATCAGTAAAGAAATCAAAGTTGCCAGTTATGCCGATGATATTGCAGTCTGGCACACCCACTCAAATCTCAAAGTTTCACAAAAAGCTCTTAACATCTGTATGAAAGGCATTGAAACCTGGTCAAAAGATCTTAAGCTCAAAATTAATCCAGACAAAACTATCAGGTTTATAACCCTGACATGATTATCTTAAAGCTTCAAAGTTAAGCAGAGTTGAAATAATAGATCCCAGTGGAAACTGTATTGAGCAGGTAAAAAGAAATATGACAAGTTTTTCTTTTAGATAAAATCATTTATTTAAAAACTAGATTGATTTATCTAGTGAAATAAAAATATGGCAAACGAAAATAAAAATTATAATACATTTAGACGATTCGTTTAATATTCTTCAGGGCAGATATATTAATACAGAGTAGTTATTGAAGCCTATACTATTAATGAAAGTAACTTAAAAGTTTGCAGTTTTAAGATAACTATTATCCTCGAATTAATCTAAAAAATATTTACTTAAACCTCATCTGAAAAACAACAGCTTTCTACACAAGCTTTAATACTGTCGAGGTTATCAAGGAAAGTTAAACTGAAAGATATAAACTGCGTTTCATACCAGCTTCTGAATTACCGGGATTCACATCGGCCCTAACACCGAAAAAGCCACCACGATTGCATTTCTGCTACGCTACTTATTCAATTCAGGCAGATGACGTAGGCTTATGTCATTTGCATAAGGATAGCTTCGGCTAACGTATTAATATTTTATGCTAAAATAAACTTTAAATAAACTATGAGTTTTTAAATATTTATTAACTTAAAATTATAAAAGTAAATAGAAGATAAATTACTTAGATTTTAATAACCATCGGTTTTAATAAAAAAGGAAAAATAGTTAAACTAAAGAGGGAGTGAAACTGAATAAAACATTGAGTGTCAAGAACATACTAATGTTTTAAATTTGTAAACCTAACAATAAGCCCCCCCTCTTGACACTCAACCGAGACCATGAAAAAAAATATATATATATACCTGCCCTGAATTTACAAGTTCACATCATATTATTTGAGTAACAAAAAAAACTTGTATATAAAAGAAAAACATAAATTGACAGATTCAACAACGACTTGCTACTAATCGTCTTTCTTTAGTGTATTTCAAGAGCAAAGCAGTCCAATTTTTGCAGTGCTTCATTTTGAAGTTATACAGAAAATTCTTCTTGCTATGAAGATATAATATAAATAATTAAGCATTGACATGTACATAAATTAACTAATATATGATATAAAACAAGTATATACATTTCGCAATATAATAAACACTTTCAGAAATACATTTGCTTTTTCATATTAAAGAGAAAACACTCTGTTCTCTTTAGAAACAAATAACTTAAAAAAAAAATAGAAACTTATTTCCTTAATTCTTTTCTTTTCAAAATTTACTTCTTTAATATACATGTTACTCAGTAGATGAAAATAGGCTACTTATGAAAAGAGATAACCCGTATTTTGTTAACGGTTTAGTGAAAATGTCTGACCAATTATTTGCACTTTTAACATGTTTAATATTAAATATGTTTTTATAAATCAAATCCCTTATAAAAAATAATTTTACGTCGATGTGTTTTGTACGATAGTTTTCAATGGGAGACTTCACGAAATCTATAGCAGCCATGTTATCGACTAAAAGCAAAGATTTTTCTTTAGTACCCTGTATTAGTTTTTTATTAAAGCATTCTTCTAAAATTCTATCGAACCATAATAGTTCTTTTGTAGCTTCGGTCATGGCTACGAATTCAGATTCCATAGTACTTAAACTGATACATTTTTCCTTAAACGTTCTCCAAGCTACGGGTGAATTATCGAGTAAAATCAGCTGTCCCCCCATTGAAGTCCTATCGTCTCTGTTGGCCTCAAAATCAGCGTCTGAATAAACAGTAATATGTGGTTTCCTGCACTCAAGTTTTAACTTTAAATTTTTGGTATAACAAACATAACCTAAGAGTTTTAACAGGCCATTCCAATGCATTATGCCAGGATTACTTTGGAATTGGGCAAAAATATTAACCGCGTACGATATGTCAGGTCTAGTTCTATTAGAGAGAAACGATAAGCAACCTAAAATGCTTCTATAAGGATATTTTGACATTTCTATTGTTTCAGCGTTAGTTTGAGGACACTGAGATTTTGAGTAAATTATCCCTTTACTAATGGGGAGAGATGATATAGGAAAATTGAAATTTTTAAATCTGTTACATATTTCTCTAATATATGAATGTTGATGAATAGTTAAATTTCCATTATTTTCCTCGAATTCTACACCCAATAATTTACGGGTTTTTCCTAAGATTTTTAAATCAAAATTTTTACTCAATAAGTCCACTACTTCATCTATATGATTTTTAAATTTTGCAAACAATACAATGTCATCGACATACAATAATAAAATTACTTTCTTGTTAAAAATATAAACACAGTTACACCATGAAAATTTGTTAAAACCTATATTGATCAAAATTCTATTCATTTCGAAAAACTAGGCTCTACTACTTTGGTGAAGGCCGTATAAAGCGCGATTTAATTTACAAACGAATTTTTCTTTTCCAATCTCGATGAAACCCGGTGGTTGAGACATATAAATATGTTCATCGAGTGGTGCGTAAAGATATGTACCTTTAATATCCAGTTGTAAATGAGTCCATCCTTTACATGAAACTAGCAATGAAAAGAAGAAGCGTATTACTCCAAAGTTAACGACAGGGCTAAAAGTATCGTCATAACTTTCTCCTTTTATCTGTTTATATCCCTGCGCCACCAGTCTAGCTTTAAAACGAGCTATTTCCCCCCTTTCATTACGTTTAAGAGTGAAGACCCATCTACATCCTAAAATATTAGTATTTGGAGGTGATTTAGTAAGGTGCCATACATTACGTTCCCGAATAACATCCATTTCTTCTTTCATAGCCTGCAACCACTGATTTTTATAAGGAGATTTTAAGACCTGTTTAAAACTCGTTGGGATTTGATCTACGTCTAGTCAATCGTTTTTCTTAGTTAAATCAGGTTCAGTAAAATTAAGTTCATTATCTGAATCAAGTTCACTATCGGAATTAATTTCATCAGAATTTAAAGTTTGTTCTGCACTAGAACAAGATTTTTCATTAATTTTACCTACATATTTTTCTCTAGGACTGAAATTAAAAAGGTTTGGTTCATAAATTATACAATTTTTCTTACAATATTTTTTAACATCTTTATGACATTTTAAACGTTCAGTTTTTCCAAATTCACAATAATAAACGTCGATTCTGTCACTAGTTTTACGGGGTACTAGAGTTCTAAACCATACAGCCTCTCTGAGGGGGACTCGTTTAATTATATCTCGACTTGATTTAATTTCCTCGTCAGAGGAAGATTCAGAATGATCAGGGTAAGTCTGATATATATTAATAGCATCTGAATGAGCATTATTCACGCCTTCTGAATCTGACCCCTCATCTGAACATAACCAACTTTCATTTTCACGGCCCATCACTGCTCCACTGTGCTCCCCAATATTTATCGGTTCTTCAATTTTAACATTAATTGTTTCTATTATTTTATTTTCAACTGGGAGCCATATCCTGTAACCTTTTGTACTAAGGGCGTAACCTATCATAATTCCTTTTTCCGCTTTACGGTCGAGTTTGTTTCTCAGTTGTTTGGGTACCCCTACGTATGCTGTTGAGCCAAAAGATTTTAAGTGCTTTACTGAAGGTTTATAACCACCATACAACTCAAACGGTGTTTTCTCTAAATCAGTATGACAAATTCTGTTCCAGGTATACGCAAAGTATAAAGCTGCGTCTGGCCAAAAACTTTTATTTAATCCACTTTCGTCTAAAACTGTCCTCATACCGTCAACAATAGTTTGGTTAAATCTTTCTGCAACAGAATTTTGTTCCGGTGAATAAATGTTAGTAAATTCATGTTTTATGCCTTTCAGCTCACAAAAAGATTTAAAATTATTATTTTGAAACTCTTTCCCGTTATCTGATCTAATAGCTTTTACCTGACAGTTTAAAAATCTCTCCGCTCTTGTTACATAATTTCTAAAGTTTTTAAATACCTCAGTTTTTGCTTTCATAGGAAATATTGTTACTTTACGAGAAAAATCATCGATAATTGATAAGAAATACCTTTGACCGTTTCGGCCAGTTATTTTGCATGGTCCCCATACATCCATATGTAATAACTCAAGAGGATGTCTAGACCTTATTTGACCATGGGGATTAAAGAAATTCGTCTTTGTTTATTAAGTTTACAAATTTCACAAGAGGTTTCATTGACTTTTAATTTAGGAAGCCCCCTCACACTATCATATTTACAAGTTCTGTCAATTAGTTTAGGACTAGCATGAGCAAAACGTCTGTGCCACATATTAAAACTGTCCTTTTGAGTATGTAAAACTTTAGTTTTTGTATCATGAGAGTTTCTTTTACTTGAAGTTTTAGAAACTTCAAATTTAACATTTTTCATTTCTTTGGATGGAATTTTTGGAAATAAATAATAAATACCATCATGCAATTTAGCAGTAAATAAAAATTGATCATATTTGTTAGTTAC
Organism: Salticus scenicus; assembly: GCA_963930645.1. Taxonomy (NCBI): domain Eukaryota; kingdom Metazoa; phylum Arthropoda; class Arachnida; order Araneae; family Salticidae; genus Salticus; species Salticus scenicus. Next base: position 341,140 of record CAWVNO010000722.1, on the reverse strand, counting down.
TTTAATTTTACCATTCCCCCCCTTAAATTTAGCTCCTGAAATATCCATCTTTGGAGCAGATATTAAATTTTTTCTCAATTTAGAGCAATACATTACATTGGTAAATGTTATATTTTGTTGACCAAATCGTAATTTAACATCACCAGTTCCTTCAATAGGAAAATCTATATTATCTATTGCAACAGCTAATCTTTCATTATACAATGGTTTAAAATTAGAAAACAAATTTTTATCACCACAAAAGTGATTACTCGCAGCCGAATCAAAAAGCCAATTGCTTTTGTCACACACATTTTTACTTAAATTAGCAAAAGTAAAAAAAACCTGGTTAGAGTCCTTTCTGGTTCGTCTCGGGAGTCTGGAACGGCCTCTTCTCTGGGAATGGTCAGGTTCTTTCTGGTTAGATCTCTCAGGACTGGAATCACTGGTAGTGGATACAGTTGCCTCTGGAGGTTTAGCTCGCCATGGTCTGTGAGGGGATTGAGCACTTTGCCTCTGGAAAAACGGAGACTTTCGGCGTTGATACACTTTCGATGTTGATCTTGGCTCGAAGTTTTTCCTTGAATTTTGGCAAAAACGACTGATGTGTCCCGGAACTCCACAGCGGAAACAAATCACATTAGATCTTGAGTACTGTGTGCTGTAACTCTCAATGAAAAGTTCATCACACTTATCTTGATCACGCAATTCAATCCTTGATTCTTCACTAACTAATTCAACTAAAATATCTTTGAACAAAAATGTATCATCAGTCCACCTAAGTATGCTCTGAACTATACTATCAAATTTCTCTGGGAGATAACGAAGCAACTGGAATGATAGATAAACTTCCTTCATTGGCTGGTCAATTGCTTCTAAAAGTTCAGCTATTCTCATGAGTCTAGCAGCATACATATCAATTTTCTCTCCACTTTTTATCTTACATGAAAACAGTTCGCTGCACAACTGCATGTGGCGTGCTCTGTTATCAGGGTAAAAATGTTGTTTTAATTTTTTCTATCTGGTAACACTCATTTACACACAAAATCAAGCTAAAGGATGCTGGTTTAATATATTATAATAACACAATTATTTAATGTATTTCAAATCATGTTTAAACAGCATCAGTCAACCAGATGATAATTCGAGAAACCAAAAGTGCTTAATCTCATGGAATAATTCTGTTCTTGTGATACGAAATTCCAGAGGATACTCACAAACAAGGTGAGAGGACTTTACTTGGCTTATAAACTTTATTAAACTATTTTATATGATATATCAGTAACAAAAATCAAATCAATTAAATATTTAAGATTTGATTTAAATGATATATTTTTGTCTTCAGAAAACGTATCAGTTAACCAACTTATGAATTTTTATACCATGGAATATTTAGAACACAATAATTTATTAAATTTCGTTTCTTACTGATTACTAATTTATATACCGGGTGATCCAAAAGTCAGGACGAACTTTAAAAATGAATAATTCGAAAACGAATCAAAATACAATGATACGGTTTGCACCAAACGGATGGAAAAGAAGCCGGGTTTTGTGTGGCTACGAAATATATATATATATATATATAGTTCTGTTGGCGACCAATAGATGGCGCTGTCGGATTTCTTATGTAAAATTATGTAAAGCAACAAACGATATAAAAAGGGACAACTACAGCAGGTAATGGTAGTCGAAGCTTTATATGCATCAAAATATCGCATTCTCAGTCGCTACTTTAATCCCGCATGTCCTCCAAGATCTCCCAATCTGACACCCTGTGACTTTTGTCTATGGGGATTATTAAATCAAAAGTGTACCGCAACCAACCTAAATCACTAGCAGCACTGAAAGATGCCATCCCCCAAAATGTGTCTGCCATAACGCAAGAAATGCTACTAAATGCTGTGAACGATGCAGGGAATCGTCTCACAGCTGTATTTCAGAATGATGGACATTGGACAGTTACTGTAGTAGTACTAATTAACTGTAATTAAGCTGACTTGTCAGTTCTCAATATATATATTTTTTTTCATTTGTAAATCATCTTTTGGTGAAATAAAACACTATAGCGCCATCTGTTGGTCGTCAACAGAACTATTACTTTTTCTTTGCCACACAAAATCCGGTTACTTTTTCATCCGTTTGGTGCAAACCGTATCTTTGTATCTTGATTCGTTTTCGAATTATTCATTTTTAAAGTTTGTCCTGACTTTTGGATCACCCGGTATATATATACCGGGTGCGCCAAAAGTTCGTGAAAATTTTAAAAATTCATTAAAAAAGAACAAATGAAGACAAAAAAAAAAGTGCGGTTTGCACGAATGGCATCAGAAAGAGAGCGAACTTTTTTTAAGAACAAAAAGAAGAAGAAAAAAAAAATGTATATATATAGTTCAAAAAGTGACCTTTAGGTGGCACTGATGCTGAATACGTTAAGCAAATTAATACAGATAGTCATACATTAAATATAATGAGCAGAAACACAATACTAATACAATTCTACATTCTCAAGATTTATCACAGCACCGTCGACCAGCTTTTCTACCTTTGCCAATCTATTATTGACGGTTTCCAGAGCAAGCCCCATAAGAAAACTACCATGGTTCTTCTTGATCTCTCTGCTGCTTTCGACAGAGTCTGGAGACAGAAACTGATCAACATCTTACACGAAACAGGCATTACATCAAATGCTCTAATTTGGATTAATGACTTTCTCAGAAAAAGAAGCTTTAAAGTTAGAGTTGATGGCAGCTTCTCTACTACTCACCATACCTGGGCGGGAGTTCCTCAGGGCTCCGTACTTAGCCCTCTCCTTTTCCTTCTGTACATGAATACGATAGACCCCCACATCAGTAAAGAAATCAAAGTTGCCAGTTATGCCGATGATATTGCAGTCTGGCACACCCACTCAAATCTCAAAGTTTCACAAAAAGCTCTTAACATCTGTATGAAAGGCATTGAAACCTGGTCAAAAGATCTTAAGCTCAAAATTAATCCAGACAAAACTATCAGGTTTATAACCCTGACATGATTATCTTAAAGCTTCAAAGTTAAGCAGAGTTGAAATAATAGATCCCAGTGGAAACTGTATTGAGCAGGTAAAAAGAAATATGACAAGTTTTTCTTTTAGATAAAATCATTTATTTAAAAACTAGATTGATTTATCTAGTGAAATAAAAATATGGCAAACGAAAATAAAAATTATAATACATTTAGACGATTCGTTTAATATTCTTCAGGGCAGATATATTAATACAGAGTAGTTATTGAAGCCTATACTATTAATGAAAGTAACTTAAAAGTTTGCAGTTTTAAGATAACTATTATCCTCGAATTAATCTAAAAAATATTTACTTAAACCTCATCTGAAAAACAACAGCTTTCTACACAAGCTTTAATACTGTCGAGGTTATCAAGGAAAGTTAAACTGAAAGATATAAACTGCGTTTCATACCAGCTTCTGAATTACCGGGATTCACATCGGCCCTAACACCGAAAAAGCCACCACGATTGCATTTCTGCTACGCTACTTATTCAATTCAGGCAGATGACGTAGGCTTATGTCATTTGCATAAGGATAGCTTCGGCTAACGTATTAATATTTTATGCTAAAATAAACTTTAAATAAACTATGAGTTTTTAAATATTTATTAACTTAAAATTATAAAAGTAAATAGAAGATAAATTACTTAGATTTTAATAACCATCGGTTTTAATAAAAAAGGAAAAATAGTTAAACTAAAGAGGGAGTGAAACTGAATAAAACATTGAGTGTCAAGAACATACTAATGTTTTAAATTTGTAAACCTAACAAAAACAAACTTTTGTGTTTTCTCAACAGATAGAAAAAATAGAAGCTCGTTCCATCCTATTATAAAGCTATTTGGTTCAGAAATTAAACAAACTTCTAACCCCAAGTATCTTGGACTAACTCTAGATGCAGAGTTAAGATTCTCTAAACACCTTGAAAATATTTCAAATAAAGCAATGAAAAAGCTTAACATCCTCAAAAGACTTTGTGGTGCTTCCTGGGGATCTAGTCCAAAAACTCTCAAGAATACCTACACTTCTATCGTCAGGCCTATTCTCGAATATGCAGCACCCATATGGGCATCGGCAAGGCCTACTGTTAAAGAAAAGATCGACACTATTCAATACAGGGCCTCTAAAATCATCACTGGAGCTGTTTCATCAACGGATAACATCAAAATTGAAAAGGAATGTGGCCTTGCCCCCTTGGAAAGCAGAAGAAAATTAACAACCATTAAATTTACCAACAAAATCCAAACCCTTCCTGATCGCCATATCTCAAGTAGAACCTTTAGAGCGTGGAGTGGAAATTGCAGGCTGAAGAGATCCTCGACCCTCCAACTTGACCAAGATATCAGGAATGATATCAACCTCAAACATGAGACCCTCAAAATTTCCAAAGAGCCTTACAACATCCTGTGCCCTCTCCCCCAAACAAAAATCTATTTAAATCTCTTACAACCTTGCACCAAGAAAGATCCCACCACAATAATTAAAGAGAAAGGCGACCATACCATTGAAGTACTCACGACCTCAAATCAAGATCTGATGATCGCCTACACAGATGGCTCTTCTGACTCTAATCTCGATAGAGGAGGAGCAGGTGTCTTTTTCATCGAACCAGACGGAGCGCAGGAATGCCACGGTATTCATGTTGGGAAAATCGCCTCCAACTACACATCCGAGCTCGTCGCCATCAAATGTGCTCTGGAGATTTATCTGTCTAAGGAGGACCAGAGTTCCAAAGGCATCATCATATTCTCAGATTGCAGATCAGCATTGCAAGCGATCCAGAAGGGCAAATGTCAACTCAGCCATCAGATCATTGAGCTCACAAACAAAATCATTGCTGCCCAGGGTTCCTGCATCTTGCAATGGATACCGGCTCACGTAAATATTTTCGGTAATGAGAAGGCCGATGAGCTCGCAAAGGCTGCACGTAATTCTCCTCAGCCATCCAAATGTCTAACCCTCGTTGACGCCAATGCCGTCGCTGGCCGAAGACTAATCGGTCAACAAGCTAAACGAAACTCCATTCCGGAATTGAACTGTGATAGAGCCTTATCAACTATTTTAACCAGACTGAGGACAAACCATTTAAAGGGGATGAGGATTTCTGAGGACGGGCAGCGTAGTTACACCAACTTTTGTCCTCACTGCCCAGACGACATCCCACTGTCTCCCCAACACATCTTCAGCTGCCCAGCAATCCAGGCCAAACTTCTTAATATCGGCTTTGAAGACCCAGTAGACCTACTTTATACAGATAGGGCTGTCGAGGTTGCTAAAGCTGTCTTCGACAGCTTCGGATCCATTTAATTGCACTTTCATAGACACGACATCATCATCATCATCATCATCATCAAAGATTTATTTAACGTGGAGTTGTTCAACATGACCTCCACCACATTGTAATGAGCAAGTAAGGCGAATCACAACACTTATGACAGCTGAGTACTGCATGTCTGGATGAATCCCAGAAGAGTCCATGTGCATTCAGGTGTTTTATTGACAACTTAATTTGCATAAATCAGCTTCGTGTATGCACCGAAGCGCCACCTATCGGTCATTTTTTTTAAATATACCCACACTCCTTCTGATGTCATTCGTGCAAACCGAACTTTTTTATCATCATTTGTTCTTTTTAAATTAATTTTTAAAGTTTTCACGAGCTTTTGGCGCAGCCGGTAAATATATATATATATATATATATATATTGCATTTCATGTAATGTACATTTACATGAATAGAGATAAAAACGCATCTATGCATAGAGGTTACACACGTAAAAGAAATTAAAATATGTGTCTTCATTTAACACTCGTAAGTTAAAAGAAGTCTGTATAAAATTAAAGTGCTAAAATTGCATTAAGAACACAAAGATATTTTTTTTTGTTGCTATTTTGGTACCATCGACATGCTTTGTATACGTTGCTTCCAATTATCAAACTTGTATATTGGCTATATATTGGCTTATATTACGGTTAGAGTTAAAAAGTGACGTCGCCGTAAACATTTAATATCATGCTCAATAAAGCTGTAGCCAAGATATGCTTGATAATTGTAAGCAAACTTTCAATACCGTATGCCTCTTCTAAATAAGCAGCTAAAAACGTTCTTTTTCTCATATAGTTTAGTTTTTTATTTTACATAAAGGCTTTTTTTCAACATGATTTTTTTTTTTTTTTTTTTTTTTTTTGTAATCTTATTGCGAATGAGAGAATAACTACACTTACTTTAACTATTTCCTTTTTTAAGAAATATTAGTAAAATTTAATACATTGTTTGTGTGGGCGAAAAATTATGCAAGTCTTGTTTGGATTTTCGGTGTTAGATGTAGATTGTTTGGGCATGTATTATTAAGATTTTAAACATTTGCATCGTTTTTCTCAAGATTACAGGGATATATAGATAACCATATTTAATAATTCTTCCTAATTTCAGATTACAATAATGTTTAAAATTTGAAATAAAGAATTAGAAATACCAATGTAACATTTAAAATGAGATAATGAATACAAAAATTTAAAAAAATTAAAAATGCATTTTAATTAAAAAAATTACAATACCATAGCTGCCAATATTTTAATTTATTCCGGAGTACTTTTAGCCCCGCCTTTATTTCGCCCCACTTTATTTATAGAAATTTTTTCTCCAATGTATAACTTCGATAACATAAGACATAATTTCTTTAAAAACATAAGTGGTACGAAATAAAGGCGGGGCTAAAAGTACTCCGGAATAAATTAAAATATTGCAGCTATGCAATACACGGCAGACGTTTCGGCTAGAACACTAGCCCTCCTCAGTGTCAAACATACAAGCACAACATTTACAAAGAAATTCATAACACATCATAACAGGATTATATATTTAGGAGAAATAGCTTTAGCCTTGTTCAAGGCAAATTGTTGCATTTTAGTAAAAGCGCCCTCTAGAAAAATACGGGATTCATATACATTTACATTAGAGGCTAGAATTTTAAAGTTATCAAAATCTGGAATATGATCCCTATTGAGGGAATGGATTACGAGTTTTGATCTTAAATCACCTGTTTTATATGAGCGTTTATGTTCCTTTAATCTAATTTCACCTATTCTGCCAGTTTCACCGATATATGTAGAATCACAATTTTTACAGGCGATACAATTGATTACACCAAGACGTTTAAGGGGGGGGGGGGCAGCGTGTTTAAAGTTTGAGAGAAAGACTCTCTCTTTCAAACTTTAAAATTTTAGCCTCTAATGTAAATGTATATGAATCCCGTATTTTTCTAGAAGGCGCTTTTACCAAAATGCAACATTCTGTCTTGAACGAGGCTAAAGCTATTCCTCCTGAATATATAATCTTGTTATGATGTATTATAAATTTTTGTAAATATTGTTCTTGTATGTTTGACACAGAGAAGGGCTAGTGTTCTAGCCGAAACGGCTGTCGTGTATTTTAATGTTTTAAATTAAAATGTATTTTTAAAGTTTTTAAATTTTTGTATTCATTATCTCATTTTAAATGCTACATTGGTTTTAATATATTAATGAGACGTACACTGTTAAAAATGAATCCGTGAATTAACGGTGAAACGACTGGCAGCAAAGTTGCCTGACTTTTTCCGTTCCGTTAGTACATTTTCCGTTTTGTAAGATAAAAAAGGAAAAATTCCGTTTGAGTAAGCGGCAACTTTCCGTTATGAAACTGGTATTTCTCCGTTAATTCCTACCGTTATTTTCCGTTAATTAACGGCCATTTTCCATTCGTTAATATGGCAAAAAGGGTATATTTCCGATTTTTATCAATTTTTGTCAGGTCACTATCCGTTAATTTAATAGAATAAGAAGGGTATATTTCCGTTTTTGATCAGCTTTTCTCTAGTCACAATCCGTTATTAACATTTTTTATTTAGAAATGATAATTTTTCAAACACATTTGAAAAGTAATCATTTCTAAATTGATTCCATCATTTTAATAAGAGTATACGCTCTCATCAAAACAATAAAAATATAATAAATGACAACTATAGATAATTGCATTTTTTCTGAAAATAAAACTACCTTTTTTAGAAAAAATACCACTACTAAAGATTCCTATAAGTCAAAGTTTTTAATGTATAAAAAGACTACACTTTCTTCAGTTTCAACCCATTAGGCGCCAATACTTCCATTTTGGGAACATTAACTTTTAATTATTTTTTTTCAAACTAACTATTCAAATCATAATTACAAGGTCAATTATATTTGAATTTAGAATAAATGCAACATATTGTGTAATTTTTCAATAAAACTTCTGTTAAAATTTGATGTTTTACAGAAATTTAAAATATGTTAATTTTTACCTTTTCATTAAATTCAATATCTATGCTTGTATTTTTAGAAAATATAATAATGAAAACTTTTTTATTGGTTTAAATTTTCTTAGAACCTATTGTAACAAACAACGTTGATTAAAACTGAAAATCTACATCAACTCGTTCTCAACAGAAGAATAAACAGCCTTTTCCCATTTTGGGAACATTGGCGCCTTCTTTGGTTTTTGAAACCAATCAGATTTCTGTGCATATAACTGACAAAATGGCTAAGGTATGTCCTATTTATTGATATTTTGCAAAAAAGTTTCATCAGTTTAGGGTGTTTTCAGAATTTTTGTGCATCTATAAAGAAATGATACTTTAAACAGGCTATCATTGTGTAAAAATGCACTTGTGATAAATTTTCTAACCATAAAATTCATGTTAAAAATTTGGATTACTACACTTTCATAAAAATATCATTTTAATTTACAAGTGCAATTTACATTGGCAAAGAGTTTACAGACACCTTGGTATTTGAGTAGAAGTAGTAGTGATAAAGTAGAAGTAGCTGTGATTAATGTCACAATGAGCTACGGAATGGCTATTGGAGAGGATCTGGGATCCACCCTAAGGTTGTTCCATACAGATCAGGGTTGTCAGATTTGCTGCCCGGATAGATACCCATTTTCCCCACTGGGGTTTTTTGAGAAAATAGTTTTTTTTTTTTTTTTTTTTTTTTTTTTTTTTTAATAAGACAAAATTTTGTTAAGTAATTTTTAAAAGCAATAATATTCAGTAAAATACTTTTTTAGATGTAAACTTTATGTGCATGATTATTATACCATGTTTTATTGAATTTCATTAAGGAAAGAAAAGACCTTTCGAAACCAAACATTATACATTTTGGCATAGTTTTTTTTTTTTTTTTTTATTCAGCATAAACAGAAAACTTTTGCTCATTTACAGATGAAATTTTTACTATTATTGCAACATTGTACTAGGTTTAAAATTCTAACCTGTTTTTGGAATAAAATAAATATAATTTTTTAATAACATAAAATATATGCACATAATTAAAAAAAAAAATAAACTGTCTTACCTCTTGTTTCTTGCAAGATAACTTTTTAAAAATATACAACAAAACCTATACTCTTGTATCAAATTAAAGCTAAACACTGCCTTTATTCTGTAAACTTCAAAATTTAAACTATTCTAAAATATTACTATTTTTTAAAATTAAAATTACGTACAATTTTGAAATTATTAAAATTTTTGTGATATATCAAGATATAAAATAAAATATTTTTGACCCACTATCAGAACTGAGGTTGAAAATAAAGATCCATATGTACAATATATATGAAAAATTTCAAAGCTTTTTTGACATACAAACATATATTTTAACTTTACACAAATTGAAAAATTAAAAAAAATGTTCATTTCCTACTTGATCGATCAAAATACTCTAGATTATCATAGCAACACAGCACATTTTGAAGTAACTTTCTTATTTAATCCATAAGAATCTCACAGAATTAAAATATTAAAGTTCCCGTGTTTTTTGCCAGTTACCATCAAGAGGTGGAAAAACTCAGCATTTACTTACTTTAAAAAGACATTGGTATGGCTAAAACTTCTTAACATTTCTTAAACACATATTTCAATTACTCTCCATTACACTAATTATACAAATATATTATGTCAGTATTTAACTGTTTTAAAATTTTACAAACCTTAGAGCAAGTTGACCTTGAAAACCTTGTGGGGCCCCAGATTTTCTTGAACTTGGGGACCCTCAAAGTTTTTTTTTTTCAAATCAGGCTCATCACCTCCTAAGGCCAGCCCTGTATATACCATAAATTATCAACTTAATGAGAAAAAAATTCCATTTTCCCCAAAAAACCCATCTTTCTACCCAAATAACAGAAGTTTTTAAATAAAGCCCACCTGGGCTAGGTTTTTGTACAAAATCCGGGATTTTTACAACCCTGATACGGATGCTATTACAATTTGGATTTTCAACAGAAAAACTTTGGAATCCCAACGTAGCAAAGTAGGCTGCCGAGCTCTTAACGGTGGCACAGTTGAGGACGACACACTGTTATATCTTCAGTCTCTTCACAGACCAGTTGAGAGGAATTCCCCCCCCCCCCACATGAAATTTTACACATGAAATTTTTATTTCTTTAAATTAATGTGCACACAAAGGAAATTGCATGTAGCAACCCTATAAGAATAACTCTCATTTATGTTTGTTATATAAAACTTATTATAAAACTTAATTTCTGCAAATTGCAGTCAAAAATTTGGCTGAAGACATTAAAAAAACTAAAAATTTTGTATTACAACCCTAAAATTGTATAACAAAGTTACTGTTATCACATGGGAGTAAAAAAAGTAAAATTTTCTATAAGTATTTTTTGTTTCTAATTACTGAAATCTGTTCATGTCATAAAACCCATCTCATAACCATACGATACAACATGTTATACTATTTCTTAGCAGGGGGAAGGAGTGGGGACTGAAATTTTTGGCATGTACACAAAATGTACATTAATATGAATAATTAAAAACTTTAAATCTAATTTATAGCTTACAGACTATTTTTAAAACACTTATCTCACAAAAATTTGAACAGAATTAAAACTATACACAAGCATATAATAGCATATAAAATCAATTTTATTACATAGTATACATATAATCATTTACAATATTGCAATAATACAATTTTTTTATATGTTAAACAAACTTTCAAATGATTTCAGCTGATTGACAAGTTTCAGAACTTTGGGAGATACAGAATACTGTTTACTATTTTTTTTCTTAGGAGCTTTTGACCCGCGCTCCGGATTTATATTGGCATAGCACCTATATAAAGAAAGAAAAAAAACCACTTTTTAATAAGGGTAGTCAGATTTGCTCCCCGGGCAGACACATATTTTCACCTTGGGGAGAATTTTTTTGCCCTAAGAAACTTGTAATTTTAAGGACAAAGAAAAATGTAACATTAAAATGTTGATTTACAAGTATAAATCATACTCACAGGGCTGCCAAGAGGTGTCAGAGGGCCAGGGACAAACATTTAAAATGGGGCCTTTTTAGAACTTCACAACCACACCTTTTTTGGCCTCTGGGGTCCCCCAAGAATTGGGGACCCAGAGCAAAGTGCCTCAGTTACCCCCTCTATCGGCAGCCCTGCTTACTCATATGATGATAATCATACCTGTCATGCAATGATATTTACCTCTTTTATTATTTTGTATATAGTGTGATTTTTTAATGCAGTTACAAACTTCTGGGAGGGGTAGAGTAGTCCTAAACAATTTGAAATTACATAGGTACTTGGGGTCTCAAAATGTCATCTAAATCCGCTAGAGACATTTAACATAATATGCAAAACTAATGAAGCAAACAAAAATAATTTTCTAAACATCTAATTTACACTTTTTCCAAATATCTAATTTATACTTTTTTATACACATTCGAACAATATCTCTACAGAATATGTTCAAATTAGTTAGGAAATACACTGAGACACATGTAACATGGCATTCACATCCATCAGTGGATGCGGTGATGCAGCACCGCATGTTTCGAGTCTCTCTCTCTTCATCTGGCAAAACTTTTGTGCTTATTCTGTAGAGCTATTGTTGGCATATGTGTAAAATGTGATGAAAAAATCATAAATTAAATCTTGTATAATCATTCTTGTTTGTCGTTTTTGTATCACTTATTATCTTAAACACCCCAGTGGCTTCGAACGTAGCAGTTTGCGACTCCATGCTTCTAATTTGAAACAGCACCTTTGACCTTATACAGTTGATAAATTACTTTTGTGGATTTTGATTGAATAATAAATTGCATATATTCTCATATGTGAAGCACTTTCCTTTCTTGTATTTTTTGCATACATTACCGCATAAACAAATCACCTTCACCAAACCACTACTGCAGTGTGACTTTGAGTCATCTAGGTGTGCCCTATCCGTCCTAGAAATTTGAAATCCTATTACTAATACAATTCTTGTTTACTGTTCCTGTACAAAACACTTTAAAATCAAAGAGAATATTATAAAAGAGCATGTTTTATTGAATCTCTTGATGTAAAAAATATCTATAAAGATATTAGTTGTTGATAAATTATAACTTAAACAGAACCTTATTTGTAAAAAGCATTTTACACCTCAATTATTGAATTGAAAACTAAGATTAACTTATAAAAAGGAATGTTTATAGGCATAGATTTATTTTTTATATATAGCATAACCACATCAATGGCACCCATTAACAAATGATGTGCTGGATTCGTGCAAATAACGCTGACATCTGACACACTTAATCCAATCACAGGTTTTTTTATCGGTTTGAGTAATCTTCTTCGCATCCAATGCACTTTTCCACTTCTTCAAGAAGTCCGTTACTTGAGTCATCCTTGTACTGAACTTCATTTAACGAGTCTGAACTGTCTGCATTTTCTTTACGCTTCTTGATCCGAACATTTTTCAGGATTTTTTTTTTTTTTTTCTTTTTCATCAAATTTCAATTTTAACATGTTAATATTTTCTTTTGATGGCAAGTTTCTAGCTTTAAGTTTTCTACGTTTGTTTGTTTGATTTTGGATCTAGCTAGGATAGGTGAAATATTGCTGAAAATTTTGGAAGGTGTCAATTGGGTCATTTCATTTTAAATCATAGGCCAAATATCATCTGGTCTTGTAGAAGGTCTTATTACAGGTGACAATGCTCTTCTTTAAGAGGATTTTTGGCCACATTTGTTTGCTGAAGTAAAGTCGATGAATCTGGTAGTGGATTTCAGCAAGGGAAACGAGGTTTTTAAGGGGTAGATTCCCATTGCATTGAACCAGACATTTTTTTCCTCAGAAATAGGGAATCAGGATTTTCTTATGAATCCCGGGAATTCCCGTGACAGAATTCTAGAGTACAACCACTAGTCAAAATGTCATATAGAACATGTTTATGGGATGGCCATCTATCCCGATGATTTGGTGGACGTCTCTCCCGATTGACCATGATAGACGACCATAGCGCGTCATTAAACATGGTGGACGCCAACTCAAAGAAAACCTACCTACTGGCATGCAGTTAGGCCTAAACAACTACGAAACTAAAGTTTATCACACAACTCACAGTAAAACTTATATTTAAATCAAAAGGGTATGACATGCTATATAATTTCAAGGGATATCGGAAACTAAAATCATGAAAATTACTTATTTTTAGTTAAAATTCAAAGACATCCAGAAATAGCAACACTCACTCATGTTCCTAACTAACTACCAACTGACTGGCAGCGCCGTACAGCGTGTCGTGGGAAAAACTATAAGCGTTGGCCATCTATCCCAGGTTTACCCTAAAATATGTGCATGTAATTTCCTAACTATTCCATTTTTTTTTTCAAATTTCTTCCCTGTATATACTCACAGAAAAACTATTTGTAGGTTAAAAAGTAAATTAATGTGATTTTTTTCACCATGGAAATGTTAGCCAAATTTGGGTATTAAATCCGTCCATTTTCACAAGAAATTAATGTTGATAAAGAAACAAAAGAAAAAAATACTGTTACATATATTTTCTTTTCTAAATTCAAGATTAAAATAGTTATAACTGTTCAGTAGTTTTATTACTTAAGGGGAAGGGGAGTGGAGGTGGGTTGAATACAAGAAAAAGAATTAAATTAAAAATGAACTGAGATATTTCGAATCCAAATGGGAAAATTATCAACTAGTACTGAATAATCTATAACTGTTTAAATAAAAATGCTAAAAATTTCTAACCTTTGAATAAATTCCATAGTGTGCCTTGTCCCCTCATGGTATTCAATGTTGTAAACATAATAGGACACGAAAAGGCAAGTGAGTGCTGACATAAAATTCTGAGTAAAGACAGTCGGAATTCCATCAATTATTATCGCGAATTCAACAGCTTCATAAATTGTTGTACCTAGAAATTAAATTTAATAAAATGTTATCAGAAATCTTTTACAAATATTACATTAGTCAATTATAGTTATAAATTAAAATACAGATATTTGAATGTTTTCATTTTTTATTATGCGCAGGATACAAACATGGCTAAAGTTTATTGCATTTCGTTTCGAAAAAAAGTTGAAAAACAAGGCATCTTATTGTTACACCTTGTTTACAACATAGAATTAATTGTAATTTCAGAACTCTTGAATTTTGGTTTTAAGTTATTTCTTGGAAGGAATTTATGCAGTCATAAATTCCAGTTTAAAAATCTGCTTCTAAGGAAAATCTAGAGTCCAGACATAAACCATGCTGATAAAAGCTTTTAAAATACAAAATCCTCTATTTATATTTGTGTTTGCTTTTTTCTTTTGCATACTTAAAATTAGTTTATTGTACACAATTATGCAAAACATGTCAATTTTTTTTAAATTATTATATTTAATGTCTTCAATGAGTTTTATTTTAAGCATAAATTTCATTGCTTACATTTCACAGTCAACTGCAGATTCGACAGAATATGCTGTTTGTATATTATATAATTTGTTTAAATACTGGCAGATAATGCATTGAACACTAAGTTTTAATATTTATCAATAAAGTTAAATACGATTAATGATTTATTATTGAAACAAGATCATAATGTTGGATAATTTGAACGCCTACTTACCAAACGTTTTTATATATGGTGTAAGAATACTCTCCTCAGCTGAATCCTACAGAAAATAAAATATTTACTTACTAATTTTTAAAATATAAGTTGTTAATATAGAATATCACATCATATGCATGTGGACATTCATATATAGATATGGTTGCAGTTAATTTTTTTCATTTTAAATTTTATTCTGAATTTTAAAATGTTAATTAAAAAAGACCATTCCTCGATTTTTCAAAATATTGCAGATTACAGGAATAGGCCATAATGTGCTCAGATAATAGGATATATATATAATGATTTCAATGGTATCTTTTATAAGGTAACACATAAGGTAAATTACATTGAGAAAAAAAAATCATTAAATTTTAATTGAAATGTTCATCACAAGAAAAATCTTTAAAAATAATTACATTAAAAAGCATTAAAATCACAGTGAAAACTTTTTTTTTTAAACTCATTTTCAGCAATATTTTAAAAAGCCCTTTTTAGAGATAGATGGCTGTATTTTATCCTAGTGTATCATATGAGCATAACTTAAGCCTTAAAATATCATTTAAAATTATCAACTTAACTTATCCTTGCCTTCAAAAGTATCTTGTATTACCATATAAAATAAAAGTATGCTTTAAAAGCTTAAAATGTTTTGTGAGGATAATATTAGAAATAAAATCTTACCGAATTCTCTGCAAAAAGCAAAGCTTGCTCTTCATTAAAATAGGCCATCACCAAGGGAATAGCTCCAATAACTTCTGGGGTTTGGTTTTTAACTATAATCTTAGCTTTTGAAATGCAGTCCAAACAATTCCTAACCGATTTCATGCTTTTTGTCTGCATAAAATCAAAGATTTTCTTCCCTTTTTCAGGAACTGCTGCAAAAAAAAGTTCTTTTATATCCATTTCCAACAATGTGTTCGAGTGATATAACAAATGGTTTTCTTCAAATAAAAATGGCCAGTTCTCTTTAACTGACATTATTCATGTATTCAAGTTGTTGATGAAATAGCGTTGGGACGCATATGTAATTTTCATTTTGTTTTCTACTTCTTCTTCTTCTCTTTTTGATTTTGTAAATTCAGAAATAAGCCACTCTTTATGTTGCATCTGTGGTTCTTTAGTTTCGCCATCTGGTAATTCTGAAGGCTGCCAAAATAAACAGCCATAACTGTCTCTTGTGGTTTTTCTTTTAATTACAGATCCAAAATTAGTTTCAAATGATATGTTTTTTCGTTTTCTGTTATCCATACAATTTTCCAACTTCTTTACCAATGTTTCACAGCCATTACCAATAACTTTTTCTCCGCACATATCTAGGAAAAGGTTAGGGTATTTGCCGACTATTTTAGCTGCAATTATTCTGAAATCTTTTCTTCCAAGATTTTTTTTTACGTTTGTAAGTTGAATCAGCAAAATTCGAATCATTTCATTTATGTGCTTCTTTAACGGAAGAGTATTCTTATCATGAGCTTCCTTAATTTCTTTTGGAAACATATTCCAATCAATCTGGAAATTATGCGCCCATGATGACATTGACAATTCTGTTAATGGAGAAGCAGAACTTCTATCACTTGAAATTTCGTCAACATCAGAATTTTCAACGGATATAGATAGGCTTGCTCCTGAAGAATTGTTATGGTCGATTGTTTCAACTGAAGAAGCTGGTATTGTTTGATGGCAGAACTGCAAAAATTTTTTTAACTGAATGGGTTTCAAAATGTTATTGATTTGCTGCTCTTCAACATATTGGAGATCTTCTAATGAAATAACTCCAATTTCATCTAATTTTGAAACTAGACTTGATATGGTTTGGTCATCAACTCCTGGTAGAGCTGATCTTAATAAATCTTCGATTTCCTATAGAAAGAATAAAAATAAAATATCCATTATTAAAAGTACTTAATATGTATTAACACAGAGACACTATACTCAAGAAAAGTTTCTTGTCTGTGCATATTGGAAATAGTATCTCTTCATTTTTCAAATGCATAAATTTATAGTAGAAAGCATGAATACTGAATTAAATTAATATATATCTTGAAAATATGGAATGTTGATTGTTAAAATAAATGCTTTATAGTTTTAATTTTATCTTATTTTTTATTCAACAAATATCTCTTGCTTGCATATGACATATATACAATACAGCAGACGATTTCAATCCTAGCCAATCAGAGTGTACCAAAGTAGTTAGACTAAATCACTTCTTCATGGCTTTCATAATATAATGTAGTAAAATAAGCTTGTTTTTAAGCACAGATTTGCATTTCAAATAAAATTCTCATAACTATTTGAGATATAGACAGAGTAGTCATTAATAAATTTATTTTTATTTAAAAAATTGAGCTTTTAGAGGCAGATAATAACATTTCAATTAACAGAGTCAGATAGCATAGACGAACACACGAACATCGTTCGCAGAAAGTTTGCCAAGTTTACAGAAATTTTTTAGTTACTAGATAAAATAATCCTTTTTTTTGTAGTCGAAGACACGAGTGAAAAAATGTGTTATGTTAGTTTATTTATTTTGTTTGTTTGCAGTAACCTATCATTGGGTAAAACAAAAGCAAAAAATCTAATATTTTGACAAAAAGAGGAAATATAGAACAACAGAAATTGGACATTTATATGCAACAAAAACATTTAATTTCAAATTACACAATATTTAATTATGTTGCATAACACCAACTTCCACTGGTGTCTTCTATGTTACTATACATATAACAAAAGCAATGTTTCTTTTAGTTTTTAAATCTGGCAAGCAAAAGATTATTATTATTATTTTAAATTTATCATTCATAAATCTTGCAAGAGAGTATTGCGAGATCTTTGCAGTAAATTTTCAAGTAATTATTTGTGTTCACAGACAGTTTTTAATTTTATATTATTCTGTCAATTAATAACTTGTAAGAAAAAAAAAATTTTTACAATTGCAAGAAAATCTGACAATTTGCCAATATGAAAATCATTTATATGAGATAATTCACTGGAAATGATCTATAATACTATGCTTGAGTACAATTAAATATTCCATTTCATGTTTATATACAGTTAATGGATAATAATCTAACAGGTCTGTAATTTCTGAACATTTAAAAAATCAGTTCTTTTTCTTTTATGTACAAATTTGTTTTATTACAATAGCTTGAATCAAACACATTCATGACAAGAAAAATTTTACTCTCAAGATTCAATATTAACAATATTTCTCCAAAATAAAGATACTTTTCTTTCCTGGATACCGTCACATGCAAGCCCTTTTTATATGTTATACCACGAAATGTAATTCTGTCCGATACATATGCTTTTGAGTGATTTTCTTGCAAAGTGAATAAAACTGAATCCTGTATTTGTTTGTTGTACAAAAATATGCAAAAAGGAACAGCTGATTCACAAAAAAAATCATTAAATCTATCACCTACTCCAAGATAAGCCTGAAGTAACTGATGGCGTTCCGATAATGTTTTTGTCACATTTATAAAATTCTGGCAAGAATGGATACATTTTTTGAAATATGAGTGTTTAGACTCAAAGCGCATTGTCCATAATTTAATTAATGGTCCAAACTTTAAAATTAAATTTGGGTAATGCAACATAAAATGATGCTTTGCTCTTAAAGGGACATGTGAGAAGGCATCTTGCCTTAATTCCAAATATTCCTGTATAAGATTTTGAAGATAAGACACTTGTTCTATGGTTATTTTTGGAGTACATATAAGCTCAACCACTTCATGTAAAAGAACAATTAATTTATAAGTTACTTTATCACATTTTTTAAAGTCATAAAAAATGACAGGGAAAAACCGCAAAAAATTCCAGTTTTGTATGGCATGGCCTGACAATCTGTTTCCTTTTATGTTTATACTAATAGGTTTATCTCTGTTTTCACAAACACCATAAGAAAATTTATTGATTCTATCATTTACAATGTCAATTGTAAAGACATTGTCTTTTATAAGATCTTTCACATAAAGAAAAACATCATATGCAACAACACCTTCTAAAATATCATGACCGATGCAAGGAGGGAGACCCGGCTGGCACACATGAAAATATGTCAGTTCATTAAAAACTGAATTAAATTTAACCCCTTTATAATCATTTAAATCTGTGTGTTCAATATGGTTAAGACAGTCTTTGTAGTTTTCAATAGTTCGCATCTCATCAAACACATAATAAAAAGTTTCTTGGAACATTCTTTCTTTTGTAACTAGGCAGTACCTGCAATGGTATACCGATGTGGAGAAATTCTCGACAAATCCTCCAACTCCATGACTACCAAGATTGTCTCCAATAATTGAAAATACTGCGCCTCGCTGAATTTTACTTCCTTCAATAACTACCCCTTTTTCCAGCAATTTTAAATCATCAACTAATCGCTTAAAAACTGATTGCCCAAAGTAATCAAAATGCTTTTGTTTGCACAGTATCACTAGTTGCATATTATCTATTTTTGATCGATTCCAAGGGTACAGGTTTCCTAAAGTGTAATACACTGCAAGAATTTTATGGGTTTTTTTAGCAGATCCAAGAGGATTTACTGTTTCAAAGGAATCTTGATAAAGAAAGATTTTTAAGAAATTTGATTCGCTAAAAATATCATGTAATTTAAAGACAGTTCCATCAGAATAATCAGTTAATAGACTGTTGTCGTAATTTTTAATGGGATTTTCAACTTGGAACTTGACTGAATTATTCTGTATTAGAGCTTTTAAACTTTTTAGTATAGGAACATAATGATAAAAACATTTCTTATTTAATCTGTCTCGACCTAAAAAAATGCCAACTGGTTCAACATAATTGAAATTTTTTTTGAAGTAAGCATTTCTTAAATAATTAGATTTTAAACAGCTTTTGTCTGAATTAATAACAGATAACAAATTATTACTCTCTATAGACTTTAATATATTATTTCTTGCAAGTTCATTTATGTCAATTTTAATCAGTTCTTTACTTATACACTCTTTTACACTTTGCATGTTTAGTTCATGGAGACTTACTATTTCAGTAATTATTAAGTCTATAACAGAAGATGACAGCTGAAATTTTGATAGCAATCTCAGGCAAAATAATGCTAATGAGTTATTTACAGATTGTGGAGAGATTTTAGAATTTTCGAGCAAATTATTAGAAACTTCACTATCTTAAAAGTTCTCAAATGGACTTCCAGCAACACAATTTGATTCTTTGTAAGGTTTCAATTTTAAAGATGGGTGTTTCCTAGATAAATGGGCAGAAAATGAAGATCTTTTGTGAAATTCTATATTACAATTAAATAATGGACATTTTATTTTTTCATTATTTTTGATATGCTTTTGGAGATGCGCAATCATAGTTGATTCATCACAACAATCTTGCTGGCAAGTTTCAATCCCAAATTTTAAAGATATACTATTGGAGTAATTTTCAGTTTTCTGCCTTTTATGATCTCGAGAAATATGAGCTTTGAAGGATGAATATTTAGTGTATGTTCTCGGACAACCTGAGACACTACAACTAAAATTAAAGTTCTTTACATGTTTATGTAGTTGTAGATGGCTAGCATATGATTTTAAATTAAGGAATTCTACTTTACACAGTTTACAAACAAAGTTTTTATCAGCACTCATTTTTGTTAAAAAAGCATGTATTCAAATTATGATTCATTGCATTTTCTAAGTTGATTCATGTTACTTGATCATGATATTTCAGTGATAACATACTAAGAGCAAAAATGTTTCTATTCCATTTGGTTTAGGAATTCGCGCTCTCTACAAGTGCGGGAAGCCAGAACCGTTATAATTGGGTAAAACAAAAACATATTTTGCATGATAAAAGGTCAAAAGCAAGAATTAAAGACACTACAATCAAAATTATTTTTAAAATATCGCTTATATTCAAATCAAATAATAAATATCAGGCACTTACTTCTAATCTAGTAGAATGAAACGCCATTGTTTTGAGTAAACAAACGAATCACCCCAGGCTTCACGTCACGGCTCACGACGAGGCGGTCCTTCCCTTCCATGCCGGCAGAGGGCGGCAGTTGATAAAAACAAAATGATAACGGAATATTTCCGATGTCCCAAATAAGGCTCCTATAGTTCCAATGTTTCCAGGAAATATGACGAAATTTTGTGTTTTTTAACGGAAAATGCCGGTTTGTCGTGAAAATGGATTTTTTCTGTGAAATTCAGGATAAAAATATCCGTGAATTTCAGATTATTTTTAACAGTGTATAAATTATGTTTAATTTTTTTAGAAATACAAAAATAGTTATATTAAATCATGTTTATAAACTAATAAATTGGTTTTAAATTGCAAGTTAAAAAAGAGTGCGTCTGCATTCATTTAAAACAATACTCGTTTTATATATTTTCTTCTTATAGAAGGAAAAAAAGAAATATAATTATTTTCACTTATTAAAAACATTGTTTTTAACCACTGCTAGGAGTATAATTCTTAGAAATACATTTAAATTAAATATATAAAGACTAAACACCATATTTTTTTTATTTATATATTTTACATTTATGATTTTAATAACTATCTGTATTGTAGAAAACAATTTTTTTCTGCTAAATATTTCTTGCCATAATATTTGAATCTAATTAGCTTAAATTATACTTTTTATTGCATGTTAAAAGTATCTTGGAAACAAAAGTGTAATTCTATCATTAGTAAATCTTCAAAGACATTTTTTTCTACGAGTTATTATTATTATTATTTTTTTTTTTTTAGAGAAAACTTAAGAGACAATTAAAAATTAACAATTAATTAGTTATAAACCTACTTAAAAGTTCTTAAAAATTCAATAATTAATTGTTTATTCATTTATTATCTTTTTTTAATGCAATGTTTTCGTTTTAAATAAATATTTTTTTAATAACACTTGTTTTGTAATGTTAAATTAAAAAATAATAACAATGACAATTCTTTTTAAAAACTAATTGGCATGTTCATATTCTTTAAGGAAAAAAATATATATGAGCAAAAAATGAATTTATCACAATAAATAAAAATTTTTTTGTTTATTCATTTGTATAAAAATGATGTAATCAATGCTTAAATATTTATAGATAGAAAAACATATAAATAATAATGAAATTATATTATATTATCTTACCAATACCAATTAAATGCCTAATTAATGTTTTCAAGGAAACAGTAAAAATAAAATATTATTCTAAACCCTTTAAATTTAAGTTATGTAATAAGCATTTTATTATTTTGCCATAATTGGATTTAGGTCAAAGAAAAATGTGTTTGAGTCTAGAAAAATAAATAAATAAACAAATAAAATAAAGTAAAATAAAAATAAAGATAAGAGAATAAAATGAAATTATTTTTTAATCAATTACGCACAGACAATATAAAATATTGCAAGAAAAATTATTAAAATCTTTATTATATGTGTCTAAAAATTTCAAGAAAATATGTAATTTCATGAAATGCTTTTTAACCCTTTAATGTTCATCGTTTTTGCACTGAAATCAAACATTTAACGACTTATTTATTTATTTATTTTAATGTAAAACATTTCCAATAATTTGTTTAATTGTTTTAGTCGATTTTTAAGCCTTTGTTCTTGCTCTATTCATTAGATAACTAACTTCAAAATTTAACAATGATGTTTCAGAGAAAGTTAACCTTTAGAAAATCAAGGTAAAATAACACTGTTAAAATCTACAGCGGCTGGAACTTGCAAAGAATATTTGAAAGGAAGAAACAATGAATTACTTCCGCCCTACCGCAAAATTTTGTTAAAAATTTCTGAGAGGAGTTTTTGCTGTTGGGAATTAAAATTGTGTGGTTTGAAATACATACCATCGCCTTTCAAGGGGCTAAATGCAGAAGTTATTTTAAATTTCTTATTAGACGCGAGTGTGCATTGCTGTTTCGATAATGTACTCGAATTGTATTTATTTTATATCGATAATACTCGAATTGTATTTATTCGAATTGTATTACCGTAATTTCTGGTAGATACCCCGCAGGTTGCATAATCCAGTTTTGCACCAGAAATTTCAATTGATAAATAAATTTATGTTTGTACGAGCTCTTCCTTCAAAAAAGTATAGATTTCTCTATTAAATAAAATTTCTGGTGGAGAAATGACACATCTTACCTCCGGGTTATCTACCAGAAAATACGGTACTCGAATTGTATTTTTTTTTTTTTTTTTTAGTCTTATGAAGGTCTATTCTATTATTTCAACCTAAAACAACTGTTGTGAGATTTTGCAAGTTTGAGTGCTCACTCACAAGTTGTGTAATAGTTAAATTAATTATTAATTTAATTTAATCTGGTTAACATAGAGATTTTTCAAACCAAAAATTTCTCGATCTTTTTTTTTTTTTTTTTTTTTTTTTTTATGTATTTATGATCAACTAGGTGTTTAATATCCAATTCTTTAAATTAGTTTAGCAATTTGCAAAATAAAATAACATGTAGTGAACGTTAAAGGGTTAAAGAAAAGGTACTGCCGACAATATTTTTTGGATATTGTTAACACATTGTTGACCGATCACGAGTTAACTCGTTTTTTAAAAGATACTATCCCTTACCTGCCTACCTGTGCTGCCAGATCTGGCGGATATTTTATTCAATAATCATCAATAATTTCGAGGAGAGATATTCGGTATGCATAACAACATTGCAGTCTTCGAAGTGATTAGGAAAACGTTACAATTAAAAATTATTGTTGATTATTGAATAAAAAATCCACGAGATCTGGCAACACTGCGTGCCTACATTCTAATTAAAATTCCGTAGTATTATTACCCGCCGCTTTCACCACACCACTTTAGATTAATTTTCTCCAAAGGTAGATAAGATTAAATAAAAAATAAAAAATTCTCAAAAAAAAAAAAAAAAAAAAAAAAAAAAAAGAAGAAGAAGGAGAAGCGGGCACTAATATCAATACGGAATATTAATTACAATGTTGGTAAATATGCTATTCCCTCCTTAAATGTCCTTCTGAAACAATACTTGCCAACATACTAATTAATATTCCGTTTTATTTTTAGCCCCGCCTTCTTTTTCACACCAGTACTTTTTTAGAGTATATATATATATATATATATATGTGCCATAATTTAAACGTAATTTCATTTGGAGAATATTACTCTAAAAATTTACTGGTGCGAAAAAAAGGGCGGGACTAACCACATCACGGAATATTAATTAGGATGTAGGCAAGCATGACAATATATTATCTGAGTTGCAAACATTTTAATTTACTTCGGAACATTTTTAACCCCAGCGTTAATTCCATACGACCTTTTCAAAGATTAATTCATTCTTATTTTAGCGTTATATGTTGTATAAAATTATTCTATAAAGTGGTGTGAAGTAAAGGCAAAAAATGCTCTGGAACAGGTTAAAATGTTGCCAACAGTGAATTATTTTAAAAGGATTTTGTGCATTCCTGTTTAATTCATTGAGTGCTGTAGAAGTGTCTGTTTATTACTGGATTTACCGCATCGATTGCTGAGACTAAAATTTAAGAGAATACGAAAAATCCTTTTTGTTAAATAATGTAACCATTTAAAGAAACGTCGAAGACCGGGGCTGACAAATAACAATACAAAACAATGCTAGCTTCAAAGTGTGAAGTCTCAATATTTTTTATTAAAAGATTTCTCGTTTTATTAGCATATTGAAGATGTATCATAAATTAAAGACTATTTCCCTTGTTATAAATTTAATACTTCTTAAATGTCCTTTAATATTAATTTTTTGTTTGATTTTACAAAAGTGCTAACTACCAGTTTTAGATAAACAGATACGTTCATTGCAAACGTTTTGTCATGATTTTATAGATGACTTTGTCTATTATGTAAATTATTACAAACCATACATTACCACTGAAAAACCTGCTGAGAGACTAAATAATAAAAATTCTATTGAGTTTCGCTTTATTTTTATTTATTTATTTATTTATTTTTATTTTTATTTTTTATTTATTTATTTCATTTTATTATTATTATTATTATTATTTTTTTTAGCACTTGGAACGTGGAAATACAATGTGTTTTGACAAAATGGAATAAACAAAATCGTGTTTTCAACGTTTCTATTTTTCCCCGCTCAATTTATTCGCAGTTTGAAGACAAAATATGTCAATTTTTTTAATGCTTATTTTCATAGATATACATTTTTTGACGTAATAACACAATTCTTATATATACTTATATTTCATTTAAAAAAAAAAGTAAAAAATATTTAAGTAATAGAAAAATTTACCTTTACAGTTGGATTTCTGTAATTTTCCTGCCCGACCTGAGCTCGCGATAAGTCGGGAAGGGGACTAAATTATCTTTATTGAATGAAGTCTCAATTGACGATGAAATATGGATTTTTTTTTTTTTTTTCGTATTTTATCGTAGTTATATATTGGAGAAAATTATTCTATACCCGCCTTTTTTTACACACCAGTCTGTTTTTAGAAAAATTTTATTCTTATTTAATCGTAACTGCATTTGGAGAAATTTACTCCAAAAATAAAGTAGCGTGGAAAAAAGGGCGCGTTTTAAAGGGGCGTAACAATGTTACGATTATTAATGAGACGGTTGACAAGTATGATATATATATATCATAGCCTCCTAAACTACATGCCTGTCGCGTGGCTCGGAAACTTGGTAAGAGTTCAAAGTCTCTAAATTCAAATGGTAGACAGCGCCACCTGGTACAGATTAAGCGACTTTTTTATTCAACAGCCACTAAAAAAAATTAAAAGTGTGATTTGATATACATAAAAGACGAATAGAATCGAAGAAACGTTGATTATATATATCATCTATCACTTCTTAAAATTTTTGGTGACATTTGAACAAAAAAGTCATGCAATCTGTACCAGGTAGCGCTGTCTACCGCTTGAACGTTGCCAAGTTTCCAAGCCACGCGACAGACATCTAGTTTCGGAGGCTATGTATATATATGTACATATATATATATATATATATATTTCTCTTAAAATTTAATCTTTCTTTATAATTTAGAAAATTTAAAATATTTTATGCAAAAAAAAAAAAAAAAAAAAAAAAAAAAAAAAATGGAAAATTACATAAGTTTAGATATTAACTCAACATCTTTGAAATATATATATATATATATATATATATATATTAAAAAAAACTTAAATGACTTTCTGAAAGCCTACATAAAATATTAAAAATTTTAATAGCTTCCTTGGAACGGATTCCCGTTACATTAAAAATTTTTGATTAAAAAATAACCTAAATATCTGCTTGAAAAGTTATTGAAGCTTATAAAATCATAACTAAAAGTCATTTTTTCTCTTTATAACGCTACTTTCAATCATACTCTATCTGTGACTCTAATATTTCATCTCACTTTTATGTGCATCGTTTTACAAAGCATGTTCTATCATTCCTGTCGTTAAGGAACACAAAAGTTTCATTTTCCGATTTCATACTTTGAAACGTAGATATTTGAGAGGAGTAAAAAAAAAAAAAAAAAAAAAAAAAAAAAGTTTTAATGTAGTTTGAAAGAGAAATTTTCAATACCAAAAATTTTTACTGTACGGCATTGTTCTGTTATTAGATAGCCCCAGAGGATGAGTTCTACCACAAGAATTCAATAAATTGGAGAAGAATATTAGAGGGTAACGGTTATATATTACCCATCGTAAATTTAAAAGAAAATGAGATGGGACCCTTTTCTTTTTTTTTCTAATTTTCTTGAGTTTCGGTTAGCGTGAATAGAAAAAAAAAAAAAAAAAAAAAAAAAAAAACTTATTTTATTGCAAAAACTAAGATTAATTTTATAACACAAGTTGAAGTTTTGAAAATGGAAGGAGCCTTCAAATATATTTTCGAACAGCTCGTCGCATACATTTTATAATTATCCATAAAATATAATTAGATAAATCAAAAAAAAAAAAAAAAATCTATATTTAGAAATTAAAATTCGCCAGCATAGTTACTCAGCAAGTTTCCTGTAAACCCGTATTATATTTTGGATGCAAAACATGAATATAAAAACAGGGCGGCTACCGACCTGCATTTTTACTATGATTCTTCTCCTAATATCAGAGATGCCAACATTTTAATTTATTCCGGAGCAATTTTAGCCCCCCCCCCTTTTTTTTATACCTTTTTTTTTTTTTTTTTTTTTTTTTTTAAGAGTGAATCTTTCTTATTTCGTAGTTGTTTTTTATTGGAGAAAGTTATTCTAAAATTTAAGTGGTGCGAAGTAAAGGTGGAGCTAAAATGTTTGGAACTATGCTAATATATTTATATAATAAATTTTAGTTGATTAACCATGTAATTATGCTATTTGCTTGTGTGCTATTGTTTCTGGTTATTTTAACATATGCGCGTGATCAATAGTGCTGCAGGTTTATAAATGTACAATCAAACATCGTATAAAATAAATAATAGCAGAGATATAGAGGCGATGAAGTCAAGTATTTATTTAAAATTAAAACATTTAGTTCAAAGATATAAAATTCCAATTAAATACAAAAATAAATATTTAAGTACTTGAGATTGTACATAATAAATCTTAGGGATATACCTTAAAAAGGTAGGTGAGAGAGAGGTAACTTTTTAACGTGTTATCGAGTCAAAATATTATCGTAAAGTGTGTGGGGAGAGCATACCGAGCGCACGACTTGCCCAGCCAAATCTGGCAAGCCTGCGAATCACATGACCAAGCTGTCGTCAAAAAAACTGCCAAGTGTAATTTTTTGTTCGTAGAATAAACTAATGTTAATTTTTGAATTTTCAACGACGGTTTTTTAAATGTATTAACCCTGAAATTCGCCAGCTTTACGCCAAGCTACAGATTGACTAGAGGATGACCGTTATGAACTGAAATCATTAATATTGCGTAATTTCAAATACATTAGTACATCCGGTGTTGAAATACATTAATTCTGACAATGAGTCTTCTTGTTTAGGAATATTTGAGAACACTTTTTTTATAAGAATATTACGCTAATTTATATCTCTCAAATGATAAGTTATTAATAAAGTATTACATTTAAAATCTAAATAAAAACGAAATCTTTAATTTACGGGTTCTATTAATAATTCCAAAATGAATGAAGTTTTGATTTAAAAAGTTTTATTTTAACCTGGTTTACGTAATTTAATATGTAATACAATTAATTCATTTTATTTTATGAATTAAAAAGTAACATGCGTTAGTATTCGGAAAACTAATATGAAATAAAATTAATTTTAAAATGAAATTTTCTCATGAAAAATGAAATAATTTAATGATTCAGATTGTAAAGGAAAAAGAGTAAAAGTGAATGTATGTGTGGAAACTTCTCCGCAGCATGGTTGCTGTTTATAAATTTCGCAGAAAAAATCTTTTCAAATAGTACACTGTAAAAAATAGGTTCTTAAAAATAAGTATTTATTGTCTCAAAATAGCCCCGAAACAATATACACTTAAATTTGAAAATCCATGTACTAATTTTTGAGTATATTGACATGCTCAAACATGGAGTTGACCAATAAGAATCGCAATATCCCCATATTTGACATGTCAATGTACTGAAAAATGAGTACATGGGTTTTTTAATTTAAGTATATATTGTTTCGGGGCTATTTTGAGACAATATATACTTATTTTTAAGAACCTGTTTTTTAGTGTAGCTTTACATACCTAGTAACATGTATATTTTTTGTGAATTTAAGTGAATTTCTCTGGTGTGTGTATCTGGTGTTTGGGAATAAGGCCGATTGACTGCCTTAGGGTTCTAAAGGTAATTTCTCTTCAAGTTTAATCGTAATTACACATTGGAAAAAATTTCCTGAAAGCAAAGTGGCATGAAAAAGGGCCGGAAATAACAGTATTCCGGAATAAATTATAAATATTACCAAGTATACATATAACATACCGCAGCAACAGTATAGATTTTGATTAACCTAACACATATAATTTTTACAGGGATGCAAAAAAAAAAAAAAATCCATTATTATTATGGTCAATGAGCTCAAATTATTTAACGTGCGATAGCGTTTAAATGTCTTATTCGATTTAGCTGAAAATTTATAAACAATTTATAGATCCCCATCGCACGAACTGTATAGATGTTGGTAAAACTAGCACTTCTTTTACCAAGACACAACGAAAAATTCTTTAACATTATGACGAATGTGCTCAGATTATTTGACCTGCAATTACTTTAAATTAAACAATATACTCTTTGGTGAAAAATAATCAAATAACCTATTAAAATTTTCTCTTTTGTTTATTTAACGACTTTTCTTGCTTTAGTTTGTAAAAACAATTGTTAATTATTTAATGTTCGAAAAATCGAGCGGCATCACACCAGATTTTTATTGATATTTTTATTGATCATATACCGAAAAAAAACGTGAATATTTTATTTTTACATCGGGTATTAATTGGACATTCTTATGCAAAATAGTTCGTATACTTTTTATATAATTTATTTTTTACTTACTTTTACCCATAAGGTAGAGAAAGTATTGTTTTTGGGTCAAATTTTCGAACGCGAGATTTTGTTATATTTACACGTTTTGAGGTAACCTGAATACGAAAATCATGTTTTTTGCAAATGGTCTGCGTGTGTGTCTGTGTCTGTGTGTCTGTCTGTTATTAGCATATCTCAAAAACAAGTTATGGCAGAAAGTTCAAACTTGGTATTCTAAATGTGTATCCTATAGGGATGCTACAGTAAGCGTTTCGTTAAGGTCAAACAAATGGTTCGTGTACAGGGACAATGAAGAAAATTCTAATAGATTACGTCTATGGGGCAAATTGCAGGTAAGTAGAGTTTAACGTCTATAGACTGCACTAAACCAAATGAAACAAATATATATTTTTTGTAATAGAGACAGTTAACTGGGAAAAAAAATTATGTATGTACGAGCCTCGCCTCCCCCTGGGGGGGGAAGTCCCCCCTCGAGGGGAGTAAATTTTCATGATGGGTATGTTTCAAAAGAGCTCGCCAATACCTTTAAAACGAATGGTTGAACCATCGATCTGCGATAATTTAAAACAAAGTTATCGATTGTTTTTTTACTTTTAACGAAAAAAAACTTAGAAAAAAAATTGTATTTTTTTTTTTTTTTTTTTTTTTTTTTTTTTTTTTTAATATTGAGAATAAAATGGACTTTTTTTTTGGATATTTAGTGTTATACAACTTCTCTAATATGGAAATCGTCTGCCTTATCATAAAAGATAATTTTTTTAATAATAATTTTAATAAATTATTTTTTAAAAAGAGAATTATTTTTTAATAACCAAATTAAATTCTATATAAATGTAGGAGTATTAATGAAACGGGGGGTTGAGGGGGGCAGTAGCCCCCCTCATTCAGAACTAATTATCATATAAAACTCTTCAGAAGCCTAATATGACTTGTTTAACATAGGTTTACATAACAGTACTCGTTTTCTTACCTATTAATTTGCAACCTGTATTTATAGTATTAAATTTCAGGTAAGAGAAAGTCGTGTGAGTGACACACCAGATAATTTTAATTAAATTTTTTTTTTTTTTTTTTTTTTAAGTTTTAGCCAGTCACTATTTTGAATACTACTATTTTTTTTTTTATAAAGTAGTCTTTATATTTTTCTTTATAAGATATATACTGC
The DNA here is from genome assembly GCA_963930645.1 of Salticus scenicus. Classification (NCBI taxonomy): domain Eukaryota; kingdom Metazoa; phylum Arthropoda; class Arachnida; order Araneae; family Salticidae; genus Salticus; species Salticus scenicus. Next base: position 310,619 of record CAWVNO010000722.1, on the reverse strand, counting down.
AAAATATTAATATAGATTACTATAATAAGTAGTATCTAAAATAGTGGCTGCTGGGAAACTCAGTGTTTTGTCGCACAAAATTCTCCGTGTTTTCTTATTTGAATACAACAAACTTAATTCATTCTTTTCAGTCGTTAGTCATTCTTAATGAATTTCAATTTTCCAATTAAATTTTTTTATAAAGCAATATACTTCGTTCAATAAAATAAATAAAGTTTTACTATTAATGCTTTAAAACTTGACAGATAGACAATTTAAAATGAAATATCTAAAAAAAAAATTTTTTTTTTCTTCTCACCCAAGCGAAAACACATTCTCTATCTTTCAAGAGAACGCACTGAATAAAGACAGTCAAAAATACGAAGAAAAAAAAAATAGGGTGAATGATTTTCCAGGTACGAAATTCCTTTATTTCCTAAAATCGATGGTTTTCATGACATATTCGGCACTGCATTGGAAGACAAATAAATCAGAATTTATTTCAAATGTTTCGCTTTTATAGAATTTTATTTGTATATTTTAAAATATATAAGGACTATAATTTTATTGATTTTTATACAAATATATATATATATATATATATACAAATTCTGTTTTTTTTTTTTTTTTTTTTTTTTTTTAAGTTTACATAATAAAATTGCTAATGATAAATCTTAATTTATCCCTGTTAAATTTCAAAAACTTATAGTAAGAAAAAAATGCCATGGAATTAACACGCAAACTATCACCAATGTAATATACATATTTTAATAAGCTGCAAATTTTATTTCAAACATTTATCTTTCGATGGTACTTAATCATAGCTGCCAATATTTTAATTTATTCCGGAGTACTTTTAGCCCCGCCTTTATTCCGCACCACTTTCTTTATAGAAAAAGTTTCTTCAATACATAATTTCGATAAAATAAGATAAAATACTTTAAAAAAATAAGTGGTACGAATTAGAGGCGGGGCTAAAATTACTCCGGAATAAATTAAAATATTGGCAGCTGTGCTTAATATGAATCTAATTTACGGAGAGCATGTTAATGATATGTATAAAGATCAAACACATATACTGTACTTTAATCTTCCCTCATGACAGTGTCGCGTGGTATTTTAATCGCAAGGATTATAAAAGATAGGTGATGTACTATTTATAAAGAAAATGAGACAAATTGATCTATTATTTGGTCTTTTACCGAATATAAAAGAGAACACCGAATATAATATAATATAAGAGCAGAATGTAAGAGAGTACATAGACACACAGTCATAGCGTATTTAAATAGGTAGTTGGAAATAAGAAAAGCAAGTTCGACTTAAATTAGAAATCCAATTCTAAATTATTTTATGTTAAAAAAAAAAAAAAAAAAAAAAAAAAAAAAAAAAGAAAAGAAGAAGAAGAAGAAGAAGAAGAAGAAGAAAATGTAAAAAGAAAAAAGAGTTATATGCATGCATATTCATTAAAATATAATTGCAAAAATATTAATTATTTCTTACCTGAAAAAAATGCACTATGTTGAAAATCTTCAAACACAGATTACCTGCAAAACATAATATTATATTTAGTATGTTCTTGAAAGATTAAAATATAAATAAATATATGAATAAATAAATAAAATAAAAAACATTTTTTTTTTCTCTCAACTGGTTTTTCTGCGTCAGATAATATGTATATGCGCTTGCATATATCACATAAATATCTTTATAAAACATTTCAAAATGTATAATCACTAGTACATAACCCCGTCAAAAATGACAGAATGTGAAACCAATTAAGATAGTGAATAAACGAAGGCTTGGCTTGCTTCACTGGTCACTATATATAAAATAAACTCTTGTCTATATCGCATTATAAACAATAAATAAACAAACAAATAAATAAATAAATCATGAAATTGTTCAAAAGACCGCTTTCTGTCGCTATTGCCTGTGACAATAGCATACCAGTGTGCTTCCATTTGCGTGCTTATCGGATGACAGTTTCGAAAAGGACAGTATCGAAAATATTGAAGTAGCAAATTTACATTTGAATCTCAGTTACATATGAACACCACTATACGAGGTGTACATATTTTCTTTCACGTTATTTTCTATATTTATTTGATTTATTCGATCAACTATAAAATGACAAAAATTTTACGCCAAATATAATATTGCAATACGCTATGATCGACTACATCTATCATGTGAGACAATTAATTTTTGTGGTTATAATAGTAGTTGAGTTAGTTGTGGTTATAATGATAGTTGGTATATGGAAACATAAATAATTAAATATGTAAAATCTGATCATAGTACAGCCTTAATATAGCCCCCCCCCCCTTGTCGACTTTTGAATTTTTAACGCCATTTTAGACAAAAATACATAATTTATGCGACTATTTTTTCTGTCTCTTTCTTTTCTGTTTCTTTCTTTTCTTTTCTTTTTTTTCCTTTCCTTTTCTTTCTTTTCTGTTTTTCAATATATTATATATTATTTATATTTTTGATGCGCTACTTGGCTTAAAGTGGCTTTCACAAAAGTAGAGTCGTTGTTAATTGTTGTATTGTTGACACTTGACTTTCTTCAAAAATGAGGTTGCCGACCACTGCACTAGACTATACCATGCCTTTTAAAAATAGTCTTACGCGTTATTACAAGATCATATTTCCCAGGCAGTTCTAGAGCTGCCAACATTTTAAATTTTAAATCAGAATTGACTCCAGTATTTTTAAATGGAATATGTTACATATATTTTTGACGATTAATGTTACCGAAAACAGCAATAAAAAATTTCCGGTTTGAAGTCTCCCTTGAAAAACGGGAGACTTGGCACCTATGTAGTTCAATATTAATTACTCTTTTGATGAAATACAATTTTCACATTTGACATATTAAACAATTTTTTAACACTATCTTTTCAAAGGAAAATTTTCCACCTTATTTAATCACAGAAATTTCTCGAAAAATGTATGCGAATTTCTTATAAAATTTTCCGTGTAGTGAAAATACGTACTACAAACTGGCATCTGTGAATTTCGAAGCCAATTTTAAGGCTTAATTTTTAAATATCGTCAGTATATAAATATTTCATCTGCGCGAATGCAAAGAATTAGATAATGTTAAAAATGAATAAATCCCCTATGATCCCATGCATAATTCTCATAATAAACAACTAGCTAAGATCCCTACATATTTACTAGTCACTATTTTTATAAAGCCATCGGAACATAACAATTATTTATTTATATAAGTTACTTTATAACAATTTACTCACTACATAAAAATTAATAAATTATTAGGCTATGATAATTTTTTTTTTTTTTTTTTTTTTGTAAATCAAATTTTCATCCTTATCAACCGCTATTACACATTACGGTCTGATAATACCAGGGATCTTGTTCCATTTATGATGTTATACTTTGAATAAACATATATGTATATACAGTAGACTCGTATAACGCGGGGGATGCGTTCCGTGTAATAAGAAATCGTGTAATAGGAAATCACGTTATAGGAGACATACATTGACCAGATGATTTCATTCCGCGATGAAACCAAAAGCGTCGGGTGTTGGCATAGTAACGGAGCAATCCTTCTCTGCAGTGAAAAAGTAAGTAACCTTGAACAGGTTGAAAGTAGAAAAGATGTCACGTGCTTCCTTTATCTTGCGCGTTGTACGAGACTCTTTATCGCTTTGTATCAGTAATAGTCGCAGATTTTAGTCTCGTTATGCGAAATCGCGTTTTGTGGGAGCGCATTGTACGAGATTTTACTGTATATTTATAATTTTAACATTTGGAAGATAAATATGGTATAAGTACAAGTTAAATCAGAATTTAAATTTTTAAGCTGCTATTTAATTTTTTGTAGGGTTGCAAAATATTAATTATAAGATCTGATTTTTTTTATTTTATTCCGCAGTTAGCACATTGCTCCGGGGTAGTTTTTATTTATTTATTTATTATTAATATTGTTGTTATTATTATTATTATTATTAAAACAGTAAGACCCGCTTTTGGCGTTCCTCTAAAACGTTATATTATTCATTAAAAAAATTTACATATTCCTGATTAAATTATTCAGATTTTATTCTTAGTACCGTGAAATCCCGAAAGTAACCCCCCCCCCCATCGAATATGACCCCCCCCTCCCTTTTCTTGCTGAAAGTGAAATGTCTCCGTTATCCTGAAAGTAACCCCCCCCCCCTTTTTTTTTTTTTTCTCTCCTTCCAACAAAGCTACATCAAATCTTCGGGCGCACTTACGGTACGTCGGCTTTGCAAGTTAAGTTTGGCATTGAATTGAGTTTTAATATTTATATATTATTTCTAATTTAACTAATTTTTCATAAAGTGTCGGATGCATGCTATCAATGGAATCATTACATAGTTTTTTTTTTTTTTTTTTTTTTTTTTTTTTTCTTTTTTACCTTTAATGTAAGAAATTACCTTTAATATTTCCTTTTAAGTAAGTACCGTAAAATCCCGAAAGTACCCCCTCCATCGAATATAATCTCCCCTCCCTTTTCTTCATTTTTTTTAAAGAATCTTGATTATAACCGCCCCCCCCACCTGAAATTTATCCGTTTTGCTTTTCAAAAAAGGGGGGGGGTTACTTTCGGGATTTTACGGTAATTTTTGATTCTGTAAATATCACTGGCATTTATATATACACCAGCAGCATATAAAGTGTTAAATACAAACACTTTTTTTTTTTTTTTTTTTTTTTGTTAAGCAAAGTATTTTTTAAGAGGAACACCTGAAGGTGGGGCTCGTTTTTCTCGAAAAACGTAATTTTGCGAAACCAGCAAATAGGGTTCGTATTCTCCGCCCTATTTTTTAGGACACTTACAGAGATGGGAAATTTTCAAATTTATTGCTACCACTATTTTTTATACAATACTGTCTATCCTGTATAATCATGCCACCGATTTCTTATTTCTGAGAGTGTAAAGAAAGAAGGGCGGAGGGTATGATCCCTGCCCATAAGCAAAGTGTTTCTGTAAACAGTGGTCGCGTTTTTTGGGGTACTTGCATGTATGAAAATTTTTAGACTATTTTGCCACCAGTATTTTTATGGTAGTTTTATAATAATGTACCGTGATTAAGCGGGATAGAGATTTTTCTATAAAATTCTGGTGGTAAAAAAGACCGAAATTTCGCGTCCTCGAATTCCCTCTAAATAAAGGCGGAGAATGTGATTCCTGTATAAAATATTTTGAATTTTTAAAAATAAATGTGTCTATTAATACCATTAAATATTTTTTTCTTCTATTACGTAATTCAATGCTGATTAAAGATTTTAAATATACAGAAATTATGAAAAAAACTAATCACAAAAAATTAAATAAAAAAGTATATATGATTCAAATAACATAAACGCAATTGTAAATTGATACATATATATATATTTATTTATTTATTTAAAGTTTGGTGGGACATACTGTACCACATTTAGAAGATAAATTTCGCATAATATTACAAAAACCCTAAAGCAGCATTCATTCTCAATTTAAAGTTTTCTCATATAATTACTTTTTAATAGCGTGTTCAGCTTGAAATTTTCAACTAAAATTCAAAAATAATGCCACTTATATCTCAAAATTTTAAATCAGTTTTAACGAAAACGAATTGTCAGAAAACTTAAAGCCATCTGCGATAAAAATGCTGAAATGTACACTTTTCATCGCGTTATATATCGTTTTTCAAAATATGTCAAAAAATTCGATGAAGCAGCGAAGAAAAATTGCTGAATATATTCCCTCAAACATGCGAAAAATGGGGTTAATGCCAAAGCTTTCAGCCTCTATTTTATGAATACTCTCCTTGTCTATAAAAATAACCCATATGTTCGCTTTTTTGTATATGAAAATGAAGTTCTTGTAAATATACGGGCTTCGTGATGACATGCGAGATGAAGATTCTATCAAAATAGCTTTTATGAATAAGACATTTTTATGCCTAACTTCAAATATATACTTTTTTTTTTAAACCTGACTATATTTAAATATGCATTAAAGTATGAAACGCCATGCTTCAAAAAAATATTCGGGATATTAAAATCAGTAAAAAGAAGAGATTGTTTAGAAAGATAGAGATTGCACGTTGTTACCTTTTCCTTCACTGGAGGAAATTTTTATACTTCACGTGTCAATCTTTCATGATAATCATTTAAAATTCAAAAGCGAGATTTTTATAGCTTTTTTCATTTCCTTCTTTGAATAAAATCAGTATAAAAATTTGTAATCAAAAAACAATTTTAACGGAAAAAATGCTATACATATATAAAATTTAGAAGAACCGGTATATTTTGTAACAACTTAATAGTTTGAACTTTAAAATAGTTGTCTGCTATTGCAACTGCTGAGTTTTAAAATATTAAAATTGTATTAACATGTTTTTCAAAAGCGCATACTGTATAAGTATAAACAAAATACTATTAATCTTCAACGTGATTTTATTAATTATTCTTCCTTCTCCTAAACAAAATAATGTTTACTGTTTCATAAAATATGTATTTATAATAAAGGAGAGATTCAAAGGATTTAAACAGATTTCTTGAAAGCGGAATATTTTTTTTCTTACTGAATGGCTTATATGAATATTTGTGATATTAAATAAATTATAATTTTTAACCAAATATCATTATAAATTATAAATGCATTTAAATGAACGTTTTCAAAATTTTATGCATGGAATCAAACATTTTCTACGGAAAAACTGTGTTCTTTAACTTAACGCGTCAGCATTTTACTAACTGAAATAACCAGTGCGCTATATAACTGGGATGTATGAAATTACTTTTTATTTTTTATTTTTTCATTTATTCTTACAGAGCATCCTTGTTGCCAGATGTAGCGGATTTTTATTCAATAATCACCAATAATTTTGAGATGTGATATTTGATATACATATTAGACTATCACTCCTGGAAGTGATTAGGCAAGCTTACAATTAAAAATTATTGGCGATTATTGAATAAAAAACCCGCCAGGTCTGTCAGCACTGCACAACATAGAAGCCAACATTTTAACACTTTAGCGACCACTAACGTAGATTCATGTCATTTGAAAATATGTAACTTCCCCAGTGGGCGTTTCTTTTGACATTTGTATGTTACTTTTTTCTTAAAAATATACACAATGTTCATATTTGTACAATCAATATACTATGGATGCAAATACTTTGATTAGAGAAAATATGTTTATAATGTAAATCATCAATTTGTAATATAAATGTAAATTTTGTTCTGAAAATTTTTAACTTGGGAGAATAACGCTCACAGGCGGTAAAAAAGACAACAACATGCAGTCGCGAAATTGTTAATTTATTGCGCAGTATTTTTAGCCCTGCCTTTATTTTATACCACTTTATTTATAGAAAACTTTTATTCAATATATAACTTCTATAAAATAAGAAAAAAATAATAATAAGTGGTATAAAGTAAAGGCGGGGCGTAAAATACTCCATAATAAATTAAAATGGTGGCAACTATGTACAGAACCGTATTTACAGCGCGAATAATTGTTTTCTTTTTAATTTTATAAACATGTCTAATTTTGAATTTTTACTTTAAGTTCTATCTTACAAAAAACTTTTATTTTATTTAAATAAAATTATAAACAAAACATATATGTGACAACAAATGTTCTTTCATTCTATTACTTTGGAACAAAAAAAAAAAAAAAAGTAATTTAAAAACGATTTTTTAAGAGGATTTGTAAAAAACTCCAACAAAAAAAAAAAAAAAAAAAAAAAAAAAAAAGGGTTATATTATGCACGTATTAAACATCAGATCCCTTTGTGATTTTAATGAGAATTTAGAAATTTTTGGATAGGGTTTTCACGGTGGGATTTTCCATATAGGATTTTCACGGAAATAGCTTTCTCAAAAAGAATTTACTTATAAAACGATTTCTCATATAAAAGAATCAATTGCCAAACCATTTTATCGGAAACGTAGACGTTTAAAAATATAAATACTTGAATTTAAAAGAAATGTGATACATTGGGCGTTCTTAGGTTTAGAATTTCTTTAATATAATATTAATATTACTTTTAATACACATTAAATTCAGTCTTATATAAAAGGAAATTGACAGTAGCACTGAAACTGGAATAGCGCTAGTTACGTTTATCGTGTAAGTATGAAATTTTAAGTCAGTGTTATATAAATAAAGTTGAGTCGAGGATTACAGTTAAAATTTGTTTTACTTTTTACTAAAACATAGAGCTTTGTAAAGAAAAGTAGATGCAAATAGGTAAGGCGGAAATGATATTTGCTATAAAAGTGTCTCTAGTCGTTCTAAAATTTTCTTATGGTGTTCACAGTCGATCACATGTTTTAAACAGAAAATAATTAGTGACCATTTGCAGTAGTTATCTATCTTTGATTTAACAATACAGAGATTACTTTAAAAAGAATAATGGTATTAAAAAAATGACTGTACCAACACCTGTAACTATGTTGCTGTAAAGAAAGCCATTAGATGTTTCTATAACGAGACGGTATTGCGTCTGCATTAACCCACAAATAGTTATATGTTGCATTAACAGCATAAAAGATTCAAATACAAAAAATTGCGACAAGTTGTTAGTGAGATTTTTAAATGTCTTACCGACGTAAACGTCAACTGTATAATCCGTATAATTCCCGTTCGGAGTTTCATTGCATTCCGATCAGTACACATGAAACAATTATGTTTTCCGAGCACTGTCACTTAAATTTTAATCAATGTACAGTTATATTGGCTATCAGATTAATTAGGTTTTTTCTTGCTGAGATTTAAAATGACATTTTTGTTAAACAATAGCGATAAGTAGCTTCGATAGTTCCATTAACATCAGTAATAAAATAAACATTTAAAAATTTTTTATTAGAAAAAATAAAACTTATAAAAAATGGTTTAAATACTAAAAGAAAACACCAATAATAGCAATATTCGAGCTTAGTGATTTCCTTTTACAGAAAACTTTAAAATTAGATCATAACAAAACTTAAATTATAAATATGGTGCTTAAAATTATAAAGCAACATTCTTTTATTATTTTTAAATACATTTTTATTTCTCTTTAATATGTTATCCCCGAAGAAAAGAATTAATAGCAAAAGACCGCGATAAGGGAGATTTTGACATTGATGTTACATAATCACTATTGAATTTGTACAATCGACAGAGATTATGCAACTTTTCGAGAGTGCATCTGATTTTTGGAGATGTTGAAAACAATAAATATATATATTTTTTTTCAAATAAATGCATGGAAAATGGATTATGTAAACAATAACGTACCATTTTAACGGTACCTTAGTCATTTCTGCCTGTGCATTTTCATTCGAATATCAGTAAATGTTACATAACTTATTTTTTGTGCATTTATGTCCATATTGATTTATTTCCTATTCAATAGCTCCAAAATCACACATGCTTTAACCCTTTCAGTAGCAGTGTTCCCGCTGTAGAAACACCTAATTTAAATTCTCAAGTGCAAAAACTCATCCCGGAAATTTTTTAACAAAAACTTACGTTTATAACATAGCTGAAAAGGCCATTGATATAAAACTGAAAAGTTCAAATTTCTTTTATTTTAATTTTAATCGTAAATTCCGGTTGCAGTGTAATTTAAATGAAACGAATTACCCTGTGCCGCAAAGGGTTAAAAAAGTTACATAATCTACCTCGAGTGTAGAAAATCAATAGTGTGTACTTGGTGGCAGCATCATAATACCCCTGTCGGTGACTTTTGACACTAATTCTGTCCTTGCGTAAATCATAACCTCATGTATTTGACATTTTGTAGAAGAAATTTGATTTCATTGGATCTATTAGTTTTCTATGTATATAATAAAATAAAAATAATAATAAAAATAATAAAAGTTAAAAATAAATAATAAAAATTATTTTATGACCACTCTGTGTATTAAAATGAATAAGCACATTTTCACTGATTTGCCAGTTTATACATTATTATTGATTCCATTTTACATAATACAAAATTAAATAAAACTAAACATTAAGTTAACACTTTCGTGACCACTGACGTAGTTTCACGTCATTTCAAAAACTCTAACTCTACCAGTGGGCATTTCTTTTGCAATTTGCATGTTATTTATTTCTTAAAAATATATCCAATATTCATATTTGTACAGTCAGCAAAAAAAAAAAAAACAAAAAAAAAACAAGCCACCCCCCCCACCTAATTTCGCCGTAAATTATCGTAGGAACATGCGACTGGTACCGATCAGTTTGTAATAACGTCTAATTTATAATGTTATAGTCAGATTTTACTTAGGGGGTCGTCTACATATTAAAACTGACATCAACTTCATTTTTTTCAATGGTAACCCCCTTTTTTATAATTTATTTGAATTCTTTTGATCAAATCATCACGGAAAATGGTATAGTTTATATATTTCGCTCAATGTTTCATAGAGTTATAAGCTGTCAAAGTATGGGGATGCTAATGTTAAATGAATGTGACAAACATTAAATCATATCTTCCAAAATAATTATGATATTTAAATTCTGTTTTTTTTTTATTCGTTAGAATGAAGTGACCCAAACATATTCCATGCAAATATTTGCTAAAAAAACATTTTTTGAATTATGAAAATTATTAATAAATTCATATTTGAAAAAATTATGAATTATGACTTAATAATTCATATGACGTTTTCATATATGACGTTAATTTTTGCACGAATAGAACGGCCATCATCAAAAACATGGGTTTCCAAATTTACAGCTCGTGCCTAACATTATTTTTTGAGTTACAGTGATATTTCATTTTTTACTGCTGTTAGGGGGGCGTCACTTGTTATAATTTGTATCATCTGTGAGTCAATATTTCTATACATTTTGACGAAAAACTATTTTAATTTACCTTTATGTTATTATAATTGTTTTCTAAGGAACATTTCGATGTTTATTATACAAATTGGCTTATTTTTTATAAAATTATCGCAATGCAGGCAAGAGATTGGGAAAGAATTCCAAAAGAAATGTAGCCCCGCCTCTATATTGCGGAAACAGTATTAAAAAAACTAGTTTGCATACTCGTATATGACTCTATATGTGACGCCGGTATGCATAAATGTCAATGGCATTTACTACATTGAATGCAGAAGACAAAATTTAAATGATTTAATTGGAAGTGTGTAAAATAATTTTGTTTTATAATGTAAAGTTTTTTAAAAAAATTCTGTAAAGGTGTGGCTTTTGTTGCAAAAAGGAGTTTACTCGATTCTGAAATGTTAAGTCTTTGTTCTTAAATATTACATAACTTTTTCTAGTTTCTCAATGCTAAAATTCTATTTTATCCTTTTTGTCTTTTGTTTTTAACTTGAATATTCTAGGATTCGTGTATCTCAAGTTATATGTCATGATTTAGAAAATGCGGTTGGACGAGGACTATTATTTGAAAGGGCAATATGCAGTGAAAAATACTTTTGTTTTTGCTTTCTTTTAAATTAATATAATTAATTTTTATCAGATTTTTTAAAACATATTGTCTGTTTTAATCTTGTTGTGACATTTTCGCATTCGTTTACTCTATAGTTTATGCTATTTAAATTTTATCGCATTTTAAAATCTATCATTGAAACAATATTATTTATTTTCGATTATTCTAATCACGGCGTAAAACTGGCGACACATTTATCACGGAAAAATAATTTAAAACTAAGTAATATGTCTTATAACTTTTAAAGATATAGATTTTACGCATTTAAAATTAAGAATTCAAGTACAGTAGACGACTGCAGAACGGGGAATAATCGTTCTAGGCAATAGGAAACCGTTTTTTCTGTATCCATATTTATTTTCATATGAATATACACAATAATCATACTCTTTCTAGTGAAAGTATTTGCTTCATACTACTTTGTTTATATAAATATTAATATAAGGAATATTCTTAAGAAATATCGTAACACACAAATTGTGAAAGAAACGCCCACTGGAGGAGTTACAGATTTCCAAATGACTTGAAACTACATCAGCAGTCGCGAAAATAGTAAATATCCTTTCTCAGATTTTGGTTTAAATCTTGTTATCTATATTTTTGTATATTATCTATTGTTGGTTTGTACGCCTAAAATTAAATGTAAAACTTTATAGTAACACTTTCATGCGGGGCTTACTGTATAAAATAAAAATATACCCAATAAGAAGTAGATAATTCTTTTTCTTAAATATTAAAAACTTTTTTTTCTTCTTTTAACCGCTATGAATGTTATTATCATTATTAGTATTATTCTTTTACCTTGGTACCTAGATTTTTGTAATTAAACTTTGTATTGTAGGGTTCATATGATTCAATCTATTTGATTTTCTTCGTATGAAGTGATGTATTTTACTATTCAATGTTTAATAAATAAAAACCAATAAAAATCTCTTAATTCATAAACTGCACAGGAAGTTTTGCTAATCAGAATCGTTTTTTATTTTTAATAAACATTTCTGAACTTTGTTCCCGGTGTGAAATGTATAAATAATGTATATTGCGTGGTACATCAAAATTTATTTTTTCTAAATGTATAGACGGTCTCAACACATTTTTACGTATAACTTTGTTTAAAATTGATTTAAAGTATATAAATAGGTGTGTTTTCCGAACTGCCTTGATCTCAAAAATCGGAATATGCGGTTAAAAATAGGGGAAGTTTATACCTGTTTTAATATGTAAATGGCCCCTTAAGTAAAATCGAACTACACCATTAAAAACTAGACGTTGATGCAGATCGATAGGTACCAGCCACATGCTTCTACGATAATTTACGGCGAAATTAGGTAGGGGGGGGGGTGGCTTTTTTTTTTTTTTTTTGGCTGACTGTACTATCAATATACTATGGATACAAATGCTTTGATTAGAAAAAGTGTAACTATAATGTCTATTCATTTGTAGTATAAATGTGAATACGGATAATTTACTTCTGAAATATTGTAACTGAGGGAATAACGCCCACAGGCGAACCTTACTGTGAAAAAGACAAAAACATGCGGTCGCGAAAGTGTTGACATTAGAATGAAAAAAAAAAAAAAAAAAAAAAAATCACTGATTTGTCAGTTTATACATTGTTATTAATTCCATTTTGTTTTATACAAAATTAAATAAAACTAAACTATAAGTCAAAAAATACATACATTCGCAATATTCACTTTTGAGTAAAAATAAATGTGTTCGGTTTTCAGAACAGAAATCTTGAAAACATCTTTCACTATAGTCATTTTAATTTTATCAAGATTAATCCTTGTAATGATATGATTTACACATTTTTTCCCCTCAAACACTAAAGTTTGACTGAATAATAAATTATCCTAAGACAACATGAAGCGAAACACCTAATTGGATTTATATTTATTTCAAAAAAACATCTTTGTTACTCAGATTAGTAGCTTCAAACATATAGTTCATGACGCAAGTTAGGACACATTTCCGATATATATATATATGCATATATATGTAAAGAAATACTCCATGTATTCTCTTAGAACACTGGGGGGTGAAATGAACATGTTATGTTATACCTTATACATTCCAGCGAAAAAAAAAAAAAAAAAAATTTCCCAAATGTAAAATTGACCAGTTACAAATTAACCAAAACTATGTTTGAAATCTCCCTGTAAAAGAACATCGTTTGAAATTATTTTTATTTACAACATGTGATTATGAGGCTTATTTTAATTGCAGTTATGAACTTATATGAAAATTTTGCACATGATCCCAACATTAGAGTTCTCAGTTAAAGTCGACAATCTCTTTTACTTTATAAATTGGAAAGTTTTTAAACCAAAGCGATGTATTAGGTTATGTCTAATATAATACGTCAAGTATGCTCTGCAATCAGAATATAAAAATGCAAAATATGTGATGAAATATGAGCAGGGCCCAGGGGCATATACAGAGCCTGATTAAGGGAGAAGCACACATTATTTATACTTACACCGCTATTTTTTAACAAATACTTTCCTCCTCTAATAAACATTAAATTCTCATTAAAAATTATTTTAAAAGAATTCTGGATTCTAATAACGGTGAGTAAATTAAATTGTTTTACACCGTTCATTTTTTATAAAAAAATAATTCCTCCTCAAAGTGTGGAATTTCTATGACATGAAGTAAAAAATAATTGTAAAAATATTCCGGTGAGCGCGGAGATAATGTGTGCTTCCCCCTTATCAGACTCTGGGCATATATATGTATATATATATCGACCGAGAAAGAGACCACTGTGAAAGAATTGCAGAAAACAGGGATTTTTGGAATAACCAATGAGAGGCTTTCATCCTGCAGTGGATTGGTAAAGGCTGACATTGATGGTGATATAGTATTTAATGTATTAGCAAGTCAAGATGAAGTAACAGGCCACACCGTAGAAATTCCTGATTTAACACCGTACAATTTTGATGTATTTGGCAAATGACGAACTTTCTCTCAGGCCCTCTTTACTCATCGCCGCTGGAAGCCGAAGCTAATGTTATTCTATGGGAAATTTTTCTTTTTAAATAACTTATTAACTAACATATATTTTTAAATTCTGTCTTCACATTCTGAAAATTCCCAGCTGTTAAATTGACGGACCTTTTTTAAAAAATTATTTTTTTATATTTTCTTTTGAAGCTGCAAAATACCAATTTTCAATATGTGAATTTTTTTCATTTTGCAATTTCAAAATAAAATATTAAATTAAAAAATATACATTTTTCAGGGATGGAACACGGGCGCAGAATTCATACCACTATCAATGTAAGAAAATTTTCTACTTCTTAAATCAACGATATTATAAGTAGAGAAATTGCTTAAACGGATTCCGGTATGAATTCTGCGCCCGTGTTCCATCCCTGATTTTTGAAAAAGTTCCGTCAATTTAACAGTTGGGAATTTTCTGAATGTGAAAACAGAATTTAAAAATATGTATTAGTTAATAGGTTATTTGTAAAGAAAATTTCCCCATAGAATAACATTGGATCGGGCTTCCGGCGACGCTAAGTGAAGAGGGCCGTTAAGCGGTTTATGAGGAATTGTTTGGTAAATGCTGGAGGGAATTTCTATTTTACTGCGACTCTAATCCTTATTGTTCTATGCGAAAAAGTTTTAATTTATATGGAGAAATGCACAGAAAAAAAAAAAAAAAAAAAAAAAAAAAAAATAGACTTTTGATTATATTGTTCAATACAGATTGCTTGTTTCCATTTATATTTACTATTTGTAGTATTTTTATTTCAAATGTAATTTACTTTTCAATCATTCTTGCAGGGATGGAACACGGGCACAGAATTCATACCGGAATCCGTTGAAGAAATTTCTGTACCTACAATATCGCTGATTTAAGAAGTAGAAAATTTTCTTACATTGATAGTAGTATGAATTCTGCGCCCGTGTTCCATCCCTGTTCTTGTAACAAAATTTATTACAAAGTGACGAAATCAACTTTTACAAGAGGTAAAATTCACCAGGATAGGATTCTAATTTTTTTTTTTTTTTTTTTATGTCCAAGAGCCCTACAAAACTGAGCTAATGCCATCAGCATGTGACTTTTAGGACTTTGTATGCAGATCTCTTAAATGTTAAGAGAAAAAAAAAGGAAAAAAAAAAAAAAAAAGACACATTTTCGGAAGCTGCTCAAGATAATGTCATGCTTGCCAACATACTAATTAATATTAGCCCCGCCTTCTTTTTCAAACCAGTATTTTTTTTCAGATTATTTTTCTTCTAAGTTAATCGTAATTGCATATAGTGAACATTACTCTAAAAATTTTCTGATGTGAAAAAAAGGGCGATACTAACCACACTACAGAATATTAATTAGGATGTTGGCAGGTATGCAATGTTAAAATTCTATAGTACGTTTATGATTTAAATTTCTATTTTAAATATTCATTATGATTAGACAATCGAGGAATAATAGAGTAATGAACAAAAATTAACCTATTAAAATTATGTCATTACTCACAGAAAGAATGAAAAAAAAAAAAATGTCCTCTTTCTTAAAGAGTTTAGATATCGATCAGGGTGGCTAAGTCAACATAGGAGGGGGTCGTAGTCTCCGCCTTTCTTTTAGGACAATTTCAGGGATGACAAAATTTCACCTGTTTAACCACCACTTTTTTTTCTCAAAGAAATATTTATCGTGCTTTAAAAGTTACAACGCCGGCTAAACAGAATAAAATATATTGCATAAAAATATTGGTAGCAAAAAAAAAAAAAAAATCACACCTCATTTCTGAATGTACGGCGGATACAAAGACCCCGGATATGGTTGTTTGATGTTATGGAAAAGGACAAAAGTTTGGATACAATCGTGGTTACTGACTATTTTTGAAAATAATTTGAACCTTAATTTATAAATATGACGCGTAGTAGTCATTTTCGTGCATTATAGTCTGGTGGCCAGATTTAACACAAATTAAGATATATCTGATATGGAACACTTTTTTTTTTTTTAAATATATATACATCAAAATAAAAAACGCACAAATTTAATGCTCGAAACAAGTATGTGTATTCTTTATTATAATGCTCTTATTTAAAATTGCTTTAATATTTAAATTAAATAATATATATATATATATATATATATTTATGCAGAAATTTGATAAAAATGTTTAAGTCCTACTCAAGAAGTTCAAAAGCACATAAATCTATTAAAAACTGAAAGACGAATAATATAATAAATTAGATATAAAAGAGCTTTTAAAAAAATTTAATTGTATACCACTTTTTATAGTAATCTTAGTATTATTCAATCAGCTAAAATAACTACATTACATTACTGAACATTATTAAAAAAAAAAAAAAAAAAAAAAAAAAGAAAGAAAGAAAGAAAGAGAGAGAGAGTAAAGGAAAGTGGTATTCATTTAAGCTTAAGGGATCGCAAAAAGATATATATTTATATTATGAATGTATTTTTAAAAAATGCAAATAAATTTATTTTTTGATGAAATAAATTAGTCAATAACTAATTTACAATTTAGATATTTTATACATTTTATGAGTGTTATAAATAAATTTTACGTTTTTTTTTCTTTCTTTCTTTCTTTCTTTCCTTTTTTTTTTTTTTTTTTTAAGAATTGTACATGTAGAATTATTCCTTTAAAAATATTAGGACTGGAATTTTATTTCTTTTGAACTGGAAAAAACAGCATCATATTTTACGACTGTCCACATTTTTTTTTTTTTTAGTTTCCAAGTCTTCCGATTTTTTTAGCACCATATTTTAACCTTCGTCTCCTTCGTTTAATTTATTTCAATGTTTTTCATTATTAAATAAAGTGCATCGGAATAGTGGTGGTAGAAATCACCAGGGTTGCAGCTATGACCGTAATATTAAAAAATATAAAATAATTTATTCCAAAATATAAAAGGCTACAATTACTTAAAGAGAATAAGCCTACATAAAATGATAATAATAAACAAATAAAAATATGTTTTTGAAATTTCTCTTCTGTATTAAGCCTTTGCCGCTCAGTGTTCTACTACATGGAACACCTAATTTTAATTCTCAAGTGCAAAAACTCATTCCAGAAATTTTTTAGCAAAATTTTACATTTATAACTAAGCAGGAAACGCCCTCTTTTTTCAACATGAAAATTTAAAATTTCTTCTATTATAATTATGTTCGTAAATTCCGGTGGCAGTGTAATTTAAATGATCAGAATTATCTTGCCCCGCAAAGGGTTAAAATACTCCGGAATAGATTGAAATGTTGGGATCTATGCAACTTTTACGAGTTTTTGTTGTCGATAATGTTTACTTAAAAAGTGATTTATTTATTAAATTAAATATTATTTGAATTTAATAAGGTTTACTTACAGATTTTTCAAACCGAAAATTTCTCGAAAAGGAACAATGCTAATTTTTTATTTTTTAAATATTTATGATCAGCTATGTAGCTAAAAGCCATTTTTAAAATTACTTTAGTAATTTTTAAGTAGTGAACCTTAAAGGGTTAACCCTTTCAGTCGCAGTGTTCCCGCTGATGGAACACCTAATTTTAATTCTCAAGTGCAAAAACTCATCCAGGAAATTTTTTAGCAAAAATTTATATTTATAACATAGCAGAAAAGGCCATTTTTTTTAACGTGAAAATTAAAAATTTCTTCTATTTTATTTATGTTCGTAAATTCCGATGACAGTGTAATTTGAATGATCCGAATTACCTTGCGCCGCAAAGGGTTAAAATACTCCGGAATAAATTGAAATGTTGGGATCTATGCAACTTTTACGAGTTTTTGTTGTCGATAATGGTTACTTATAATGTGATTTATTTATTAAAATAAATATTATTTGAATTTAATGAGGTTTACTTACAGATGTTTCAAACCGAAAATTTCTCGAAAAGGAACAATGCTATTTTTTTATTTTTTTAAATATTTATGATCAGCTATGTGTTTAAAAGCCATTTTTAAAATTAGTTTCGTATTTTTAAAAATAAATTAAGTAGTGAACGTTAAAGAGTTAAACTCTTATACCACGCATAATGTAACTATTATTATTATCATTATTATTATTATTATTATTTATTGCTTGTATCAGAAGACACAGAAATTCTCATTAAAAAAAATACTAGATTTGTATTAGACAAATTACATGCCTTACACTACTTAAATCAATCAATGGAAATTATTAAGCATTATTATAACTTGATCATATTTACACTAAAGGGGAGCAAATTTGCGGTTATAGTAATAACTCTATTATTGTTCTTATTATGTAGTACGTTACTATAGCAACACTTAAATATTGATTATTAAAATTATGTATTCATGATTTAATGTGAATTTACCAAGGGATGTAAAATGTATTGTGAAATATTTAGTAGTTGTTTTCAAATTCCTGAATTTTAAACTCTGTACTTTCATTTTTATTTATTTAAACTTACTTTTTTTTTTCGTACGCTCACGAAAATAAAATATTTTTTTTAAAATAATTTTAAAGAAAGTTTTGTGTTTTTCAAAATGAGATTATATGATTTTTTATTTGAATTGAATGTTGTAAATTATAATAAATAATTATAAATGTAATCCATTTGATATATACTTTAACACTATTTTTAAAAACTAGCTCTAAATTTTAGAACAGAATAATAACTATAAAACTAACTTATAAGCAATTTATATATTAAAAAAAAAAAAGTTTTATCCGTAAATTGAAACTAATAGTCCTCCGTACTAAAAACGATTTTGATGAAATTTTGAAAAAAGCATAATTCATTTTAGTATGGAGGACAATTAGTTTTTTCTTTTTTTATTCCAAATTATAACATCGTTTTCAAATTATTCAATTATATTTTCGATAAATTTTCGATTGCGATAAATGTCCATCTATCGTAAATCTGGTATTGTAAAAATCCGTAGACTGAGATTAATTGTCCTCCGCACTAAAAGAAAAACGTTTTTGATGAAATTCTGGCAAAAGCAGAATTTAATTTAGTTTAGTATGGAGGACTGTTAGTTCTTTTTCCTTTTTTCAAATTATAACACCACTTTTAAATTATTCAATTATATTTTGAGAAATCATCGATTTCGATAAATGTCCAACTGCTATCGTAAAACTGCTATCGTAAAAATCCGTGGTCTGAGACTAAAAGTCCTCCGTATTAAAAAATTACCCCCCACTCCCCACACACACTCACGCACTTGTAATTTGTAGACGTTTATAATTGTGTGCACGCATAAAATCACTTAATAATTGTAAAATTATTTTATTATTATTATTATTATTATTATTATTATGTTTCCTGATTTAATAATGATATTCACATAGAAAATTTAAACTTGTGTCTTATAATAAATTAGTGACTCTTAAATGACGTATTTTTTCTAGTTATA
This sequence comes from Salticus scenicus, assembly GCA_963930645.1. Taxonomy (NCBI): domain Eukaryota; kingdom Metazoa; phylum Arthropoda; class Arachnida; order Araneae; family Salticidae; genus Salticus; species Salticus scenicus. The sequence continues at coordinate 290,821 of CAWVNO010000722.1, read as the reverse complement.
AATAGTTATAATTTTAGCTTTAGCAACACAGAGAATCAAGTTATTTCTTTATTTATATCATTTATATTTCTTTGTTTATATTAGGGGGACCGGAAAATAATGTCGTTTTGAATTAATAAAATGAAACCGGAAATTTTTGCTTAACAGTGTTTGCATGATACTTTAAAAATAACCATCTTATAAGTTACCTAAGAATATCTTAAATTTTATCCAGGATAAATTTCCGATGTCAGTATTTTTAATTCAAAACGACAATATTTTCCGGTCCCTCTAATAGTTTGGGTTATTTCTGTGTATTTAACAGATAAGGTGAATAACAAATAATTAAGAGAAATTTATAAATTTTTCAGTCGTATACTTTTTGTAGAATGTTATTATATTATCTGGTTTGCCCTCTTCGCTAGTCACAATATGTAAATGAATCAATTTTATAATGATAAGTCTCTTTTACTTTCTTTTACCCATAAGGTAGAGAAAGTATTGTTTTTGGGTCAAATTTTCGAACGCGAGATTTTGTTATATTTACACGTTTTCAGCTCCCCTGAGTACGAAAATCATGTTTTTAGCAAATGGTATGTGTGTATGTCTGTGTATCTCTGTGTGTGTCTGTCTTTTATCAGCATATCTCAAAAACAAATTATGGCAGAAAGTTCAAACTTGGTATTCTAAATGTGTATCATATAGGGATGCTACAGTAAGCTTTTCGTTAAGATCAAGCAAATGGTTCGTGCACAGGGACAATCAAGAGAATTCTCATACATTACGTCTATGGGGGAAATTGCAGGTAAGTAGAGTTTAACGTCTATAGACTGCCCTAAACCAATTGAAACGAATATATATTTTTTGTAATAGAAATAGTCAACTGGGAAAACAATTTTGTGTATGTAGGAGCCCCGCCTCCTCCCCCCCCCCCTCAATGGGAGTAAATTTTCATGATGGGTATCTTTCAAAAGAGCTCGCAAATATCTTTAAAACGAATGGTTGAACCATCGATCTGCGATAATTTAAAACAAAGTTAACGATTTTTTTTTTTACTTTTAACAAAAAAAAAAAAAAAAAAAAAAAAAAAAACTTGGAAAAAAAAAAAATCTTTTTTTTTTTTTTTTTTTTTTTTTTTTTTTCTTAATATTGAGATTAAAATAGACTTTTTTTGGATATTTGGTGTTATACTACTTTTCTAATATGGAAATCGTCTTCATTATCACCACAAAAGATAATTTTTTTAAATAATAATTTTTATAAATTATTAAAAAAAAAAAAACAGAATTATTTTTTAATAACCGAATGAAATTCTATATAAATGTATGTGCATTAATGAAACGGGGGGTTGAACAGAGCTAATTATCATATAAAACTCTCCCGAAGCCTAATTTGAATTGATTAACATAGGTTTACATAACATCTTTATATTACCTCATAATCTCCAACCTGTATTTATAGTACTAAATTTCAGGGTAAGAGAAAGTCGTGTGAGTGACTCACCAGATTATTTTAAACTTGTATATCTACTGTCTAGTCTCAAAAATATGAGTAGTTATATTTGTAAAACACAACTCTGACAATTGAATACTTTAAAAAAAGAAAAAAAAAATGTTTTTAAATATATATATATATATATATATATATATTTGTGCAGACACATAAAATATTTATCAGTAGCATGTAAAATATTTCTGATATTATATTTTAATTTGGAGTTAAGATTACTTTTTCTTGCTATTTATTGTATCACTAGTGGACAATATTTATTGTATAGCTAGTAAGTAGCCCCACCCAATCATAGTAAAGCACACCAATGTTTCCTATCGAACTGAGAAATGACGTCATTTTCAAAGACAATAGGACTTAATTCTCAATATATATATACATATAAATATTTAAGTGGCGGCATTCAAACATATTATTATTATTATTATTATTATTATATTAATTATCTTAGGCTTAAAAATAGTTTTGGTATATTTACAGTAAAGTGCTTAAATTGAATACATGAAATAATAAGAAACATAATTTTAGAACATTTTTTACTATTTCACCGCTTTATAATTTAGAATTTTTAAAAACTCTACTTAGGAGAAATGTATTCTTTAGAAGTAGCCTATATATCAAACTTTGAAGTTTTTAACTGCATTATTACCATTGAAACCCTACAAAAATAAGATTTTCGAAAGGTGTTTTTTATGACCTCCCATCCTTCATGAATTGGAGCTTTTAATCTCTCATACTACTTAAATTTTGGTCATAATCATTACCTATAACTTATGTTAATTTTGGTTGAAATTCGTTAATTGATTTGGGAGGAGATGTAAGACATACGCATACTGGTATTAAGATAGCATACTTGACAACATACTAATTAATATTTCGTAGTATTATTAGCCCCACCTTCTTTTACACACCAGTAGCTTTTTAGAGTATTTTCCTTGAATCAGTATTTTGGCAAGTATGACAATATACATACTTGAAAACATACTAATTAATATTTGGTAGCATTATTAGCTCCGCCTTCTTTTTCACACCAGTATCATTTTAGAGTATTTTTATTCTTATTTAATCGTAATTGCATTTAGAGAATATTAATCTAAAAGTTTTCTGGTGTGTAAAAAAGGGCGGTACTAACAACACTACGGAATATTAATTAGGATGCATAGCTGCCAATATTTTAAACTTTTATGAAGTACTTTTAGCTACGCTTTAATTCATACCACTTTTTTTTTTTTTTTTAAGAGTAAATTTTTCCTATTTTATCATTGTTATATATTGGAGAAAAATATCCTAAAAATAAAGTGGTGCAAAATAGAGGCGGAGCTAAAAATACTCCGGAATAAATTAAAATATTGGCAGCTATGAGGATGTTGGCAAATATGAGATACGCTTATTTTTATTCTATTTATTTATTTATTTTTTCAATAAATGAAAGATGTGTTAAGTTAAGTACTTCTGTTATTAACTTTAAATATATGAATTTTTATTTTTAATAAATAACATTTGAAACCAACCGAGAAATGGGTGTTGTTAATGGGGAAAATACGAAAATAAAATAAACCCACATGGGATTCATTTTAAGATTAGTGGACTAATTAGCGAACCCATTTTGCATATTGATGTATTTTTACATTCCAAAAAAAGCTATATTTTTGTTGCATAAATTTATCAGTATGTGCAAAAATATAAATTCATTACAAACAATTATTGCTGTATGTTTTTATTACTTTTTTCACGAATGACCACATTTTGTAACACCCTCCGAAATGAAATTGTACCCAAATAGCGCGCCAACAATGAAAATTGTCACAGATACGGAAATAAACATCCAAAGATTCTTGTTGCGTTCGGAAACTATAAGATAGTTTTTGTAAAATTAAAATTAAAATGAAAACATTATGCAAACTTTGCAACGTAGAGAGATATAATGTTTTAAACATACGACGCTAATCAACATCGCTATGCATTTAAAGGTTAAATTACTAATCGTACTACATGCTTTGAAACATTAATTTTTTTTTTTTTTTCTTACTTTTTTTTTTTTTTTTTTTTTTTTTAATTCCGAAAAATTTAAAACATTTTGTAATTTACAGGGCGTAGTTAAGTTCACCAGTGATTGACACTTATAGAGCAGTATCTGATGTTTTTAATGTTCTATCCATCAGCAAATATTTTTAGAAATCTTAAGTTAGTACAAATGGCATGAAAGACATCCAGAACCACATATTTGTTAAAATATATACATTTGATAACAATTATTATTTTTTTAATGAATTTTTATTTGGCACCGACTCAGTGTTCTAGTAATTGACAGTGCCAGTTTTTCATTCTATCAGTAAGTGGCCCCCTATGTTGCAGTGTTTGACACTGTTAGTTATTAATTTTACAAGGTATTAGCACCCTATGCTCCAGTGTTTGAGATAAAATGTTCAAATTCTTATACGTAAAATGTATGATTTTATTATTTTTATTATTTACGAGTATTAATAATTTCGAGATAGATGTCAATTACTAAAGCATGCCAATCACTGGAGCACCTACCTTACATCCTGCTTTTTCGTTACTACTAATATTTTCTTTTATTTTTATTTTATAATATTAGAAAAATTCGATATTAAAGCAAAATTTGTTAAAAATAATGATCGCTATAAATATAGATCGCTGCCACCTCCTAAATTTTATGTTTCATCGTTTATTTATTTTTTGAAAAGAAAATTATTCTTGCTTCGAAGCCTTATAAGTTAAAATAATTACGACAAGAAAAGCTATGATTAAACTGAACTCTATTCTAGAAATTCCATATTTAACAATGGTATTAAGGCTCATTTATGAGCCCTGAATTGTGGTCACAATTTTACGGATTTCAATGGAAGCCATCAGTTACCAAAATTGCATTGTACTAACTTTAGCAACCCACTGTTATTCTCTTTAATGACTTTGAATAGCTAAAGAATGGATAAAAGGAAAGTCATTAGCAGTATCTTCATGAAACTTCAGTTCTAATTAACGATAACAACTGCTGAATACTGGAGTTTATAATTTACTATTTATAAAAATCTTAGTGTGAAAATAGCTGAATTATCTTTTTAGCGTGTTTAAAAACACATCTTTTAATAAATTATTTAGTTCAAAAGAAAACTTTAACAATCTTGCTATAAATATATCCGAATATAGCAAAAATCAAAACATACTCATTAACACATTATTAGCTTTAAGAAAGTAATTTAAAAAATGATTCTGAAAATTTAAAAATGTATAGGTAAAATTATTAACAATAATATTGGGATTTGAGTGTGGTATGGTAATTTTTAGATAAGATCCTATTTTTCTTTTCCTTTCTTTCTTTTTTTTATTAAATTTTTCATTATGTATTTGATATGTGCATGATATTTGACTATCTATATAATATGATATCTCATTGTATTTTTATAAGTAGTATACAAAACAAACTACTTACACTTGTTGATAGTTGCGCTAAGAAAAAAGTAAATTTTAAATATTGAATTATTAAAGTAAAAATATGAAAATTAATACACTAATATTAAAATGTTATTTTAATCAAAAACAGAATAAACAGTTAAAGTATGATACTTTGCTGCTAAATATGCATAATACAATGTATAGCGCATACTTGATAATATTTTAAAGCAAGATGCTAATACATACTTGCCAACCATCTCATTATGAACCGTACAATTTTTAGTACCCGCCTTTTTTTTCACACCAATAATTTTTTAGAGTAATTTTAGTCTCATTTATTCGTAACAATATTTGGAGAGAATAACTCTAAAAATACAGTGGTGCGAGAAAAGGGGAGTTTTTCATGGGGCGTTAACAATTGTACGGTTATTAATGAGATGGTTGGCAAGTACGCTAATAATTTTATCTCGACGGTTAAACCTATTTTTATGAGAAACGTAAGGATGGGATGTTGATGCAGAAATCATATCACTAATTGTTTTTAAAAATTCTCTCCCGATAATATCGTGCTTAAAATAAAGAAATTTTGTATCATAGATAGTGGTATAAGTGTTGCGCTAAATTCCCATTCCTGGTGAGGACAGAGTTCCCAACTTTTACAATTTATTCACGAGCATTTTTAGCCCCGCCTCTTTTTCATACCGGGAATTTTGAAATCTAGTTTTCTTGTTATTTAATCGTTGATACATATTAAAGAGAAATAATCTTCAAAATTTCTGGTGCAAAAAGAAGGCGGGGCTAAAAATGCTCGTGAATACATTGTAAAAGTTGGGAACGCTGCGTGAGGATTAATTATTAATTTGCATATTTAAAAACAATAAGAGAGAACAAAAGAAAGAAAGACATAAAATACCTACATCTTTATGAGAGGATTTTATAGTCCATATAATATTGTAGGGGAAACTAGGGAGCCTTGGCCAAGTTTTCCGAAAAAGATTTTATAAATTTTATTTTAACACTAGTCGCTGATCATCCCTAGATACAATTCAGCAATTGGTAAACTCTCTTCTATAGCAGTTGAAGAGGATACCACAGACTCTCATTGATAACCTCATGGATTTGATACTTACAAGGAAACATTCAAAAGGTGTCGTCTTCAAAAAATCTTTAATATATATATATATGTGATTCTACTCTCCCTAAAACACAAGAAAATGAAAAAAATATCGGCTGAAATGAATTACAGTGACCACAAAAAATTATCAAAATTAAGCATATTTGGTGATTTCACATTGTTAGGCGATTGATTTTGAGTACTTGGCGGAGAAACAAAACACGGTTCTGTTCGTACACGACAATCTCTGTGCTAGCGAACTGAACGCCTAACAGAGCTAAATCGCGAAATATGCTTAATTTTGATAATTTTTTGTGGTCGCTGTAATTCATTTCACCCAATAATTTTTTTCACTTCCTGGTGTTTTATGAAGAGTAGAATCACACGCATATATATATATATATATATATTTTTTTTTTTTTTCAATATTTTTTGAAGACGACACCTTTTGAATGTTTCCTTGTTAGTAAGTGTGCGAGTCGGCTTTCGGTCAAGGAAAACATTACCCATTACTAGAAATCATTTCGTACTGAGAAATCACATTTCTTCTCTGTTCGTATATTATGCACGAATTGTACATTACACTGCTCGGCATGAAAATTGCCTCTGACACCATTTCGGCATATTCTTATGTAAAATGACGCTCATTTTGCTCTATCACCCACCGTTTTTTAAGAATAGCCCCCATTTTTCGGGGATTTTATGGCTATAAATTTTATTTTTAGGAGAGGGGAGGAGCGTTTTAACTGTTAAAATCTTCTGAAGGGCTACAGAGTAGGAAAATTCTAAAAAATCAACACTTTCATCAAGGGAATTATTATTATTATTATTATTATTATTATTATTTTATTTATTTTATTTATTTTTTTATTTATTTATTTATTTATATTTTTTTTTTGGTGGGGGGGATCTGCCACTGAAATTATGCATTACATATCTTATATATTTTTTAAATGTGTTATTAATGTTATTTTTTAAACTTTATTTATTTATTTATTTATTATTTTTTTAGGTGTTAAATTAATTATTTTTCATTCTTCAAATCAAATTTCATGGTCAGAAAATTATCGAACAGAGAAAGAAATTGGGAGAAGGGGGTGGTGTATCTAGAAAACGGTGGGTGATTGTGCAAAATGGGAGTCATATTCAGATTCAGGATGTCATTTTACATAAGAATCAGCAAGAATGGTATCAGATCTCGGATTTATTTATTTATTTATTTTTTCTGAGCAGTGTTATTTGTTTACTGACAATTATCGTGAATAAAACTTAATTTTTCCTTGTCCGTTGCTTCTTCTCCTTTTTCTCACATTTCACAACATCTATACATCATGTATTAGCCAACAAAATGTTTTATAATCTGCAATTTATATTCAAAACCATATTTCCATGGATTAATTAAAAAAAGGAAAAAAAAAAGAAAGAAACATATTTACGTTTGTGTATTTTTATCTGCGCATAAGATAAATATTTTTATTTTTATTTTTTATTTTTTTAAATCGATGCAAAAAAACACGCAAATTGTATATTTAATTCATTTTTAAGATAACGTAAGAAAACGGAAATTCACTAATACATTTAAAATAGTTTTCCCCATACTTGTCGCATAACAATGTAAGAATTATTTTTGTTTTCAAAAATAAAATTTGTTGAATTAAGGTAAATATTATTTGAAATATGCTAGCGTAAACATTAAATTACAGCACGGAATGTAATTATGTCTTCTAAAAGTTTGCTGATAGCAGTAAAATTGTGAAGAAAGTAAAAAATTACTTACGAAAATATTTGAACCGTAAAATTGCGTTATAAGAGTTCGGAAGCAGTTAAACAAGTGACATTTATGAACATTTCTTTAAAACTGTCACCATTAATAAATTTCGTAATTTTTAAAGAATTTTAGGTTTAAGATACAGCTAAATTAATTATTGGTGACATGCTGTGAAATCTATTCCAAATTTCTATTTTATGAATATTTGGAGAATTTAAACGTAAATTAAATAATAATTATTGCTTTTAAAATTTAAAACCTGATTTACTTGGCAACAATTATATTAAAAGTAATTTAAGCATTTGTAAATAACTTATTTCCTTTAGTATAACATCCATTTATAGTAATAATAATAATAATAATAATAATAATAACTAGTTACAAATTAGTTTTTAATGTATTGATACCAAAACTAAAATTTGCATATTAACTTTTTTTTTTTTTTTTTCATTTGAACTTCCTACATATATTCTGTAGAAACTCACAGAAAAACTAAATTAATTCTTCCCTCACATCACGCAAAATTTCAATATGATTACAGAATTATAAGTTTATATAAAAGATTTACGTGCCGATATCTATACAAACCCATTTACAGAAAATAAAAACAGTGTAATGAAAGAAGTTGTAATTTATATCTATCTATCTATCTGTAAATTAGCTTCTATAAGTACAGCTAACAAAATACTAAAATGCAGTCTATCCATCTACACCTTACCAAAAGAAAAATTAAGTTTCAAATAAAAAATACAAAAACAAATTACATGTATAAATATATATTAAAATATGTAAAAACACAATGAAAGAATTAAAAACTTAACTTTACCTAAAAAAAAGGTATTGTCTGATCAGAAAACACACTGACTGATAAAATCTTTTAGTTTCGAGTGTCGAATAAGGTATAAGATTTACCAAAACAATTTGCGTTTTCAACCAAATTGTAATGATTCTGATTCAGCTTTTATATTCCTAACAGTTTATACAAGGTGATTTGCTTATAACATTAAAATCATTATATCACATTATTATAATATATATATATATATATATATATATATATATATATATATGTGTGTGTGTGTGTGTGTGTGTACTTATATTAAAGTAAAATATAAGGTAAATATAAGGTGTTTATTACAGGTATATCTCTTTTCATAAATTATATATTTACTGTAATGAGATGATTCTACTGTTTTAATCTGGGTTCTCACAAAAGATTTTTTGGAAAGAAATTTTTTATATAATAATTATTTTAAATAAATATCAACGGATAACAAAGATTAGTCTGATCTGAAATTGCTGTATAAACATAGTGGTATCCACATTTCTCTTTGTGAGGGCACTAGTTTTAATGTTCAATGTATAACTTTAAATTATTATGATATACCTTTAGATTTTATAATATACACTTTATAAAAGTTGAAATTAAAAAATGAATTAAAACTTGATTATAAAAGATCTGTATAAACAATAACAAAAAAGAATCGTGAAACTAGTGATGAATGCAATTTAAAACTAGATCATAATTTACATTGAGTGAATGTATAATTATTTTGTAGATGAGATGATAAAGGTATATCACCTTTCTTTCCCTTACTTGTATGTTATTTACACACGTTTAGATATGACTTAGTCAAATTAACATTAAAATATTACACATCATAGGATTAATACTAATGGCCTAATTTGTCCGAGTTATGTTGTGTATCCTATTAGAACAGCTTAATACTCTATTCATGCCATATTCAATATGCAACTTTCTGTAATGACATATAATAAATAGTTCATTTGTACAACAATCAGAATCTCTTTACTTAATTTAGACCGGAAATAAACTTAATTTAAATCGGATCTATTTACTTAATTTAAAAATAATCTTACAAGCTTTCATATATTTAAAATTTATTAATAACTGAAATAGAGGAATATAATTAAAAGAGCAATGACGTCTTATACTAAACAAATATTTGTGTATTAATAGCTATTTTACGTTTAAAAGCATAAAGTAGATATATTTTAATTAATATACATCTGTTACAAAAATGCATTATTTGATAAACATAATTTTTGTTGTTGTTATTATTGTTAGTTTAAATATGCAAAAAGCACGTTAAACGCACAATTTTTAATTTATCATGGGGTAAAATATTATTTTCGAATAAATATATTGCAAACATTAAATCTTTAGAAATCTTTACTGCGAGATACGAAGCTAAAACTTTTTACAATGTTTTTGCCATGAAATTTGTGATGAAATATTTCTGTGTTCTTGAAAGCAATTAAGAAGGGAATGGAAGATTTTTCTTGTGTGAGTAAGCAAAAGTGTCTTTAAAAGAAATCCCTTTTCTTTTTTCTTTTTTCTTTTTTTGTTCTTTTTTTCTGTAATGTCATCCATAGGGTGGCTGAAGAGTAACAGAAACGACCACTACTCTATAGATAATTATTACGCTCTACTGACAAGAAACGCTTCTTTTAAAAAAAAGATCCTTTTTATTGTTCTTGACTAACATTGTGTTTCTCTTTAGATATAAAAAAGAAAAGTAACTAAGATATAAATTTAAAGAAAGGCTTTTGTAATTTTTAATAAAGAAAAATATTTTGATATAATATATATTCATTCAAATTAAATATTATTAAATACATATGTTTTACCAAAATATATTAATCGTCATAAATTATATAATACATTATTATGTTACATATATTTTCCTATATATATACATATATTAATTTATTTTAAGATATTTTTATGCGCTGTACCGTGTTTAATGATCCACATTCCCCAAAGACATAATAAAATATGTCAATCTAGATACACGTATAAACTTAGAATATTCAAAGTTCAACAGAAACATGAAAATTATAAACAATCTTTTGATTTCATTTAAATATATTAAAAATCGATGCAGAGAGAGAAACCTAACAGGGCAATAACACCGGATAGTACTTAAATATTCACCTATTCATAGCTATTTTGAGTGCAAAAACGTGAAGTTTAGTTTGTTTTACTTAATCGAAATCCAGTGTAAAAGTATATTACTTGCATACTTGACAACCATCTCATTAATAACCGTACAATTGTTAACTTAGAACATTCAAAGTTCAACAGAAACATGAAAATTATAAACAATCTTTTGATTTCATTTAAATATATTAAAAATCGATGCAGAGACAGAAACTTAACAGGGCAATAACACCGGATAGTACTTAAATATTCAACTATTCATAGCTATTTTGAGTGCAAAAACGTGAAGTTTAGTTTGTTTTACTTAATCGAAATCCAGTGTAAAAGTATATTACTTGCATACTTGCCAACCATCTCATTAATAACCGTACAATTGTTAACGCCCCCTAAAATAACGCCCCTTTTCTCACACCACTATATTTTTAGAGAAATTCTGTCTAAATGTTGTTACGATTAAATAAGACTAAAATTACTCTAAAAAATTATTGGTGTGAAAAAGAAGGCGGGTACAAAAAATTGTACGGTTCATAATGAGATGGTTGGCAAGTATGTACTTGATAATGGTTTTTGTTCAGTGAGCAAAATAAACATGCAATTTACAAATTCTAATTTATATTTCACAGAGTACATCATATTATTTTCTAATAAACACACATAGATAAAATTCAACTGTTAGAAATCTATACCCCCAAAAATATGTATTATGAACAATGTTTCTGCTATGATATTTGTGATGAAATACTGTGTGAAAGTTGTTGTGTTTTACGTTACTTCTGTAATGACATCCATAGGGTGAACGGAAATATAAGGAAACGTAAAACACATACGTAAAGAAAGTATTGACATCCATAGGGTGGTTTAAAATATAAGGAAATGTAAAATACATACATAGAAAAGTATTATTATCATGACAAAAATTCGACTTTCTGATTTCCGTATATCTATACGTTTTGAGGTCCCCTGAGTTCATTTTTTCTATATTTATGGTGATGTGTGTGTGTGTGTGTGTGTGTGTGCGCGCGCGTGTGCGTGTGTATGTGTATGCGTATATGTGAGTGAGTGAACATGATAATGTCTAAACACATTGTTCAAATCAGAAGAAAGTTGGTACGTACGTTACAGGTCACCACAGCACGATCCCTATTGAGTTTGGTGAATCTAGCACTTAAAGTTTTTTTTAAAGAGACAAAAGAAATGTCCTTTATCATTATGGCCTATGGACTCAAATTATTTAAAAAACGGTATATATATATAAATGCTTTATTCAATGAAGCTGCAAATGCATATACATGTTATACGTCATCGTAGCACGAAACCTATTGATTTTAAGGAATTCAACATTTATATTTTTTACAGGGACACAAAGAGAAATTCGTTATCATCGTGGTCTATCGGATAAATTTATTTAAAAAGCGATATCGTCTGAATGCTTTATTTGATTGAGCTGTAAATTTATATACATGCTCTTGGTCACCTTCGCAAGACCTGTATAGATTATGGTGAATCTAGACCTTACAGTATATTTTACATGGACACAAAGGAAAATGCCTTATATTTAATGTCTATGGCATCAAATGAATTAAAGTGCGATAGCTTCTAAATGCCTATTTAAATGAATTGAAAATTTATATACATGTTATACGTCACCATCGCATGAACTGCTTAGATTTTGGTAAATCTAGCGCATTTTTTTTTTCATTACAGGGATACAACAAAAAATTATTTATCGTGCGATAGCGTCTGAGTGCCTCAATCGACTGAGCTGAAAATTTATATACATATTATAGATTATCGTGGAACGAAGAGTATAGATTTTAGTGAATGTAGCACTTATAGAATTTTTTAGGGATACAACGGAAAATTCGTTATCATTATGGCCAATATGCTTAAAAATTTGAAGTGTAATAGCGTTAAACTAAAGAACATACAATATGGGAAAAAATACTAAAACACTATTTCATAATTTTCATACAGTTGTCGAATTTTTATAGGTCACTCTTAATTAGTGCTAGAAGCCTATTTCAGTCGGTTTATGGAATGGAGATTTATTGAATGAAGTCCCCCAAGGCACAACTTTGACATGAGTCCCCCCCATGGTACCCCTATTTCAGTCGGTACAGCGTTGTCGAATTTTTATAATACACTCTTAATAGTGCTAAGGGCCTATTTCAGTCGGTTTATTGAATGGGGATTTATTGAATGAAGTCTCCCCAAGACACAACCTTGACATGAGTCCCCCCCAGGCCCAACTTTGACATGAGTCCCCCCCAAGGTACAACTTTGACATGAGTCCCCCCAAGGCCCAACTTTGACATGAGTCCCCCCCCAGGCCCAACTTTGACATGAGTCCCCCCAAGGTACAACTTTGACATGAGTCCCCCCCAAGGCACACCTTTGACATGAGTCCCCCCCCAAGGCACACATCCCCCTCATTGGGAAAAATAGAAAAAACGTTGTTTTGCGGCTATAAGACAGTTTGGATTTCCAACGTTATTTGTTACAATATCTGCAGCTGAAACACATTTGTTTGATTTAATGAAAACTTTATAATGGAATTTAGATCGTCACGAATTAACTAAAGAAGAATTTTTCGATATTAACAAGTTTAGCAGTAGGCCTCTGGCACTAAATTAAAATCTGTCAATGTCAGATTTTCATGTTTTAAATAATGAAATAATGTCGTGTCTGTATAATTTTTTTTTATTATTATTATTGTTTTTTTAACGGCTTTCCTTCCCTTAACAGGGTCTCATCTGACCAAATTGTTTCTCAGATTTTTCCATTAGTACTTTTCTTTCGGAATATTTAATAGTTAGTTTGAACGATTAATTAAGTGTAAAATTATCATAAAAATATACTGGTGTCAGAACCAGGTTAAAAAGGAAGTTTGTTACCACTCTGTTTAAGTGATTAACGGTTTTTTAAATAAATTAATGTTCGGAAAGTCGAATGAAGTCACTCCAGCTTTTTTATCTATAAAAAATGAGTTACCAAAGGGATCAATTATAAGAAAAATTCTTATATTTTCTCAAAAATAAAAACATTTTAGTGTATGGGTGACCGGGTTAAGTTGGCGTAAATTTTGGTTTTCGATTTTTTCATGTTTTGTGCAATACTTAGAGAAAGTCTGATCAATGGATCTGAAAACTTAACTCTTATGTTGCAAAATCCTGTAAGACCTATCAATTAAATACTTGTTTAAGAGATCACAGAAACACTTTTTTCTAAGAGCTTGCTACTATGCCGATTAGCTCCGCAAGCGGTTTTAGCTGGCGCACACATAGGGGTGTGTAAACATAAAAAAATTCGATTTCCTTATGAATTTGATAAAAAAAAAAGTGTTCATAGAAGGAACAATATTTTTTTCATAAAATGCATTATAATGAACAGTCAGAAAGAATAAACAAATAAAATATAATCATTTATATATATATATATATATTATGTATTCTTATTTTTTTAATGTTTTTTTGGTTGGCTGATTTTTCATAGCAAATGGTTCATAAAAGAACAAACTGCACCAAACAAAATAACTTAGTAAATAAGATTTTTCTTTTTCTTTTTCTTTTTTTTTTTTTTTTTTTTTTTTTAGAAATTAAAATAATAATAATAATAATAATAATAAGTAATGGAAATTAAGTCTGAATGAGTAGTCATAAATTATAAGTTACATAAAAGAAGATGCTAAAAGCAAAATAAATCAAATGTCATGGTAAAAACCGGCTTCTTTAAAAAAACTGAGAATACTGTAATGAAGTTTAATTCCCAGAAACGTACAAATAACAATCTTTTGTACAGACTATCACCAATTTTAAAGGGACACAGTCTCTGTCAATTAAAATATATATATATATATATATATATATATATATATATATATATATATATATATATATATATATATATATATATATATATATATATATATTTATTTATTTATATATATATATATATATATATATATATATATATATATATATATATATTTATATATATACGTATAATATACATATTTTTTCTTATATTACCAATACGCCAGAATATTTGCCAGGAATATTTCAAGATGTATTTTATGCACAGAATTAGGAAATCGTTACTTTTGTCATTTCTTACCAAATTAACGCTCGAGTGTAACAGCGTATTCTTAATTACACTCACAGTGAATGAACATATCCACGACATTTTTGCAATAAAAATGTTTATTTTATGATAATAATAATAATAATAATAATAATAATAATAAATCTTCTGCTGCTCATATAACTTAGACATAAAGATGAAAACAAGATATGTATTTTCTTTATACATCTAAAAAAAAAAAAAAAAAGGTTCAACGGATTTCTCTGTATTTGTCTCTAACAAATTTTAAACACACTCAGAACAAAGTTTTATCTTTTATTGTAAGAGTTAATTTTCTATTTTCGAAATCTAAAATATCTGTACATGAGGGTTCGTACGGACCCTTCTTTTTCTCCCGAAACTCACTAGAATTCTGAAACTGTAGAATTTATCATAAATTTATAAACTTATTTTATAGCGAAAATCGGTATACAAAATCATTGATATAAAACTCAGGGGAAAGATAAAGCACGTACAAACCCTGCATATTTACAATTTAAAATGCTAATTTAACGAAAGTGGTACCTTTAACATCCCAAAACATAATGACCATATATTTTGGAATGGTCTCTGGTGATCGAGGCTAAAAATCAATGTTTGTTATGAGTAGCTAGATGAAAGTGATTTAAACTATCTATTAATCCTGCAGAGACAGTTATATCCAGACATGCCTGCATTCAAAGCTACCAAGCATTACGATTTTTTGACACCGGTATATTTTTACAGAATTATTTTATAAGATGTTTTAGTGGATTTCTATGAATAAGTAAAGAAAAAAAGCTCTTAAAAAATGTATACCGTTGTAAAAAAAAAAATATCGTAACGCTTGGCAGCTATGCCATATTTCTAATTTATTCCGAAGCATTGTTAGCCTGTCTTTTTCCCACACTACTGTATCCGTAGAGTATTTTCATAGTTGCCAACATTTTTAATTTATTCCGTAACGCTGTTAGTACCTGCCCCTTTCTTAAAAAAAAAGAAAAAGAAAAAAAAAAAAGAATAATTCTCTCTATATTTAATCGTAATTATAAACATCAGAGAAAATTACTCTTCAAAGAAAGTTGTATAGAAAAACACGTGCGTACTAACAGTATTACGGAAATTGGTAGCTATGGTATTTTTCTGCAAAATGGTCTTAAGATTAAATTAAAAAGTAAGAATAACACTTACCAAAAAATATGGTGTTAGTTAAAAAAATAATTAATTAATTAAAAAAACTAAATAAAAAGGCAGGACGAACAGTGATTCGAATGAATTAGAGATGCTCACATATGTGTACACAGATTTCTAAGCAATCACTAATTTTAACTTTTAAACTCAACTTTTTTAAAGTAGTAATCTTCATTAATGACTTGTTTTACATATTTTTGAAAGAAAATTATAAAGAGTGAAAAGCAAGCTTTTATAATTTATTCCGGAGCGTTTTTAGACGTGCCTTTGTTTCACACCACTTTACTTACAGAATAATATTCTCCACTATACTACTATTATAAAAAACGAAAAACATTATACTCAGAGCTGCCAACCTAAACCAGGATGGTCGCAGACAACATTTTCCCCCTGATTTTTCCACCGATAATTTTATTTCCGAATTTTTAATAGTACGTTTGTACCATTAAGTGAGTAAAAGATATCAAATAAATATTCTGGTGGAAGAATCAGGAGAAAAAGGTGAGTCTTTAAGCAGCCGGTAATCCGGAGGATTTTTAGCACCGCCCCTTTTTTGACACTTCTTAATTCTTTGAGTAATTCTCTTCAAATGTATTTATGATGAATTAACCCTTTCAGTGGCGGTGGTATACATTTTATACCACCTAATTTTACTTCCCAATTGCAAAAACTCATCCCAGAAATTTTTTTGGAAAAAACATATACGTTTTTAGCATATCAAAAAAGGCCGGTTTTTATAACCTTAATACTTTAAATTTCTTTTAGTTTAATTTAGTTCATGAATTCTGGTGGCAGTATAATTAAAATGATAGGAATTGTCTTGCGCCGCAAAGGGTTAAGAAGAGAAATATTCTAAAAAAAAGACTGTTGTAGAAAAAGAGGCGGTGCTAACCATCCTCCGCATTAGGTTGGCAGCTCTGTATACTTAAAAAAGAGGTACCAAAAAATGTCGGAAGTAACAATTCCCTGCAATTTAATTATGAAATTTCGCATTTCTACAAAGATTGCTTCACATAAAAAGGAACCCTGGTGTATATTATTTAAGTTCTAAGCAAATTATAATATATATATTTAATCTTTTATACTTATTAACCAATTCATTACAATGAAGTGTACAAGAAACCAGAAGTAGAAAGTGATATATCAAACGGAAATGTAGATTACAAAATGAGAAATTTATACCCCCCACATTATTTTATTCCACCATTTCTGAAAAAATTATCTTCGTCTTATTTAACCGCAGAATGTTGAACGATAAATAAAAATAATATTTCCAAAATATTGACCCTTTACCGACCCTAACGTTCTAAAGTGCTCTAAACAGCGACACCAATTTAGGGACTCTTTTATTGAACTACCACCAATAACTTTGAGGAGTGATATTTGTTATATATAATGGACGACTAACCTTTGAAGTGATTACGCAACCGCTACAGTTAAAAATCAGTGGTGGATATTTAATAGCAAAGTCCTTAAATTTGACATCACTGAGTAGAGAAGTGAAATTAAATAGAACTGGCAAACGGTCCACAACACTGTACAAACAGGGGTGGAAATTTGGCGCAGAATTCTTGTACAGTGAAACCCCGAACTATCGTTCCCGCATCCATCGTTTTCCCATAATGATCGTTTTTCTTCTGTGGTCCCTGCACAAATTGTATTTAAATAATGTTAATGAAACCTGCCTGTATCGTGCTTCAAAAAGTCGTTTTCCCGCATTCATCGTTGTAAAATTTTTCTCCTGACCTTGTAAAAATTTTCTCCTGAAGGTCAAGCGGCTCCATATGGCATATAAACTGGAATTACTTCCTTTATCCTAAAATAACTCTTTTCCTTATTTCCACGGATAATCAAAATTGTGATGCCATGTCCCCGGACCATCTATTCATTTTGCACTTTCAACATGGAAGAAAGAACCTCTTCAATAAACCAGAAAATTGTTTCGTGAAATACGATTACGTGCGAAAAAATTATGAAGAATACCAAACAGAAAGGCAAGGAAATATTGCTGATGTTGCTGATAATGCAGATGAAAAGTGGTTGCGTGTAGTTGAGGATGCGCCTGGTACAAAATTTAGTGATAGTATTTGCATTAATTAAGACGTTGCGACTTAAGGTATCCTAAACCATAGAAGAAATGAGGGATTTCAAAAAACGAAACACAGGATAATTTTCACGCAGATGATACAACTATGTCGTTTGAAAATGCACGAACTTTTATATAAGCACATGAAATTACAGAAAAGAACCAGAAAAATGTTGTAAACTCGTAAAAAGTCCTGTTTAATTTATAAAAGGAACAAAAAAACCCAACATAAAACTACTGATTTTTAAAAATAAATTTTACATAATGTCCTACAACATCGACTTATTTTTTAACAGTTTGGAAAGTAACAAATCTGTTATTATTAGTAATATATTGTATACATTGTGTCTATTAATTCATAAACATTGTTTTCTTCGTGCTTTGACTATAGTCCGCATTCGTCGTTTTCCCGCTTTCATCGTTATTTTTCACGCACCCCGTGAAAAACGATGGATCGGGGTTCTACTGTATTTGTTTAAAAATTTTCTCTACTTATACATATATATATATATATATATTGTTTGTTTGTTAGTTTCAGAAAAGATAATTTTGTTTCACAAATACCCATATGAGTGCTGAGTCAATTTTCAACCCCTGTTTATAAGCCAAATCATTCGCTTGTTTTTCTTTTTATTCAACAATACAGACATTTTCCTATAACCACATATTAAGTTATATTAGCAGTAATATATATATATATATATATATATATATATATCAGTAAAAATATGATAATAGACGATTGCATATAAAGAATAATTACAAAGTGATGACAATAATGTTTGAAAATATTTATAGCAAAATTTCAAATAACTGCCTGATTGTGACATTGGTTGCCTGTTTTTAATCATGTCTTATCATTATATAAATATTCAATAATAATTAATTATATTTTGAGATTAAAATATACATAATAAAATTTCCCATACATGAACTAAATTGTTCGGACGTTAATTTAAATTTATAAATGTCCTTATAATTTAACTTCAGACATGTTTTGTTATAATATTTACTAAACAGAAATGTTAATAAACAAAGTTATGTGGTCGAGAATGGAAAATTCGTATAATTAAACAGCTTAACTGAACTCTAGAAGGACTGATTAATGTAAATGAATATTCATCTATTCATGGTGCTTACAAATATCCGTTTTATGTTAATAGACGTTATTTAGTGAATTGTTTGCTTACAGCTTGGATTAAACAGTGAAATGAGAATATATTACTAAGTGAAACAAAAAGTATTTGGTTTGTAATGTACAGCGAAACTAAGCTCATTAATGTACCAGTAAATATTAGTTTGTCGTAACATATAGTATGAAATGTTTCTAGTATACGAATAATGACAACTATTTAAAATGGTTTTAAGTTTAAACTAAAATTTTGAATTTAATGAAAAGCTATAATTGTAAATTATTATTAGACATATCTGCCAACCATCTCATTAATAATCAAAAATTTTTTAGTATCTGTTTTTTTTTTTTTTTTTTTTTTTTTTTTTTTTCACACTAGTCTTTTTTTATAGCAATTTTATACTCATTTAATCGGATTACATTTGGCGATAATTAATAGTGTTGGCAGACTTTACATCTTTTTTATTCAAGAGTCACCAATAATTTTGAATAGTCACACTTGATATACATATTAGACGATTCTTCGATTCGATTCGTCTTTCATGTATATTAAACGCCACTTGATAAATTTATTAATGCCTATTGAATAAAAAAAGTCACAGAATCTGGCAACACTGATGATTACTCTAAAAATTTCCCTATTCGTAATTAATACGTTGGCAGGTATGTTATTAGATATTTTTTAATTTAAAAGAATACTTAAACTAACGTGTCGTTATGAAAGCCATCAAGTTAACTTCATAAATAATTCGACTTCTGTAAAACTGAAATTTAAATTAAATCTTTTTTGACTTTTTCGTTTTTTTTTTTTTTTTTTTTTCATTTAAAATAAATGTTTTCTAGCTAATATTAACTCAAAACTGCACGTAAACCTCATCATAACAAAAACAAACTATAATTTAAATTGAAGTATAAAATTAAAAATCAACCAGCTCATATTTAAATATATGTATATACTCATGATCTATATTTTGTAATAAAATAATTTAACATGTATTTTTAGATAAAATCAATTAATTAAATATACGCTATCCGAAATTCATCACCATGCAGGGATTATCATGAAAAGGTCTTGAAATTATACCTTGGTATAATACTTTATTCTATGCAAATGATTAACATTTTAGCGCAGGTGTACATCAAAGTCTGTATAATGATTGACTGGATAACTGTTATTTTGTACTATAATTAACTTTTTACCTGCAGTATTTCTGTAAGGAAAGTATAAGCGTGCTTTGTAGAAAAATAAGAGCGTCAATCTTCACGTTTCTTTTATGACAGATAAATAATTGTAGCGTATAGAGATTACGAACTATCCTTCAGAGAAATTGATCCTCATTTTGAATATAATCACGTTACAGTCAAGTGGCTACAGTGAATGACAGATCGGCAGATGGAAACGATTTTATCGCCCGCGCTTCATCTCTAAGTCATAAGAAATAATGTATGTTGTATAAAATCTGTGTCGGCGCATAACCATAATTGCCAACATTTTAATTTATTTCGGAGCATTTTTAGCCCCGCCTTTATTTTTGAACCGCTTAATTTATAGAATATATTATTCTTTCAATATATACATACACTTAAATAAGAAAAAAAAAATACTCTAAAATAATAATAGAGTATGAAATAAAGCATAACATTGGAACTTCTCTGCAACATTGGCAACTGTGCATAACATTGTAACATCTTTCAAGTTTTTGATTTACAATGATGCAATGAACACATACTTGCCAACATACTAATTAATATTCCGTAGTACAGTTAGCTACGCCTTCTTTTTCACACCAGTATCTTTTTGGAGTATTTTTCTTCTTATTTAATCGCAATTGCACTTGGTGAATATTACTCTAAAAATTAACTGGTGTGAAAAAAAGGGCGGGACTAACGACATTACGGAATATTAATTAGGATGTTGGCATGTATGAATGAACACTGGGCATGGATAAACTAATGACATGACGTTTTCTATTAAGATAAACAGCGCCTCTGTCCGTATTGGACTGCTTTTGCCTCCAAGGCAGTTGCACGTGCTTGCACCTGATGAAGAATTCCTTTCGAAACCGGTTGTGCTGGTTTAAATTTTATGGTGTGTGAAGAAGTTTTAATTTCTTTCTATTGACTGTACGCCAGTTTTTGAATTTACTTTTGGTAAAATAAATAAATAAATCATGAAAAAACAACTATGATATCTAAAACAGCCTTCTATACAAGATTTACAAATTATTTGTTGGTGGTTCTACAGATTAGTAAAATGTACGTCTTTCTGAAAACATAGCCATTTAATATTGTGCTACAGATACCCATGGCACAATGTTCACGCATTTTGGATGTTCCCTTCATGCAGCTGCGTTACAAATGGCCATTATCGTACATTCGATTAAAGAGATACTTAGAAACAATCATATGATTATTGAAAAAACAAGTATTTAAGTCTTGCTTTTAGTCAGAGTTTCGCTATAAGCAATTTCGATTTAACTTTCAAATAATTTTTACAGCATAATTTATGAATTTATATAACTTTATACTTGTCTGCTTAAAATAACTTTATTGAATAAATAAATTCAATATTTTTCGCCATTGCAAATTTAAATGAAGGGTAAGTATTTATTATCAGTTTTTTTAATGTAATTAACCGCTCACAGCGACCAGGTGGTTTGGGACCCATGAAAACTATGACCGTAACAAATTCTCCCGAAAAATCTTGTCCATGTTTCATTATTCTATACTTAAAAGTGTAATTTATATTAAATTAAAAATTAACTATTAATGTATTCAGAATAAATAAATTATTTATTTAAATATATATATATATATATATATATATATATATATATATAAATTAAAAAATCTCTTATGTTCGGCTTACTGAGAAGGTCACTAATTATAAATATTAATATATATAATGATCCTCATCTGTCATGAACGAATCCGGTTAGTACCGCTTCAAAACAGAAACTTTTGGCAGCCATTTTTTTTTCCGTTTATTTAATTCAACTTAGGAAACATACATATCATTTTCATACATGTTTTGTATCGCACATATTCTTATTTCCTATAAAACCTTGAAAAACTATTCAATTGTAATGTTTAAATCTCTAAATTAAGTATAACGGATCACTGGCTATTATAAACATGAACCTATAAATAGAATTATGTAACTTAATGATTATAAACAAAGCAAGACCAAATAAAAACAAACCAAAACTGTTGCCATTCAGAAAATACAAATTCCAAATGGACAACTTTTTAATTCCGAATGAACGACTCTTTGACTGTTTCATTAAAAAAACGCTTAAAATATTTCTAAAACATATTAAGGCCTTAAAAATCTTAAAATATTTGTAAAAACGCATTAAAGCCTTTAAATATTTTTATTAAACTTTATTGTTTGTTTACATTGTAAGGTATGATTGGCGCCGAGTTTAGTACGTAAATGCCGCCAGTTGATTTTAGTTTTGAAATTAGTGTAAAATGATAGTTGGGATAGAATGTTTGGTTGGGCAAGTAAAAGTCACCAGTTGAAATGAGTATTGAAATTAGAGTAGTCTAATGTGATAATGTCGAGTCAAGGTAAAATGTTCGGTCGAGAATGAGAAAGTCCCTAGCTGGATCCTGGATATTTTGGCGATGTTGAGGGTGAGATAGCTGGTTGGAGGTATCGAGTAGAGGTGAATTTGGGTTAGCATGGAGTGTCTGTAGTTATTGGATAGTTAGTTAGAAAATTTGAAAACAGGATCTACGATAGTCTTAAAAAAAAGTATTTTGGTAAAATGAAGTGAATCGTTTTTTCTTATTATGAGGACTTTAAATAGGCAAGAGAAGTGATGACGTCACTGGCAGGTTCGTGGATACAAGAAAAATATTTCCTATATTAAACGCCCAATGGACTTTTCGTAAAAAATTATTAAAAATCGAGGGAAATTATTTCCCGAATTTAATCCCCATCATGTGCATGCGTTAGATTAAGTTGTTTTTGTTCTAAAATTGATATAATTTGAATTTTAAATTTCAAAACTTTAAATTTCAAAAGACTTCCATATTCCATTGAAAACATAAACATTTCATTTCAAAGGATGATATTACACAATAAATATCCAACTAATATACTAATTAAAAGGAAAATTATAAATATTCTATCATAATTTGAAGTGAAATTTGTTTTCAAATGTCTAAATAAAGTATCTGATATAAGATACTAATATATTGCAGCGGAATAGATTTGATATCGGTCATCCTTGGCAGAAAAAAAAAAAATATATATATCGCCAAATTATCTGGCGAATATAATTTAATTCCTTTCAAAAATCATGGTTATTTTAAAAATTTATATTAAGAGAGTAAGGAATAATATGAAACAATATTTCGCACAACACAAATTACGAAAATATACATCTGGCATGTATATTTTCGTAGTACGCTTTTGATCGCCAAATACAAAAACGCCAAGGACAACAGAGTTTTGAAATTTAAAATTAAAATTTTGTCAATTTGACAGCAAAATAACTCAATCTAACATATGCACATGATAACTAATACATATATATACCCAAATATGGGGATTAAAATCGGGAAATAATTTTCCTCGATTTTTAATAATTTTTTACAAAAAATCCAATGGGCGATTAACATAGGAAATCATTTTCTTACATACATGGACGGTCAGTGACGTCAAACTTTGCTTGCGTATAGAACACTTAATGGAACACTGGGATGTGTTGTTGCTGTTGTGTTGTCGGGCCTATATTTTTTGTCAACCAGCAGTTTTTTTATTGTCATTCATATTTGTTGATCGGGTAAAATTTTTGAAGTGAAAACTTCTTTAGTCGCGTTGAGCACTTTTGGGTGAATAAAAATCATTGAACTCCCATCATCGTCAGCTAACGCTTTCCATTTGAAGTGAAAACTTTTGGGTGAAGAAAAATCATTGAATTCGCGTCATCGTGAGCAAACGCTTTCCATCCTTGTATGATACAAATAATGTATCACTCAATTAACTTGCTAATGTGATGTGTTAATAATTATATACTGTATATTGTTTTAAAATCTGGTGCGGCGTTACACGACTTCTCTCATCTCCGGGCACTGTCTCTATTGCAGTTAGACCTCACAAAACAGTGAGAAAGCCCAAAGCTGCCATTTTTCTCACGTTTTTACAATCTGGTGCGGCTCTACACGACTTCTCTCATTTCCAGACACTGTCTCTTAAAGATTGCAGCCGGAAACGTTGCAGTTAGGCCTCACAGAACCGTGAGAAAGACCAAAGCCTCCATTTTTCTCACGTTTTTACAATCCGGTGCGGCTCTACACGACTTCTCTCATCTCCGGTCACTGTCTCTATTACAGTTAGACCTCACAAAACCGTGAGGAAAGCCAAAGCCGCCATTTTTCTCACGTTTTTACAATCTGGTGCGGCTCAACACGACTTCACTTAACTCCGGACACTGTCTCTTAACGATTGCATCCGGAATCGTTGCAATTAGACTTCACAAAACCATGAGAAAGACGAAAGCCGCCATTTTTCTCACGTTTTTAAAATCTGGTGCGGTTCTACACGACTTCTCCAGAGCTTCCAACCTAATCCGGCAAATTGTTAGTACCGACCCTTTTTCTTCGCCACTTAATTTTTAGAGTATTTTTCTTCTTAATTCATTGTAGATACATTTGAAGAGAATTTCTCTAAAAATTAAGTGGTGTAGAAAAAGAGGCGGTACTAACAATTTGCCGGATTAGGTTGGCAGCTCTGCTTCTCTCATCTCCGGACACTGTCTCTTAAAGATTGCAGCCGGAAACGTTGCAATTAGACCTCACAGAACCGTGATAAAGGCCAAAGCCTCCATTTTTCTCACGTTTTTACAATCTGGTGCGGCTCTACACCACTTCTCTCATCTCCGGACACTGTCTCTTAAAAATTGCAGCCGGAAACGTTCCAGTTAGACCTCACAAAACCATGATAAAGGCCAAAGTTGCAATTTTTCTCACGTTTTTACGATCTGGTGTGGCTCTACACGACTTCTCTCATCTCCGGACACTGTCTCTATTACAGTTAGACCTCACAAAGAACGAAAATTATAAAATATCGAAACACATTTGATTTATAAACAAAAATTGAAAATACATTTAAATGATCACGTGGTAACCATCATGATTTAAACATTGTTTTGAAGATTTATCGTTCACATTCCGTCATTTTTGACGGGTTATATACTAGTTTTAAAATACTTTAGTAAACATGTAAATTTTGTAATGAGTGTAAGTCGTATTAATTCTAAAATATATAGTTGAATCTTGACACTTGTTCCCAAACACGAAACAATTGCAATCAAGTTATATTCTGGCAACTCAGTCTCATTCAAATTTTCTGATAATGCAATAATAAATTTTCCATATATCGACAAAGATTGTCATTTCAAAGTTTGTCACATGTTACCAATGCTGCTGAGATAAGAGAATATTTTTTTCAGTGTCAGATGATAGGATTCGTTGACACATTATTTGAATATTTATACGATTGGAACGCAAAAATATTATACTAATGCTAGTAAATACCAATTACAAATAAAACTTTTTCTCCCGCGATATTTATTTTCAATGTAATGATGATAAGAAGACATTTATGAGTAAATAATAAACGGAAAAATAATACAGTGGTATATTATTACTTATTATTTATAATTAAAAATAGTTAAGGAGTATACTATATTAGCAATAGCTCATTTGTAATTTTGTTAATAGAAAATTATTATCCATAAATGCATTAATAAAATCTTCTATATATATAAAAATGAATGTTTGCCTGTATGTTATTTATAAAATCGTAAACGGCTTGACCGATTTAGATCATTCTTTTTTTGTTTTTTTCCTTATAGGTCAGGGATGGTTTAGGAAAAAAAAAATGAAAAAATCTTTAAAATTAATTAAAATATGAAAATAATAAACTTATTGACTTATATTGACTTAATATAAGCCATTTAAATTTTTAATTGTTGCCAAAAAAAGTTTACGAGATGTATTTATTTATTGTTTTCAGCATAAAATGAAATATGCTTTCACGCGAAAAATAAGAAATTACAAAATGTTAAATTGGTCGATGAGAAAATGACACTTTATAATTTTAAAATAAAATAGTAATATTACAAATCTAACATATTTCTTCTGAATTTTATTTCACAGCATTTTTTTATATACCTCAACTTCAGATTTTTTTTTTTTTTTTTTTTTTTTAGTATGGCGGATGAAACACGCTTGGCATAAACGCTAATTCAGCAATATATTAAAGGTATTTTCTTATTGATAATTCTTGACAATTTTTTATAATTTTGATGCTGAAGTAGATCGGGCATTTTTCGCCAAGGAAAAGATAGAAAGAAATACGCAAACGAAGTGATGACGTCGCTGGCCGTTCGTGGATGCAAGAAAAATATTTCCTATGTTAAACGCCCATTGGATTTTTTGTAAAAAATTATTAAAAATCGAGGAAAAATATTTCCCGATTTTAATCCCCGTATTTAGGTATAGATATGTATTAGTTATCATGTCCATGCATTAGATTAAGTTATTTTTGTTGTAAATTTGACAAAATTTGAATTTTTAATTTCAAAACTCTAGAAAAAAAAAATGCCAAACTTCCATATTCGATGGAAAACACAAACATTTCATTTCAAAGGATGATATTTACACAATATCCAACTAATATACTGATTAAAAGGGAAATATTCTATCATAATTTGAAGTCAAATTTGTTTTCAAATGTCTAAATAAAGTATCTAATATAAGATACTAATATGTTGTAGCGGAATAGATTTGATATCGGTCATCCTTGGTAGAAAAATAAAATATCGCCAAATTATTTGGCGAACATAATTTAATTCCTTTCAAAAATCATGGTTATTTTAACAACTTATTTTAAGACAGTAATGAATAATATGAAACAATATTTCGTACAATGCATATTACGAAAATATACATCTGGCATGTATATTTTCGTATTACGTTTTTGATCACCAAATACAATAAGCGCCAAGAACGACAGAGTTTTGAAATTTAAAATTAAACTTTTGTCAATTTGACAGCAAAATAACTCAATCTAACACATGCACATGATAACTAATACATATATGTACCCAAATATGGGGATTAAAATCGGGAAAAAATTTTCTTCGATTTTTAATAATTTTTTACAAAAAATCCAATGGGCGATTAACATAGGAAATCATTTTCTTGCATCCACGGACGGTCAGTGACGTCACACTTCGCGTGCGTATAGGAACAATAATCGCATAAATTATATTTTGGTCTAAAACGGCAACAAAAATTTAAAAGTCGCCAAGGGCATTAAGGCTGTACCATGATCAAGTTTACATATTAATTAATTTATTTTTCTATATACCAACTACCATTAACTAAGCATGAAGTATATATAACCACAAAATAATAATAATTGTCTCATGCGATAGAAGTAGCCGATCATAGCATATTCTAATATTATATTTGGCTTGAAATTGCTGTCATTCTATGGTTGATCGATTAAATCAAATAAATATAGAGAATAACTTGAAAGCAAATATTATGTACATCACGTATAATGTTGCTAATATATAACTAGGATTCAAATATAAAGGGCTACTTCAAAATTTTCGATACTGTCCGTATCAAAATTGTCATATATAATAAGCACCTAAATGGAAGCCCACGGGTAAGTCATTGTCGCAGGCAATAGGGACAGGTATCGCAGAATGCGAGGACGAACAAGGCGCTGCCGTAGGTAGCGGGAACCCAAAACGAACTTTTGAGCGATTTCAGTATTATTATTTTCTCTTTTTTTCATGAAACTATATAGAAAAGAGTTTCCTTTAAATATAGTGACCAGCGAAGCGGGCAAAGCCTGCTTGTAAATAAATAAATAAATAAGTAAAATAATAATAATAATAATAATAATAAAAATATGCGTACATTTTAAGGACAATGATAGAACTCTTGAGAAACAATCATTATTTTTAATTTTGTATTTATTAATATTACTATTTTAAATGTGCATGATGCAGTAAATTTTTGTTTTAGATTTCCGAAAACTTTTCAAGTGAATTATTAAATAATAATTCATAATTTTCTTCAAATAATAAAATCACTGTACATAATTAAATGCGTAAAAAATAAATAAACAAAGGGGGGGGGGTTGAAAACAAGTTTTAATTAAAATAGATGTTGTAAAATTAATAAATGTATAATTTTATTTAAAGTGATATCGTAAAATGTAATCTAAATAAAATATATAAAATATGTCTAATTCGAAAAATGATAACCTTAATTTGTTATTCTGCACTGAAATATCTATTTCGTTTAAATTCATTCAAATCAGTTCAAATTGAACATTTTAATTTAAATTACTTCTTTTTTTTTTTTTCAAATTATTTTACATATTATTATTATCATCATAATTATTGTATACATGCCTACATCCTAATTAATATTCGTAGAGTTGTTAGTCCCGCCCTTTTTTTTCACACCAATAAAACGTTTAGAGTGATATTTTATAAATGCAATTGCTATTAAATAAGAAGAAACATACTCTAAAAAATATACTGGTGTGAAAAAGAAGGCGGAGCTAACAATACTAAGGAATATTAATTAATATGTTGGCAAGTATGCTATTGTGATCTTTATTATTGAAATTGCATTAAAAAATAGATTAGAAATAGAAAACAACATAGAAAAATAAAAAATATATTTAAAACATATCAATTATTTAAAAAAAAAAAAAAAAAGCGTGAATTTTTTATTTGATTTGTTTAAAGTATATCTATAATATTTTTTAATACAATTTTAACCCTACAAATATATTTATATATACAAGTCTTATATTATTTCTAAAATATAGAATTTAATCTTCAACCTAGTTCTCAAAGAAGAAATAATTGTAAGCAGGCTAAATTCAGGAAATTCAGTGTCTTTGAAACTTACTGATAATGCGATAATAGATTTCCGATAATCTCAACAAAGCTTGTCATTGACTATTAACGAACTATCAATATCTGCTGTTACGATAAGAAAATAATTCTCTAGCGTCACATGATAAGTAAAATTTAGGATCAAAATGATTTGTTGACACATTATTTAAATCTTCAGACAACTGGATCGTGAAATTATTGTACTAATGCTAGTATGGATTTCTAAAATAAATATTATTGATACCATTCAGATATTTATTCCCATTATAAGAATACAAATTTTGGGCATAAAAGACAGAGTTGCCAAATTTTGTAATTTATTTCGGATCATTTTTAGCGTACGCCTTTATTTCATACCGCTTTATTTATAGAACAGTTTTCTCCAATATATAAATATGATAAAATAAGTAAAATTATTCTTTTAAAAAATGGTATGAAAAAAAAGGCGGATCAAACAATGCTGAGGAATACATATCTGCCAACATTTTAATTTATTCCGGAGCATTCTTAGTCCCGCCTTGATTTCGCAACACTTAATATATATATATATCCAATGCATACCTATGATAAAATAAGAAAAAAGTTACTTTAAAATAAAAGTAGTATGAAATAAAGGAGGTGCTAAAATACTCTGGAATAAATTAAATGTTGCAATTTTGAGAATTATTTATAAAAATTACATCTCTGAAGTATGTAACATAAGAAAAATAAAGTCATTATATACTAAATTCAGTATTTACAGAAGCAGCTGAGTTATATGTTATTCTAGTAGCTATTTATTTGCAGTATAGTTATTAGAGGTGACTATCGGTGAAGACATTAACATAATTTAAAAGTTAAGCATATATTTTAATGGTAATGATGCAGTTTCAAAGTAGTTAAGACTGTAAATCTGTATTTAAAAAATGTTTTTAAATTACGTTATTATATGTTATTATACGTTATTATATAATGGCACACTCTTTAATTCTTTTGAGACTTAAATGTCTAAAAACATGAAAAGCAATTTATATGTATCGACTAATATAACCGTGCAAGGATATCTGTAACCAATATTTCCATATACAAATCTTTACCATATTTTTACAGTAATTTTTGAGGTTAAGAAGGATAAAGGTTGTTATCTGTAAATTATGTTTTCAAAAATCTAGAACTCTGCTATCCTTGTATATACATAATTATTAATTTTTGACATCAGAACAATTTTTGTTTTACAAAAAATTACTTTATTTTGGAACTTTTAGACTTAATTTTGTACTTGCTTTCTATTAAATTATTCTGCATACTTTTAAAAATCTCAAAATCCAAATATTCATACTGCATTAATGTAATTCTGGAAATGTATTCGAAAAAAAAATTTTTTAGTTAAAAAAAGAAAAAAAATTGTAATAATAATAAAAATATGTTTTTTTTTTCCCCCTCTTTAATTAACTTGTCATAAACACATAATAACTAGAAATATATAATATATCTTGGAATGCAAAACCAGAAAAGTATTATATGCATTTTATCTGATATGCAATATTTTAAAACTTCTGATCATAAATAATAAGTTCTTCCTTTTTTTTTTTTTTCTTTCGAAAATGCAAAGAGTAATAAATGATGTATCGTATGACGTGAAAAATAATGGATATCACATGGAATAAAAGTTTTCTTTTTATTTTGTTGTAACAATTTTTGATAAAATGACATACTTCTTTCTTAGTTATTCCTCATCAATCTAAAACTAAAAATTAAATATAAATTCTTCTTCTTCTTTTTTTTTTTTTTTTTTGGTCAATTAAATTATTGTTTTTATAAATGGTAACATATTTACCTATATATATATATATATATATATATATATATATATATATATATATATATATATATATATATATATATATAAATGATTTTTACATATTTTGAAAATTTATGCGTGGATTACTAATACAGACTAATAAAAAAATTACATATTAAATTTTGTAACTGTATTTTTGGAAAAAGAAAAATAGTTTGTTAAACACTTAGCTGGAAAATTCTGGTATTTTTTCTTCCGCAATCTTAAAAAAAAAAAATCTATCAAGTATTTTATACACCTACTTTTTTTTTTTTTTTTAGGAATTCCACCAGTAATTTTTAACTATAAATTTGTCTATAAATTTATGGGCAATGGTATCATGTGAAGAGTTAAGGGGCCGTGATAAATATGTCTATAGTACTTCAACCGCTTTGACAAATATTAGGATAATTGTAACGCTATCGAAGAATGGATAAGGGAGGAAAAAAAAAAAAAAGCAATATTCGACATTACTTCGTTGCTAATCGATGCAAAAAAATGTAATATGTATCATTCAAATGGGAAATGGGAGTAATTTTAGAAAACGAAGTGAATTTTGATTTGAGTGCCGTCTATACATTAAAACGCACGCAAAAATTTCAACCTTTCTGGCAGCGTATGTTGGCAACTATAGTTAACACGAATATTTCTAAAGATGAGGGTAATTTCATCGAAATTATAAAAAAAGAAAAAATCCCTATTTTTTTATCAAAATATTTCAAGCAATTTCCAAGCAAACACAATTTTTTTTTTTTTTTTTTTTCACCTGAGATCAGCGAGGATTACCAATGAACTTTTAGCCAAAGATTAGGGTGATTCATATCGAAATGTCATCTGTCTCCTGATTTTTCCAAAGATGAGGGTAATGCAGATAAAATTTTCATAGCAAAAACGCCAATTATTATTATTATTATTATTATTATTATTATCCAAGTCGTTTGAGATGTTTTTGAGAGAAACTAGTTTCTGCTACATTTTTTTTTTTTTTTTTTTTTTTTTTTTCAGGGTTGGGCACACTTTACTAACTAACGCTAATTTTCGTAAATATGAGTACAGGTGATATCAGTTTCTTATTTCAATCAAATCATTACTCCAAAATGTTAACTAAAATCGTTCAAGCAGTTTCCATGAAAACCCGGTTTTTATTATTTTTTTTTTCTGCATGAAACACGAATTATAACAGTGAACGGCAATTGATATTCAGAAGATGCGAGTAAGTCGTATCGTTAGCTTAAAGAAATCTCCAAGAATGATATTTATCAAAATCATTCAAGCAGTTTTTTTTTTCATTAAGAAAACCAGGAGGATATGTTGATATATATAACATAGATGCCCACTCTCCCGATTTTCTAAGAAAACTTAATACAGGATTTTTTTTTTTTTAATAATTGCTTTAATCTTATTTAATGGTCGAAAATATATGACGCATTTTCCTTTAAAAAAATGCTAGTGATAAATTTGATTAAAAATTAAAAAGGTTGGCAGCTAGGATACATATATACAGGAGTCCCAGCGTTCCTATATTTTTACAATCATTTTATTATATTCACACCACAATTTTCAAAAGGAAAATTTTCATGAAGGTTTTCATGACAAAATAGCATCAAAAGCTACAATAAAATTTTCTTTTTGAAAATTGTGGTGACAGTATAATGACATAGTTGTAAAAATATAGGAGCGCTGGGACTCCTATATATATAAATGATAGATATCGTAATAAAATTTATATATATATATATATATATATATATATATATATATATATATATATATATATATAAATATATATATATATATATATATATTTTATTATTTATTTTCGGGTGGAGCAGGAGTTAGCCGAAAAATCTCATTTCTCTAAAGATGATTACAGCTGAAATTGGTTTCTCATCTTTAAAAACATCAAAAGTTTTCATTAAAGTGCAGCATTTCAAGCAGTTTCCATAAAAGTCCAAATTCTCAGAGAATGTATTACCAGAGAATGCTAATTTTACAGAAATTCAGGGTAAATCAAATCGAAATGTTGTCTCACATAAAACCTAACCCTATTTTTTTTATGAAAATCTTTCGAGTAGTTTTATGACAAGCCAGTTTTCTGCTGTAGATTTTTTCCGGACTGAACGCATGTTACCACTGAGCACTAATTTTCTTTAATATAGAAGAACTGAGATCTGTTTCTCAGTTAAAAAAATTTCTTATCTTAAATTGTCAAAAGCTACAAGAAAATTTTCTTTTTGAAAATTGTGGTGACAGTATAATGACATGGTCGTAAAAATATAGGAGGGCTGGGACTCCTATATATATAAATGATAGATATCGTAATAAAAATTATACATATATATATATATATATATATATATATATTCGGGTGGAGCAGGAGTTAGCCGAAAAAGCTCATTTCTCTAAAGATGATTACAGCTCAAATTGGTTTCTCATCTTTAAAAACATCAAAAGTTTCATGAAAGTGCAGCATTTCAAGCAGTTTCCATAAAAGTCCAATTTCTGAGAGAATGTATTACCACATAATGCTAATTTTACAGAAATTGAGGGTAAATCAAATCGAAATTTTGTCTCACGTAAAACCTAACCCTATTTTTTTTTTATGAAAATCTTTCGAATAATTTTATGACAAGCCAGTTTTCTGCTGTAGATTTTTTCCGGAATGAACGCATGTTACCACTGAGCACTAATTTTCTTTAATATAGAAGAGCTGAGATCTGTTTCTCAGTTAAAAAATTCTCTTATCTTAAATTGTTTCATTCAATCAGTTAAATTAAATAAATAAATGAATAAATAAAAGTTTTTTTTTTTTTTTCACGATAAAGCAGCGATTACTTATGAATACTAATATTTCTGAAGTTGAGAATAATTCAAATCGATTGGACATCATAAAAAACTTTTAACCTTATTTTTAATAATAATATTATTATTATGATTATGATTATTTTTTTTTAATGCAAACTGTAAACTTTTCTAGAAAATCAGATTTCTGCTATATATATTCTCAGGCGGAGCGCGGGTTATCAACAAACGCTAATAATTTTAAATATTAGAATAACTCAAATCGGTTTCTCATATCAAAATAACCCCAAACTCAAATTTTTACCAGATCGCTCAAAGAATTTCCATGAAAATCCATTTCATCTTTGTTTTATGTAGTGCTGAGCGCGCGTTACGATTGAATACTAATTTTCCTGAAGATGATGATAAGTCAGATTTAATTGTCATGTTAAAAAAAAAAAGGAAGGAAGGAAGGAAGAAAAGAAAGGAAAGAAACCATTCTAATCTTCAATCAAATCGTTCAAGCAGACAGGGATGGAACACGGGCGCAGGATTCACACCGGAATCTGTTGAAGAAATTTCTCTACCTATAATATCGTTGATTTAAGAAGTAGAAAATTTTCTTACATTGATAGTGGTATGAATTCTGCGCCCGTGTTCCATCCCTGAGCAGATTCCAGGGAAAAAAAAAAAAAAAAAAATTCCTCCCTCCTTGGTTAAGCGTGAGTTACACGGGAATGCCAGTCTTCTTGGCAATAAGGGAGAAATCCTCTAATCCCAAATTTTATTTAAAAACATTTGAGCAGTAACAAAAAAAATATATATATATATATATATCAGTCAATTCGGTGTGTTAATTTTTCTGTAGATGAGGTTATTTGCAGATGTCGTAGTCCCCGCCTTTTTTTCAGGACACTTTCAAGGATGAGAAAACTTCGCTTCTTTTGTTACCACTTTTTTCTTAGAAATTTTTTTATAGTACTTTTAAAACAATACGCCGTAATTAAACATTATAAAAAATATTGTATAAAGATGGTGGTAGCTAAAAAGGAATAAATTTGTCATTTCCCAAGGTGTCCTGAAAAAAAGGTGGAGACTATGATGCTTGGTTATTTGAGATCGAATTATCATTTCTAAAAAAATTCTGACCTTAATTTTTTTACAAAAATCCATCTGGTATCTTTCTCAAAGCAAGATTTCTGATACATTTTCCTCAGGTGAGTGTCAGTGTGTATTAAAAATAACTAATCTTAGAGAGCGCTGCGTCTCTACAACTGAGTTTGTACTCCCCGACCCCGCCCTTTTTTCAGGAAACTTTCAGGGATAAGAAATTTCTGTCCTTTGTATCACCACTAATTTTATGCAGAAATTTTTACAGTGTTTTTATAGTATTGTGTCATAATTAAATAGGGTGGATATTATTGTATAAAAATAATGGTAACAATAAGATAGAAAATTTCTCATCTCTGAGAGTGTCCTGAAAAAACAAAAAGGCGGAGAGTAGGACTTCTGCTACAAGTGTTGCCAGATTGGGGACTTTTCATTCAATAGATCACAATAAATTTAAGAAGTGAATTTCTAAGTATAAAAGATTATTAATCTTCGAAATTATTAGGCAACCGTCACAATTAATTTTTAGTAGTGGGTATTAAATAAAAATAGTCTCCATTCTGGGAACAATGCCTGTTACTACCAAGAAAAAGGAGGAAAATAAGTGTTTTCTCTTTAAATGTTGGCAACGGCTAAAAAATATTTCAGATTTTTGTTCGATTGATTCGAGTTTCCATTTTGATAGAACCATGTTAGATTTTCGGAACTTCATTCCTAAGAAGTTTTATTTGTACATTTTGTAAATATTTGTATATACTAAGCTATTATGAATAATCTATACATAAAATAAAATAAGATGTTTGTTTGTGTGTGTGTGTCATTGTGTATGTATGTCCGGAGCATTTTAGGAAAAACGGCTGATCTCAGAGCTACACAGATTTGCATGATAATTCGTTATGACCTGTTCTGATGCACCTCGAAGCCGGATTTTCAAATTTTTGATTAGATTTTTTTTTTAAATTAATTAAAATATGAAAATAATAACCTTCTAATTTCTGATGAATTAGCCATCTAAATTTTATCCATAATTTAATTGTTGCCAAAAAAAAAAAAAAAAAAAAAAGTATATTTACTGAAACGTGAACAATAAAAACTTATATTATTCATCTCCCAAAAATTGACGTCATAACCTCTTTAAAAATTTTACACACGCAGATAAAGTGCTAATATATTTTATAATAATATATGTTGTTTTTGATTTTATTTTTCTTTTTAACTATTGTTTTTTATATTTTTACTATAAAGTTGTTAGTAAAAAATAAATAAATAAATAATAAATAAATAAATAAATAAACTGCCTATGACGTCATATTTGACTGCGCGTTTTTTAAAATTCTACGAACCATATCTTTATTTTGTTAGTTTCATTAATAGATCCTCCTGGTCGATTTTTTTAATTTTCGTGTTGAGTGACTAGCGAAGCGGGCAAAGCCTGTTAGTCTATATAAATAAAGAGAAGCGTCTGGGTGTTTGCGCTCTGGTGCTCACACAACTGATCGCAGAGCTTCCAAATTTGGCGTATAGGTGCCTGGGACCTTGCAGGTGTACACCTTATCCAGTTTTTTTTTTCGAATTTGATTTCTTTAAATTAATGTATTTTTTTTTAAATATTGGCTGCTTTGTTTCATTTTTCATAGATTTATTCTTTTACTGTAATCGTCTGCGTATCTTAGCAACGGCTATTATGCAATTTATTTTTTATTTAATGTATTCATTTGAAAGTGAAATCTTTAATTTATTATATTTATTGAAAATCAAATGGTAATGCAATAGAAATAAATTGTTATGTTTATGTATAATTTTTACAGTATAACAACTTTTTAATAACTATATGAAACTATAAGAATAAGACCCATGTGCAAAAGCAAGAGAATCAAGAAACAATAATTTGTTTTAAGAGCTTCTATATTAATGACTAGCATTCTACGCCCGCATCGCTGGTCACTATATTTAAATGAATTTTCAAAGGAATTGGATTAGTATTTATTTCGTTACATCACATTACAAATAAAAACTAATAATAATAATAAAACTAATAATAATAATAATAATAATAATAAATAAATAAATAAATAAATAATTAATAAAAAAAAAATTGAAGTCGCTCTAAACCTCGTTTTGGGTAGTCGCTGCCTACGGTAGCTATTTTTCTACCCGCACTGCACCGGATTAAGATTTCAACTGTGTGCAGAAAGTTCTTTTCTGGGCAATTCAATATGGATATTTAGTGATGACAGGTGGATCTGCTATTATTTACGACCTACGATTTTAAAATGACTGTTTCTCAGCATCTATTAAATATTTTAGTTTTTGAACCATGTATTTTATAGTCCCCGCTATTTACACTGTATTGCAATTTGATTCCGACCAGTATAACGAAATAAAATAAAAAGTAGGTTTTCATTTAAAATGAATTAAATACATGAGAAACAAATAAATTTTAATCAGTTTAGTCCTATCTACTATATACTACCATTTTTCCCATAATTGCTATAAATAAAAAAAATCATTTAAAGGAATTAATAAAAAAAAAAAAAAAAAAAAAAAAAAAAAAAAGGTTGTCATACTATAAAAATTATACATAAACATAACTGCGGCAAATGCATTTTTAAATTTAATATTCTTAATTTTTTCTACTGCTTTACCATTGTATTTTGAATCTTATACTATTAAGTGAGCAATATTTGTATATATATTTCACTGTTCTCGAAAACGGTAGCTCAACAGTCACGAGATTTAACACAAAGGTGCCCCCCCCCCCAAAGGATCGTTGTGAACATCAAATTCAGAATTTCGAATTTCTGTTTAGTTTTCTTTTAATTAATAAAAATATGAAAATAATAAGCTAATAATAGCAAAAAATTAGCCATTTAAATTTAATCCGTAATTTAATTGTTGCAAAAAAAAAA
Source organism: Salticus scenicus (assembly GCA_963930645.1). Lineage (NCBI taxonomy): Eukaryota > Metazoa > Arthropoda > Arachnida > Araneae > Salticidae > Salticus > Salticus scenicus. The sequence goes on along the minus strand of CAWVNO010000722.1, from coordinate 252,996 downwards.
AAAAAAAATACGAGTTTATTTATTTTTTTTTTTCCAACAGGAAAATAAATACATTTATCTAAACATGAACAATACTACACACTACTGATCGCAGAGCTTCCAAATTTGGCATATAGGTACCTGGGACCCTGCAGGTGTGAACCTCATCGAGATTTTTTCGAATTTCTAATTTGAATTTTTTAAATTAAAGTTTTTCCGATTTTAAACATTGCCTTTTATGTTTCATTGTTCATGAATTTATTCTTCGATTGTAATCGTCTGCTTATCTTAGCAACGGCTATGTTATGCAATTTATTTTTTATTTAATACATTTATTTGAGGGCGAATCTTTTTTCTCTTTTTAATCTACTACATTTATTGAAAATAAAATGGTAATGCAGTAGAAAAAATTAAATATATTAGATTTAAAATTTAAAAACGTATTTATAACAGTTATGTTTATGTATAATTTTTGTAGTATAACAACAATTATTTTTCATTTGTTAATTTAATTTCTTTAAAAGTTTTTTTTTCTAATTTATAGTATTTGTCAGGAAATAATGGTAGTATATAGTAGAAAGGATTAAACTGATTGGAATTTATTTGTTTTTTATGTAGAATTTTATTATTTGTTTATATTATTTGTTTTTAATTCCTTCTAAAAGAAAATCTACTTTTTATTTTATTTCATTATATTGGTCGGAATCAAATTGTAATACAGTGTAAATAGCATGAGAAATAAAATACTTGGTTCAAAAACTAAAATATTTAATTGACGCTGAGATGCAGTTATCTTTAAAATCGTAGTTCTTAAATAATGGCAGACCCACCTATCGTCAATAAATACCCATATTGAAATACATAGGAAAGAGATTTCTGCAGGCAGTGGGAACCTGCTCCCGATACAGTGCGGGCAGAGAAAGAGCTGCCGTAGTCAGCGAGTACCCGATGCAAGGTCTAGAGCGATTCCAATGTAATTATTTTAGTTTTTATTTATAATGTGATGTGAAAAATAAATAATGATCCAATTCCAGGGATGGAACACGGGCGCAGAATTCATACCACTATCAATGTAGGAAAATTTTCTACTTCTTAAATCAACGATATTATAGGTAGTAAATTTTCTTAAACAGATTCCGGTATGAATTCTGCGCCCGTGTTCCATCCCTGCAATTCTTTTGGAGATTCATTTAAATATAGTGGCCAGCGAAGCGGGCGTAGCCTGCTAGTAAATATAATAACTTAAAAATAGAAAAAAGACTTTGACTTTAAATAAATGTATTAAATATAAAATAAGTAGCGTAATAGCCGTTACTAAGATACGCAGACGATGACAGTAAAATAATAAATCTGTGAAAAATAAAACAAAGAAGCCAATATTTAAAATCGAAAAAACATTAATTAAAAAAATTCAATTTCGAAATTCGAAAAAATCTCTATGGGGTGCACACCTGAACTTGTGGTAGCTGTTTCTGATAACCCAGGATATGCACGTATAAAAGATTAACTCGTATAAAAATAAGTAGGATTTACTATTATGTTTTGAAATGTTTACCATAGCTTCCAATATTTTAATTTATTCCGGAGTATTTTTAGCCCCAACTTTATTACATACAACTTATTTTTTAAAAGTAATTTTGTCGTATTTTATCGAAGCTATATATTGGAGACAATTTTTCTATAAATAAAGTGGTGCGAAATAAAGGTGGGATTAAAAGTACTCCGAAATAAATTAAAATATTGGCAGCTATATGTTTACAAGCAAAATAACATATAACACTATTTACTAGTTTTTTTCTCAACATAATATTATTTTACATACTCTAAATAGAAGGTAAAAAATATTTGTTTATACATTTATAGAGATGGAGTTATATTATTAATATATTTGAAATATTTTTAGAGATTTTCGTACATGTTTAGAAAACACTACACACACATTAAAAAAAAAAAAAAAAAAAAAAAATCAGTTATTTGAAGGTAAAACTTATTTTTTCCTCCCAGAAGTGAAATATGGAAAATCAAAATAAATGCCTGAATTAAGTAACATTTATCAAAGGTTCCCTTATGCTTGAATATTTTTGATAGACATTCATAGAGTAATTTCGTTCTTTTGAAACTTACTTTTTTTTCTGTCTATTTTACATAAATCCAAGAGGGAGAATTCTAAAAACGTTTAGATTAATGTTTTTTTTTTCTTCCTTTTAAGTAACTGTCTGCTCATTTGCTTTATGTTTTTAGGGCGTAAACAAGCTTGTTCCTTTTGTTATCACGCTTCATATTTCGCAAGAAAGCTTTTTATCACAGAGATTTTGAAAAGAACTTCCAGCTTTTAGATATGTAAAGGGAAAAAAATCACTTTGAAATGAGTGTATATTTTTAGCAACGTTTCGTTCTCTTGTAAATTAATTGGTGCAGAAAAATTCGTCACGTTTTATTAATATGCATAAGCACTTTATTGTTATCAGAAAAATTACCCACTTTTTTTTGGAATTACATAATGTCTGTAACAGGGGAAAAAAAAAAAAAAAAAAGCTGAATTCTGAAAATAAGACATTAAAGAAAAGGGAAAACAGTTTAGAAATAGGACATATTAATATATGTCTTCGTTTAAAATTTTACAGAACTATGTTCATTCTGAGAAATATATATTCTAAACAATTGTATATTTCTTTTTCTTTTTTATTTAATTGTCTGTTGTTTTTCACTTATACTATTTACTAATAAAGCTTCTAGTATATAAATTGGAATAAATAATTTATAAGTCTTATAATATGAAATATTAAGTATATTACATTAAACGTTATTACACTATATAGCCTGAAGTACTTTGATGATATCTCAGGCATTTTAAAATAATTAAAAAATAATTATAAGTAACTGTAAGTGTGTAAGTACGAAAATAATTTTTTTAATGATAGTAATTCCAAAGACACGTGAGTATATTAAAAGATTATTTTTATACAATCGAATTCTATAAAAGACAGATATCCAATAAAGAATAACGAACATTATACATAAGAATTAAGCTCGAAACACTGTATACAAATCATATATGTTGATTCTAGTAAAACAAACATTTTTGTTTTTCATTTAATCAAATGTATGTGTCGGGGGAAAAAATGAATAATAATTACAAGATAAAAAGAATTTTTTATATACCATGTTTTTAAATTTTCTGTTAAATCATATAAACGCTACCGAAGGCAGCGATGACCCGAAATAATCTTGGCTAAAAGTATAAAAACGTGCATTGTCACCATCTTCTGAGCTATTCTGAAAGTTCCAAATGTCTAGCTAGTCGGGAAGTTATATAATTATTGAATCATATAAACGCCACCAAAGGCAGTGGGTATCCGAAGCAATTGGCTATAGGTATTAAAAAAAGTCATTGTCACCGTGTTCTGAGCTATTCTGAAAATTTCAAATGTCTAGATAGTCGGGAAGTTAAAAGATTGTTGATTCAAATAAACGCGGGAACCCGAAACAATTGGCTAAAAGTATTTAAAAAATGCATTGTTATTCTTGAGCTAGTCTAAAATTTTAAATGTCTAGCTAGTCGGGACGTTAGTCAAATAAATTTGCTGTTGAATCATATAAACGCTACCGAGGCAGCAGGGACCCGAAAGAGTTGGCTAAAAGTATTAAAAATGTGTATTGTCACCGTATTCTGAGCTATTCTGAAAGTTTCAAATATCTAGCTAGGCAGGAAGTTAGTTAAAAATCGATTGCAAGATTTGAACTGGACAAACAAACAAACAAACAAAAATCTAATTTAATAAAAACATGGTAAAATCTTGCGTGAGAACTTTTCTCCATTGTTTTCCATCACTAATTCCATGCCGAAGTCTTTATGGTATTTTTATAGTAATGTGTCGTGATTAAATGGGATAGATATTATAATATGAAAATAATGGTAGCAAAAAGGACGGTCATTTCTCATCCCTTATAAATATAATAATTTTTAATATTGCATGTTACAGCACTTTGGCATTTACATTTATGCAAAGTTAATGCTGAAAAAAATACTTATTACCTAATTTGATATTATGAAATTATATATTATGATATTCTAAATAAAATGTTGAAATTAATTTAGTGATAGATTTTATTCAAAAATCAATATTTCATTTATGCAAATCCATTTACAAATATAATTCTAGAGGTTTTTTTTTTTTTTCATTTTATTTTAATGTATTATTTTTCTGTGAAATGTAATGAAATAAATAATTATAACTACGTCTCGTGCATTAATTAGAGTTTCAGGCTTTATTAAATTCCAAGGAAAATTATATCCATGTAGTTTTATACACCCATGCTGTGCTTGTTAATTTAAATTACGGAATTCTTTACTTTCTCTAGTCGCGGTTAACTGAACGTAAATTCAATCAAAAAGAAACATGAAATTCTATCGTTATAAAAAGTTTAGCTATGTATCATTGTTATTTTGATAAAGAAAATTCCGCTTTAAGATCCATGCATTAATCTAGACTCTAGGAGCTTTAAGTTACGCATTATTTAATTAATAAATTATATTAATTAAAAATCTTTTCATACAATAACTTGTAATTAATTGCTGTCAAATAAACAGTCGCACTTTTCACGAGAATTGATTGGAACTAATAACGTGGTAAACGAAGAGGGTTTCGTATTCAACGAAAAGTACTTGTTTATTCATTTGTTAGGATTAAAGCTGAAATTGTGACAGCGTGAATTTCATAAAGGAATATGATTAATGCGTTGTTAACAGGGTGTTTTTGAATCACGCATGAACTTGACAGCTTTTGTATTTCGAAAGCTAACGAGAAAGAGTGATTAATTATTGATTAATGAAATTTAGAAGATTACTTGATGTCCATTCGACACTTGAATGTTCATTTGTATGCAGAATTGTAATACCTTTCAAATCAAATTATATGAAACACAAAAGTAATTTTTGGAAAGAATGTTAGGGAAAACATAGTAAGTTATTTGACTTAAAGAGGAAAAAATTCAAAAGAATCTAGGGAAAATAAAGTTTCGAGATATTTACTGCTAGTAGAAATAAGGAATATTTTGATCACTGTACTAATATATCTTTAATGTAAAAAAAAAAAAAAAAATAAAAGCATATTTGTTAAAGGAATACAACCTCGTGTTGACAAATTCCGCACTAATTTAAGGGGAAATATGTTAGCAAAATCCGCTATTACCTAATGTATATTACTGAAGATTGTTTTCCCTTTCACAAAATACACAATCGTTAAATTAGTTCTTCTTTTCTAAAACTAGTTTTTTTTTTTTTCTTTTTTTAAGATTTTTTACTTTACTAGCAAACCCATGCGAAATTTTCGCATTTTATTTGTTTTTTTTATTTACTTTTAAAATTTGAAATTTATAACTCTTGTACGAATTTCACCATCCAATATAATTTTTATTTCATCAGAAGCTACTAGTTTTTGTGGGATAAAAAGCTAATGATAATTAAACCAGATCCTTCAAAGAAAAGTTTTAAAATAAAATTCATGTTTGACGACCCAGTTTTCATACTTCCTCACGAAGGATAGTTTTAGTATAGGACCCCTATGGCGATTTTTCAATTTTTGCCGCCATGTTGGCGATGCCTTTTAATTGATTCATTCCGGCATTTTTTTTTTTTTTTTTTTTTTTTGTAAAAAAAAAAAAAAAAAAAAAAAAAAAAAAAACTTAGAACCTGTTTTGATTATACTTTTTATTATTGCGTTTTTCAGTAAATTTATGACAAAATTAATACTTTGTTTACAGTTTTAAAGTATTGCTAGGTTTAAAATGACGCTTGCAAAGATTGTAAAGATACAACTTTTAAAAATAGATTATTTTTATAAAATGATGTCATCAAATACATGTCGTAATTTTTTAAAATTAGATAACTGAACTGAGTCCACGCGCTTAAATATTGCTTATGTATTATTTTTTTATTCTAGGGCATTTTAAAAAGTCACTATCGTATAATTTCTACAAAAATTAATCGAAACTGGTCCACGTTAGAGAAATATTGTATAGATTTTGGAGCTATGAAATACGAAAAATGCATTTAGATCAGTTTTCGTACATTTATCTAAATAAAGAAATACTAAGAGTATTTAAAATAACTTTTTGGGTAATAACAATTAACTGAGCGATTGTGTTTTTTTTTTTTTTTTTTTTTTCTTTACTGTGAAACACAATTAAAAAAATGTCGATAATGATTAATTTCTTGTTTTTAAAAAGTGTATCCATAGAAAAATATGGAGTTTGGCTGCCAATTACGATATGTATTGAATTTAATTTAATCGAAAGGTCATTTTTAATTATCTATTAAGTTCTATTTGCAACATTAATAACAATATTATTTCACATGCAAAATTTACACTGGAACTATTGGGGATCGAATCACATTATTACGCAAGCTGTTAACATTAACAGCAACAGCAATCTGCATTACGGATGGCAGATAGGCGGCTTTGAAATATGTGAATAAGATTTTGTATATTTATCACGATATTTTGGAACTGTGCATACTACAGTGCAGTCGGTAACAAAAGTGTCCGAACGCTAGCAAAAATTCCTATGTTTAAAAAGTACACTTCATACGGTTTTGTAAAATAAATCCTTATCGAAGCATGTTTTTAGACTGACTAAGAACAGGATTCGACAAGGATTTATTTAACAAAATCGTATTAATTTTTTTACATAGGAATTTTTGCTAGTGTTCGGACACATTTGTTACCGACCGTACTTCAGAACTTTGTGGCGATATATATAATGGTATAACCATAATCGGAACATGATAATCAAGATGATATTAAAGATTCTCGATTGGGTTTAGATGTGGTATGTATGGAAGGGACAACGGATCTCTTGGGCTTCATCATACCTTCGAAACCATCCCGGTCATATCTGAATTTATGATATCTTGTATTACCTTGAAGAATGACTGCAATTTCTCTTATCAGAAGAAGTTAACATGCACGCGTGTATAAAGATACAAATAAATAAATAAATAAAATAAATAACCAAACCATATAAGCAAACATCCTAAAGGAAAATTTATTTTAAAATTCATAAAGCTCCATTACTTATTGAAAGAATCATAAATGTGCTAGAATTACAACTACTTTTATTTTATAATCTTACTCATTAAATGTCACTTTTTATGCCATATTTTTTTGTTTCTATTTATTAAAAAAATAATAAAAACAATTAAAAAAAAAATAATAATGTCATTAGACTGATGCCCGCATTTTTTCTTATTATATCATTGAACTGAGTCCACGAGCTTCAATACTGTCCATTTATAAATTTTATTTTATTTTTTATTTCATTTTGCACGCGCGTTTTTTGTTTCCTAATTCAAAATTATTTTAAAAAAACCTTTTTCGATACTGTCCTTTTCGAAACTGATTATTATTGATTTGCTTTTCTTTTTCTTAAAAAAAGAAAGAAAGAAATTCTGTTAAAAGCAGAATTTAGTTTAGTACAGAGGACTATTAGTTTTTCACTTTCCGAACATACATATGTAAGGAAAGCATTGTAATCATGTCAAAAATCCGAATTTGAGACTTTAATATTTCTATACGTTTTGAGGTCTCCTGAGTCCGTTTTCACAATTTTTACGATGATGTATATATGTGTGTGCATATGCATTTGTGTGTGTGTGTGTGTGTGTGTATGTGTGTTTGTATGTGTGTGAGTGAACACGCTAACGTCTAAACGCTTTGCTCGAATGATCTGAAAGTTGGTATATATGTTGTAAGTCACCCGTAGCACGAACCCTATTAATTTTAGGGAATCCAGCACTTGTAGTTTTTTTACAGGGACACAAAAATTTATCTTTATCATTACGGCCTATGGGACCAAATTTCTAAAAGTGCGATAGAGTCTAAAAGCCTTATTAAAATGAGCAAAAAATTTATACATATGTTGTAGGTCACAGGTTCACGTTCTGTATAGGTTTTGGTGAATGTAACACTTATAGTTATTTTTACAGGGACACATCAATTAATTCTGTATCATTATGGTCTATGGGGTGAAATTATTTAAAGTGTGATAGTATCAAAATTACTTATCCGTTTGAATTGAAAATTTATTTACATATTTTAGGTTACCATCACACAAACTGTATAGATTTCGGTGACTCTAGCATTTACAGAGTTTTACAGGGACACAAATAAATATTTTTTATTATTAGGGTCTATTGGCTCAAATTATTTAATGTGTGACAGCGAATAAACATCTTATTCAAATGAACTGAAAAAATATATACATATTATAGGTCTCGTCACACGAACTTTATGAAATTTAAAGAATCTAGCACTTATGGTTCTTTTTACGGGGACACAATGTAAATGTCTTTATCATTGTGGCATGCAGGTTCAATCTTTAAAGTGCGATAGCATTTAAATACCTCATTCGATGAGGCTGAAAAAATATGTAAATATTATAAGTCACAGTTGCACTAACTATAAACATTTTGGTCAATCTAAAATTTAAAGTTTTTTACAGGGACACAACGAAAAACTCTTTATCATTATGATGTATGGGCGCAAAGTACAATAGTGTTAAATTAAACATCGTGTACTATATTGCGAAAAATACTCAAATAGTCTGTTATAACTTTCTCTTTTGTTTAGTTAACAACTCCTGTTACTTTACTTTATCTACAAAACCGTTAATTACTCAATGTTCTGAAAGTCGATTTGAGTCACTCCAGATTTTATTTATTTATTTTTAATTTTATTTATTTTATTTTTTTCAAATTATAACATACTTTTCAAATTATTCAATTATATTTTCAATAAATTTTCGATTTCGATAAATATCCAAATATCGTAAAACTTGAATCGTAAAAATCTGTAGATTGAGACTAATAGTCCTCAGTCCTAAGAAGAATGAAAAACTACCTAATCCATTAAGTGTACTTTTATATTTTTTAAAGAGATCTCAAGCAATATAAAAGCTTTCCTCATACTATAACATTTTCACCTCATAATTTTATTCTACCAAGACCTTTCTTCTTGGGCAACTTTAAACTTTGCTAATCAAATTAATTTTGATGTAGCAGCGAAAACTGAAGCCCTTATTATAAAAAACGATTTCGTGAGTGTAGATGCAGTGATCATGAATGCGAATTTGAGTCTTAGAAAACAGACTATTTATTACCCTATTATAAATATTCATAATTCTCTTTTTGTGTTAGAAAAACTCTGAGAAACTATTAGGTTATTTGCCACTCTAGTTTATCATCTGTAATATATTGACCAATTCTCACTCACCGTCGCCAGGGGTATTCTTTTGTTACATTAATATTAAGTGGTGCGCTGCCGTTTCCACCGCCTTTATTTTTAATGCTAAACTTACTGCAGTGATAACCTTAATGTTAAAATGTTGGCATCTATGCACATAATTCCACGTATAATTTTAATCATTACTTTTACAGTGTGTTCTCAACCTTCATTGTTTAATATGTTACTGGTCTCAGTTTTGCTTTAGGAACAAAACTTTCGCTGAAATTTATTGAGTGTGACAAGTTCATTACACTCCACAATTTCAATTTGAAATAATGAAAAATGAAGGTAAGGAGATGTGTAATTTTTGTGTTTAGTCTAATTTTTTGTACACCGCATCAGCATATATATGCCTTATGTTTTGTCTAGGTAATTAAAATATATTCTGTTTCATTTAATAACTACATAAACAATGAAACAATATTTTATTTTGTTTTATGTTATTATTATTATTATTATTATTTTAATGAAGCATTTCCTTTTATGTCAAAGTCAATTTTATCTATTGAAACTTTTATTATTATGAAGAAATAAACTCGATAAATAGATAGCAAAGTACCCTTTCTTTAATCTGTAGATGATGATGAATGGGTCTCTTGTGGATTAGATATATTTTTTCATATAATTGATGATTTTCCAATACATTGCACTCCAATAATAATTATAAATATAAGTTTGCGTCAGAGACAAAATGAAAATAAAGGACAAATAAGAAATTATTGGATTTTACTCTATTTGTTTTTAAAATAACAAATAAACACTTTTGTGTTTTATTGAATCATGCTGCTTATCTTTTAATTGTGATTGCTTAATATTTTTGCAGGAATATTTACTAATACTTTTTTTTTCATTAGTAAATTTTCTATTAAATTTATTTTATTGATTTACTAATAATTCCCCCCCCCCACCACCAAAAAAAGTAATATTTATTATTATTTTATAAGATTTAACACATTTTAAAATAATTATGTCTCAAGATTGTCGTATATAAAAATCAATTATACACATCTAATCAATTGAATTAAAAAAGAAAGTTTTTGGGAAAAAAAAAAAAAAAAAATGCATTGCATTATTTGTTCTAAGTGCTTCAAAGTAACTTGATTAAGAAATATTGAATAAAAACCTTATACTACTAAATGCCTTTTCTTACATGCCAAAATTAAATATCCCCAATATGTTCTTACTGCGTCCGAAAGAAAAAAAATGTGAAATTCATTAGCTCTTTCCTAAAAATTAAATATTTGCATTAAAATGAATGTTATAGCAGAATAAACGTCACTCGGAGACAGAGAGAAAAAAAAATTGAAAAAAAATTATAGCATTTAAATTTAACAGTGGGAATTATGATTTTTCTCTTTCTTGTGTATACATTAAAAAAAAAAAAAAAAAAAAAAAAAATACTTTACCAAAATTTTTTGATTTCCATTTTTAATTTTTTTTTTAAACATTTTAAAAGTTTCTATATGCATTTTGATCATTTTTATAATGATATATATCTGCGAACTTTGGCACTTCGAACTGTGTGTGTGAGAAAAAAAAAATGTATCAGCTCTAGATCAAGAACAAATACAAAGTAATTCTTGAAAATTTATATGCACAAAAATGTGCTAAAATGTGCTATTTTATCAAATCTGTTAATTTCGGTTCCAATAATTCCATATTTTTTATTAGAGATTTGAACATTTTATATTCTTAAATTGAGTAATATATATATAATGGGTGGCTACTAAGTCACCGGAAAAATATTTAGGAGCTTGTATGGACTACCTACATCATTATAACCACTTTTTTGTTGTTCTAATGCTTTTATCTTTACATATTATTTGTTAAAACATTTTGCATTTACTCAACGGGCAGTTTTTGAGCGATCAGGGAAAGAAAAAGCTATTAGATAAATAAAAATGTTTCGTGTTTTTTTTTTTTGTTTTTTTTTTTTCAATGTGCGGCGCATCTAAGATATTTTGTGGTCCGATGAGGAAGTTTTTACTGTTACAGTCGCTAAAAACTCTCAAAATCATCGCAAACATTTGGGTCTAGCTCTCAAAAACACCAAAAAACGAAAAGATACAACAAGGTCTTTGTTTATACAAAGGTTTAATGGTTTGGACTGATATTAGCAACAATGGGAATACTCAACTGGTTTTTATCGAACAAAACGTAAAAATTAATGGAAACGTTTATCAAAAAGAGGTTTTAGAAAAAGCTGTACTTCCATGGAAGCAAAAGCACCCGGCTAAGAACTTTTACCAAGTTTGTGGATCCATGGTGTCAAACCAATGTTTGCTTTTATCGATGTCAAAGTGTAAAGGTATCTGACCAAAAGTCTGTGTTCTTCTAACAGCTCTGATTTGTATCCAATATATTTTTTAGTGTGTTGGTTCTAAAAGAAATATTGCGAACACAGAAAATCATAAATTTGATAGACTCATGCATGCTCTGAGCAAAATATGGGGTGATTTAGATGCAAACTACTGGCGGCGCACCGTCACCTCACTTCAAATAAAGATGGCAGCTTGCATCAAAGCCATTTCGAAAATTCACCGCCATTGCACAATATATATATATATATATATATATATGCATGGTGTTTATAATTAAACTTCCCCTAGAAACAGTATTCTACAACGCAAACGGGTAACGGAATGCAACGAAATTCGGTAAATAGACTACATATTTGCCAACCATCTCATTAATAAACGTACAATTGTTAACGCCCCCTGAAAAAACGCCCCTTTTCTCACACCACTATAATTTTAGAGTTATTCTCTCCAAATGTTGTCGCGATTAAATAAGACAAAAATTAATCTAAAAAATTATTGGTGTTAATAAAAAGGCGGGTACTAAAAATTGTACGGTTCATAATGAGATGGTTGGCAAGTATGAGACTATACACGAGATGCGCTCACAAAATTTCGAAATATATATTAACAATATGTTACAGTAAACACTCGAAATCTGTTGGTACGTGTAGTTACTACTAAGAACGCGATATGTGTACGAGCATTCGTTACTTCGCGTTCTTACTACTGATGTTAGTAAGAAAATGAATTAAAATTTTATTTTGGTTATTTACTGAAACTTTCATTTTTTTTTTTTTTTTTTTTTTTTTAAATATTGTTTGTATTTTCAGTTTATTGCAGTAATAATAAATACTATGTTGAATGATTGAAAAGAGAAGTTTATCAATATTTCTTTTATAACTTAAACTAATAACTTCATTTATTTCTTGTGTTTTAATATTGTTGCTGACTCCTGGCGGCTGTTGATTTTAAACGAAGAAAATATGAATGCGTCTGAAAGTGTTAACTCCACTAGTAACTAAATCGTTACTGGAGAATGTGAACCTAAATATGTTCCGTGCTCTTACCAAGTTCATGGCCATTTCTTCCAGTGATTCTTTATAAAAAAAAAAATGTTGGGGGGGGGGGGAAATATGACAATAAGTTATATGTTTTTAAAAATGCATGATTTTTAACAATGTAATCCATTAACATTAGCACGACTAAAGAAGTCAAATGACTGCTTTGTTCATTAGCTTTACATTGAAAACTACACGCCTTATTTTTCTAGTGTTAAGAAAAAAAAATTTAATGATTATTTCTAAATTAAAATAACTTGTATTAAAATGCCACTATTTAAATATATAAATTTAATCACATTTAATATAACATACATTAAAAATAAATAAATAAATGTCAAAATATGTTTTAATGATTTTTACATTTTAAATACTCTTTCCATATCATGGGTATATTTCTTACTTGTTATATGAGGATTATACGTAAATCCCTTGAAAATTGTATAACTACATAAAATAAATTCGAATACTACATTTTATACATTATAGTATTACAATGACACAGGTTTGGAGTAATATAAATTCGAAATTCAAAATAATATTATATCTCAGTTATAATAAAAATATGAAGGGGAAATTCGTGTACTCTTCGAATATAAACAATACATATTACTGGAATCCAAAGCATTCAAGCATGATGTATGCGTATATTAAAATTCATAACATTTATATAGGATTCTAAATTTAACTAAAATGCAATGAGTATGGTAAATGCTGTAAGATTATTACCACAAAAGATCTAGTGTCATTCTTCTTACATCGTCTTATGTTCCATTAAGATATAAACATTTAAATAATAATAATAATATGTAAGAGATACTTTATTTATCGACTAATGTTCGTTCTGTAAAAAATTTAAATATAGTATGTCTCTTTAACAATAAGATATTTTTAAAATATAGAGTTATGATTGAAATGAAAAAGAATACATATTTGAAAGGAATTTTAAAGTTATAGAAAATCATGATAAAGTCTGAATATTGAAACAATAAATAATTTTTAACAATATGATGTGAAAAGATAAATTAAGGGTTTACATGGATCTCGAAGGCTAAAAAAAGAAATTGTTCTCTCTTTATATATATATTTTTATAATGTTAAATATTTCTTTATTCTAATATCTGAACATATAAATGAGCAATTTTTAAACACTATTTTATAAAATTTTCATTGCAATTTTTGGAATGTTCCGACAGTGGGGCCCAGATTCCGGAGTCTCTTTAGAAAAGTTGTGGGCATAATTTCTCAAACATTATTGTACGATCTTATTGGTATTTTGCACATATTTTTAAAAATAGAATAGACTATTTCTTGAATAAACAATTTAAGAAATAATTTTGAATTTTCGACAAAGTTATATATACAAAAACAATTTTCGGTATATTTTCACACGTGTATAACCTTGTATAAATAGTTGTAATAAATTTTCACTAACAATAGCCAGGGAATAGTGGAAACGTGCACATTTTGCACATTTTTCTAAAATAGAATAGACTAGTCCTTGAATAAAGAATTTAAGAAATAATATTGAATTTTTGACGAAGTTACATGCAAAAACAGTATAATTTTCGGTATATTTTATCCCATGTATAACCTGATAAAAATAGTTGTAATCAATTATCACTACCAATAGCCAGATAAAAGTGTAAATTTGTACATTTTGCACATTTTTTTAAAATACGATTGATTAGTTTTTGAATAAAAAAAATTAAGAAATAATATTGAATTTTTGACGAAGTTACATGCAAAAACAGTATAATTTTCGGTATATTTTATCCCATGTATAACCTGATAAAAATAGTTGTTATCAATTATCACTAACAACAGCCAGAGAATAAGTGGAAATTTGTACATTTTGCACATTTTTTCTAAAATAGGATAGATTAGTTCTTGAATAAAACAATTAAGAAATAAATTTGAATTATTGGCAAAGTTATATGCAAAAACAGTATAATTTTCGGTATATTTTATCCCATGTACAACCTTGTAAAAATAGTTGTTATCAATTAACACTAATCAATTCTATTTTGAAAAAGTGTGTGAAATTTCAATAAGATCGTCAAATTACTTTTTGGGGAAATCGTGAACACCGCTTTTTTGAAAGGTATACGGAAACCAGGATGCATCGACTGAATTTTCCACATTTTCTAATGAGCGTTCTATAAAATATTCTTTAAATGTTGCACTTTTATATGTTCCAATTTTTAAATTAAAAATTTATTAATTGCAATAACTAAAGTTAGAAGAAAGATCAGGTCTATCCCAAAAGTAATGCGTCCCATTTTCTTCTGCCGCGACTATCCGTCGCACAGGGTTACGCTTGCACGAAAGGGTGGATGGGAGTCTTGGAAACATAGTGCCACCAGCGCCAGTCGGCTTCGAGTTCCTGCAAAGTCACAGTGCCTGTTTCAATGAACCCTTGTGTGAGTGCTCGGTCGAAATCGAAATGGAAAAATCTCTCGAGCAGAATTATTGCAGTGTTGTGAGGACGATCCGACTTTTTTTGGACAATGTGGTAAGTGGTGGCGAATCTTGGATCTTCTGGTACGACCCAGAAACAAAAAGACAGAGCGCAGAGTGGCACACGATGTCGTCCCTACGCCCCCCCCCCCCCCCAAAAAAAAAAGGCAAGAATGAGCAAGTCGCTGGTCAAAGCGATGCTCATTGTTTTTTTTTTTTTTTTTTTTTTTTTCGATTCCAAGACAGTGGTCCATTTTGAATTTGCTCCATCTGGCCAACCAGTCAACGCCAAATTCTACATCAAAATACTGAAAATGTTAAAGCAACGGGTCAACCACGTCAGTTGCGAGGTCAAGAATTCCTGGAAGCTGCACCATGACAATACTCCAAGCCACGCCGCCTTTATGACGACCAACTAACTGACAAAGACGGCACTTAGACGCTCCCCTAGCCGCCTTACACTCCTGATTTGTCGCTGCCAGACTTCAAAGACAGTAATTGAGGACCCTGGAGAACATCAAGGTGGCTACGACGAGGTTAATAAAGAAGGTTACTTGACGGGTTTAGAGGACTATATAAAGCATGGGAATCGCGTTGGATGAAGTGTGTTGAAGCAGGAGGGATGTATATTGAGTAATTGTACTAATCGGTTCAATAAATTTCTGAAAATAAAAATGGGCGCATTACTTTTGGGACAGACCTTATATGCTCTTTTTTTAAGCATTTGAAACTTGTGTAACCCCTAAAATATAAATAAATAAAAAAGGATTTATTTTAAAAGTAAATGATACATATCTTAAGAACTTTTGTAATATGAAACGAACTTTAAATCTGATACATATGATTGTGATTCAATAAATTTGACATATAAGATAGAAGAGATTTATCATAGTTGCCAACATTTTAATTTACTCCGGAGCATTTTTAGCTCCACCTTTACTTCACACCACTCACTTTATAGAATAATTTTCTCTAATATATAACTACAATAAAAATAATGAAAAACTAGTTTTAAAGAAAAAGTAGTATGAAATAGTGGCAGGACTAAATAAATTAAAACGCTGGCAACTCTGCATTTATTTATGTAAGCAAACTTCAGAAAAAAATATATTTAAAAAAAAATCTAAAATCATTCCCTCTTACTACACCGTATTAAAATTATTTAGGTTTTATACTATACCACTTGAAAACTTATAATATCTCATAATAATTCCGTAAAGGGGAAATTCGTCTACTCTTCGAATATGAACAATACATATTACTGGATGGAAGAGCATTTAAGCGTAATGTATGCACATATTAAAATTCATAACATTGGAATAGGATTCTAAATTTAACTGAAATGCAATGATTATGGCATATGCTATCAGGATATTACCTCAGAAGATCCCGTGATATTCTTCCTACATTACCATACGCTCCTCCGGGATGCATTTAAATAATAATAATAATATCTAGCAAAGGTAATTTCACTTATCGAGTAATGTTTGGTGTGTACAAATTTTAAAACCCACTACACTGGAACTTTATATTGGAACGCAATTATAGAAATATCTAGAAGCTAATTAAAAGAGATAGCATGAAATTTTAAGAGGGAGAAACATAGGCAATTTCTGAAATTGAAAATCAGAAATTAAAATATAATTTTCAAAATTTACTTTGAATACGCAAATTTTCAATATCAGGCATATTAATGAAATAGCCAGAGAATAGTGAAAACTTGTTGAATATTTAATCTAAAATGGATATTTTGTGAAAGTAAATATTTACGTACGATATAAAGTTTACCTTGACGAAAAAGGTAAGTTACGTTAGTAATTTGATATCATGAATCAAAGCATTTAAGTAAATTTAGTTTATTGAATATAATAACTTTACACGTTTATTTAATCAAAAAAGTTTTTAACGGAACATATGTTAATGTGTATTGAAATTGTAAATTCAGACACAAAATATTAAAAATGCATTTAGGTAGTATATTAAAGACACCACGATGTTTGCATACACAATTTTCTTTTATTATTGAGGACACGTCTTAAAAATAGTTTTGGATTTCAAAGCATTTAAGTAAATTTAGTAGAAATTTGCGTAAATTGATTTTATTCAACTTCCGAAAATTGATTTTATAAATCTTTCTGTTGCAAATTTGGTGGAGGTGGCGAAACGTAATCCATACAATTATTTATTGATAGTTTAACATCTCAATTTTTCTTTTTCTTTTTCATTAGCCATTATTTTAAGAAAATTTATTTCATTTTTCATATGCGGAATTTTTAAAGTAATTATCTTAACATAGATTTATTACTGTTATTATTATTATAACTACCGTGGCGGCCGAGCGGTTCTGCGCTTAAAGTTGGTAGACATGAGGTGCTGGCTTCCATCTCAGGTTACATTTGTCGGCCTAGCCGTTTGGAGGTTTCCGTGGTTTTCTCTGAAACTTTCGTAAATATGGGCTAGGATCCCTTAGAAAGACCCCAACGTATAAATGTGTTTAAGTATAAAAGATAATTTAGAATTTCGTTATCTATTTTAATAGAAATTTTATTTATTGAAATTCTAATATTTATTAAATTTATTTGTAAATTATAAATAAAACCAAAATATGTGAAGAAACTTCTTCACAGCACACCCCCTCAACCTAGGACACTAGTGCCGTCAATCGACCTTAATTCCTAGAACAACAACTATAACTACAGTGAGGTTGAAATATTATTCTATGATTAAAAATCAAAAATATTTCTATTTCATTAATTTAAAATATTTTACCTTCTTTCTTATTGTTTATATAATATATTTTAATTGACTGGTAGATAGCTGCCTACATTTAAACTATTAGCTTTCACTGAACAGCTCTTCGCATTTTCTGAAAATTCGTGCCGTAGCAAATACCTACTCAATAACTACAAGGGTGTAATCAATATTGTGTTTTGTTTTAATCAATTCGATCTTTGACAAACATTAATGGTTGTTCACACCATGTGAAAATACTGAGTACGAGCAAATTTTCTCGCAGGTACTTTGATGAATAATTCCCTTGTCCCCCCCCCCTTCCTTCACCTCAGGATTCCTCCACCTCCTTGTAATTCACCTCAAGATTATTCAGCTCCCTTGAAAAGACTGACTGTACAACCTCACACTCATGGCGACCGCAATCCTATGTATTGGAAAAACCAACGAGCTTAATTACTGTTTTACTTACAGACTGAAAATAAAATATTATTCGTAATAATATGCTAACTTTTACAAATAAATTTGAAGTATCGGTCGTTTAATAAATCGCTAAAGTTTTAATTTCATACTTTGTTCACAAATAAATAAATGTCACTAAATGCTGACTTTAAAAATGTTTCATATGTATGTACAATTTCCAGAGCCTGATTAAGGGGGAAGCACACATTATCTCCGCTCTCACCGGAATATTTTTACAATTATTTTTTACTTCATGTCATAGAAATTCTACGTTTTGACGAGGCGATATTTTTTATAAAAAATGAACGGTGTAAAACAATCAAATTTACTCACCGTCATTAGACACCAGAATTCCTTTAAAATAATTTTTAATGAGAATTTTCTGTTTATTATAGGAGAAAAGTATCTGTTAAAAAATAACGGTGTAAGTATAAATAATGTGTGCTTCCCCCTTAATCAGGCTCTGCCCGGAGACTTGCCACCTATACCATGAAGAACTGAAGCAATAAAATTCCAATTTTATACTACAATAGAATTTTTAAGTTAATTTTCTAATATGCATTTTTTGATTCAAATTATTTATTGCTTAATATATATGAACTCATGGAAATACATATATGATTATATTTACGTGTAATGTGTAAAATAGCAAAAATAGAAAAAATAGCTTTCTAGTATAGTCATAAACTTTTTTTTTTTTTTTTTTTTTTAACGTTATTTTTTTATATTTAAGTATATATTGCTGATTAACTGTAACGTTATTTTCTACAGAATTGGAAAATATGAATAAAACATTAAATCGAAATCGAATTTTGGGTTTTCTACGCGATCGGATCACACCTGTATATAAATTTTGGTGGATGTTTATTACTATCTACATGAAAATGCGCCTGATGAGAAATATGCATAAAAGGAATTTTATTATTAGTAGGGATAAGCATTCACTTTTTAATTATAGTAATAGCAGATAAATTTAATGGTATAAAAGTTTAATTTTCACGGTATATATAACGTAAATGTTAAATATTTTCGTTAAATTTCAATTTTATAGCAAAAAAAAAAAAAAAAATATTTTCATATTTCCTATAATTAATTGTTTGCAGATATACATAAACAAATGTTTTTTTTTTTTTTTTTTTTAATTAAAAAATAAATAAATAAATAAAAACGTAAGACACCATTTGTTTGCAATGCATACTATTAGCTGAGTAAAAGTGAAATTACAATGTAAAATCAGAGAAACCTTTAATTTTCGTTTTCGAATGTCACTTGAATGCTTAAGCAATGTTTATCAAAATCGGGTTATGGCAGTCATTCCATCACGCTTTATGTATTTTAATCAGTAGAATTATTTCTTTAATTATTCAGTCAAACATATTTTTCATTTTTATCCTTAATATCAAAAATAATTTTAATTATCTTTTATAAGATATAACACGTTAGAGTACAAAATTGTATTAGTTTTCAAATTATACACAGTTTAGCTGCGCGCCAACTTGTACGCAAATATTAAAAGATAGTTTGCTTTCCATTATAGAATATTAAAAAGAAAAAAAAAATGTATAAGTAAGGAAAAAAATCCTCTACACAAATAGGCCATTCAAAATGCAGAGTGATGGTTATAATTAAAATGACCCTATTCAGGCCCCTCTAGAAAACGTTCTGACTATAGGGTTTTGACGAAATTGGTTTATACGTAATATAGACCATGGAGAAGCGATTTCTGCAATAAAAAAACAGTTCAAATTTTGACCACCGGGAGGAATTATGGCGTTTAAGGAAGGAAAAAAATTTGTCAGAATCATTAAAAATTATTCAATTGCATTGCGCTCAAGATGTGCTCTATTGACATCAATTACACGTTGAAAGTTTATTATAGCGTGTTCAATGGTAACGCAAAGAAACTCTCGAGGGATTTCAGCAACATGGCGTGTAATACTTCCTTTCAACTCAAATAAATTCCTAATTACTCCTCTATAAACACTGTCTTTTAGGAATCCCTACAACCAGAAGCCACAAGATTTTTAATACGATGAACGATGAGACCATAAATACAGAAAACCTTTGGATATCACAAGTTAACACGAAGGAGTTCTTTGACTTGGCGTCCAATGTGGGGAGTTCCTCCACCTTGCTTGAAGACAGTGGTCTGGAAACATTTTTCGAAAAAGCAGGAATAACTTGCTCTCGAAGGAGTTCACTGTACTGTGCATTCGTGACAGAGTACCTTTTAGGAACTTGAGGAGTGAGAGTTTCAAAGAAAAACGGTCTGAGGTTAAAATTCACAGTAAATCCACACCAAGCAATCACGTAATCAGAATGCTGTAGTTGTTGGTGCAGGACATTAGCAGGTCAAGAACCCCATATGTTAATTATTCACAGCTCCATCTAAAGAAGAGTGCGCCTCATCTGACCGCAGAATTTTCCAAGGCCACACGTCATCAACATCCATTCTTGTCAAAACACGGCAATCAGATTCTGAGCATGTTTGGTCGTCTTGAGATTGCAGCATTTGTACCATGTGGATCTTGTACGGATGCCGTTTTAAATGGATTTCAGAATTTTTTATACTGCGGACCAAAGAATCGCCAACTAACGGGCCACTAATTATAGTTGCCAGCTTAGCACCTTATTGCTACCAAAAAAAAAAAAAAAATAATAATAACATGTATTTCTTTATTTTACATTATTAGTGAAAACCGTTACTGATTGGAAGAACGGGTTATAGAGGGATCTGAATAGGGTAACTTTAAGTATAACCACCCTGTATGTAATTTTGTCAATTATGCAAATATCACAAATTATATTTAAATCAACGGTAAAAATGAAAAAAAAAAAAAAAAAAAACCTTAAAATTTGCATTGCGCAGTTTTGTAGCGTTAAAAATGCCGTCATCGGTGCCGAATATAAAAATGTATTATTTGTCCTATATGTTAACAGGAAAGAAGATTTTGAGCTGGATTAACAGATAGGGCAGGGTCATTGCGAATTAGCAATAATGACACACACACACACACACATACACATATTTATATATATAACTCAGCTAAAACTATCTTCAGGCCTAAATTTTATAGGAAATTGATTTCTATATTTGAAATATATATATATATTAATATGGAAATCAATTTCATATAAAACTTAGTGAAGATAGTTTTAGCTGAGTTAAATTTGAAAATATGGTTACTCTCCCAGAAATGCTTAGTGATAGTTGATTTGGCGATTTATTGTTTCTAAATATAACCATGTTCTCTCTTGGAAAAAGCTGAGTTTAATTTTTGTTTGACCAATATATGAGAGTCCTTTTTGTCAGGAATGTTATAGATAGCATAAGAATTGTGCAAATACTTCTTGAGGTATCTGTAACATTCCTTAAAACAAAAAGCATTAAAATAATAATGTAAACTATGAAAAGGTTTAACTAAACTCATAATTATAAACATTTGTATGACAGAAGTGAAATTTGTCGTAAAAAGAAAATAACAAACAAACGTATATTACAGAATGAATTACAGGGTGTATAGATAAGTAATGAGACTCAGTCTAGAAAAACAAATTTATTGATCCGATTTGTACAAAACGTTAATATTCTTCAAAGTACTCGCCTTGGGCGTCGACACAACGTTGCCAGCGCGTTTTCCAAGCTTCATAGGCCCCACTGTAGTCCGTTGGAGTTATCCCAGTTAGTGTCTTCGTGACAGCACGTTGGATGTTCGGAATATCGTCGAAACGATGACCCTTCAGGCATCTTTTGACCTTCGGAAATAGGAAGAAATCAGGAGGACTCAAGTCAGGGCTGTATGGTGGCTGTGGCAGAACTTCAACTCCAATTCGGGTCAAGTAGGAGGTCACGAGGAACGCTGTGTGCGCCGGAGCGTTGTCGTGGTGGAGACGCCAGCGTTGAGCAAGGTCCTGTCGCTTCCGTTTGACGGCTCTGTGCAATCGCTGAAGGACTTCTTTGTAGAATTCGGCATTCACAGCTTTCCCCTGAGGGACAAACTCTTTGTGAATTAACCCCCGCTTGTCGAAAAACACAATCAGCATTGTCTTGATGCGGGACTTTGACATTCTTGCTTTCTTCGGCCGCGGGGATGCCGGTTTGTGCCACTCCAAGCTGTGGGCTTTCGTCTCCGGGTCGTATTGGAATGTCCAAAAGTTTCCGAAGCAGTTTTTCCCAAGCGAAAGCAAAATTTGATTGCATACCGCTGTTCTATCGAGCGATCCATTTTCACAAGTGTCACGTGCACTCAAACAACTAATACGCGAAGCTCGACCCTCACTGCGCCACAGCTCCGACGCGACTGCGAACCGGTTCTATTGTTAGCTCAGATCCCCCACCACGTGACCTGCAGGTGCAGACCGCACTGCGAGCGACTGGGTCGCCGCGCGGCGGCCAGTCTCATTACTTATCTACCACACCCTGTATTTAAGCAATAATATAATCGATGCATTGTAGAAATTAACCTAGCATTGCCGTAATATCTTGAATATTTATGCGTTTATAACATGGAATTAATATAAGAGGAATTAATATAAGAGAATTTTGATTTATATATCTTCGAGGAACATTTAAATTATCACTGAATCGAGAAGTCCCTTGAATGAGATTTGTGTACAGTGCCGTCGAAAAAGATCTTTATACTTGAGTGGTAAAAAAATACTTTACATGTTAATTGCCGTTCCCGCAATAAAAATGTGTTGAACACCAGTGATGTCACGTGGTGTTAGTCGATCACAGACGACCTTTCCCTGTCCTGTCAACACTCAGTTCACGCTCAATTTTTTATTTTTATTTATTTATTTATTTATTATTATCATTATTATTATTATTATTATCATTATTATTTTTTTTTTTTTCTTGGCGGCACTGTATGATGCATGATATAGAACTACCTGTATTCGAAATTTTGTACTGAAAATATTAGTCATAACTGGCATATCGAAATTTAGAATTAAAAAAGGTATTAATAGAAAAAGTTTCTTGAGATATAATGTATATATTTAGATATAAATAAAAAAAAAATATTTATATCTAAGTATCATTATTAAGTATAATTTGTGTTTCAACATTCTGAAAACGATTAAGTTTTATCCACAAAATTATAGAGCTTTGTAAACTTAATAAAATAATTTAAAATGATAGTACACCCTTTTTTTAAATAAGTTATTGAATTTGGTATATTTTAATGTGGCTATATTAAAAAAAAAAAATATTTTGCAAAATTATATCTTTCATAGCTGCTACATTTTCCCAATTTTCAGGAAGACTTTACACCAGAAATTTTGGATCGCGAACTTCGAGATTTTAAATTTCCAAAAATTAATAGTGAAATTTCTCTAAAAATATAGTGGTTATTATCCCTATTTTATATTCGTGAAAGTTGTTAACTACGATCTTTTAACCCTTTACCGGCCATGACGCTCTGAAACTCTCTATACAGCAGAGCTGCCAACCTAGTCCGGCAAATTGTTAGTACCGCCCCTTTTTCTACACCACTTAATTTTTAGAGTAATTCTCTTCAAATGTAACTACGATGAATTAAGAAGAAAAATACTCTAAAAATTAAGTGGTGTAGAAAAAGTGGCGGTACTAACAATTTGCCGGATTAGGTTGGCTGCTCTGAAACAGTGTTCCCAGACTTACGAACTCTTTTATTGAACTATCATCAATAATTTTGAGGAGAAATATTTGTTATACATATAAAACGAATAATCTTCCAAGGGGTTAGCTAACCATTACAGTAAAATTTAATCTTGCATATTGTATAAAAAATCCCTAAATTTGGCAACAGTGAGCAGAGGAGTGAAATTAAATAGGACCGGCAAAGGGTTAACTAAATATTGTTAATTTCTCGGACACTTGCTCACCTATTACTATTAATAATCATTCTCGTCACCAATTCATTTTTTTTTTTTTTTTTTTGTGTCTAAATAAGTGTTTTTATTTTCGCCAAACTTAATCATTTGAAACTGAAACATTCTCTAAGATAAACAAAAGTTTTAAAATTTAGAATTCTTTATGAACATTTAATTATTATTTCTCATATTGTTTAAATTTTATTATTTTTTAACTTTACTTGCTTATGCAAAAGGCATCCATAAATGAAAAAAAAAAATAATAATAATAATCTACAGTAAGTAATAAAAATGTATTCTAGAATATGTTACATTTTATGCTAGCTATTTAGGATTATTTTGAATTTATTGATAAAATAAAAAAGAACATTCCGTGACTATTCTCAAGTATTCTTGTATATTCACATTATAACTAAATTTAGAATTGTTTATTATTCACTAAAGCTAGTTTAGGTTTTGAAAAAGAGACATAAACTTTTATATATAGATTTCTTCCCTGAAGCAGAAAATACAGCTTTAGCATCCAAGAAAATGCATTGAGAAAAACTACTCGAGTGTGAAAAGAAGAGGATGAATGATTCTGCAGGTAGAGAATTGTGTTTCTCTGAAAATCGATGAATTCTTTTGGCATATTTGCCACTGTATTCGTAGATAAATAATTCATACTTTTTAGAAATATTTCTTTTGAAATATGCTTTGATGTAATATGGGAACATTTGAGCTAAAGTTTTGTTCTGTGATATGTAAACGATATTTGGAACTGTTTATTTTAAGCCTCTCAGTTCTCTAATGCAAGCATTATAATGCAATTTCTTTCATTTATTACATTTTTTAACAATATGTAAAATAATAATAATAATTTTTATACATTAAAAAAGTATTTATTTATTTTCCAGTAAAGTAACATTTATAACAATGTACTAATGTACTAAATGAAAAATATTAAATTTACAACCTAGAAAATGTTTTCGTAAAACAGCATTGTAAGTGCAAGTGTCTAAAATTCAAACTCAAATGTGTCTGAAATGGCGGATAAATTTTAAGATGCAATAAAGTGACTAATTTTATCAGGCACTTGAAGCATTATGTTTATCGGAAAGTCCTTTTCATTTGAATTAATAAAATGACAACTGAAATTTTGGTTTATCAATGTTTAAATCATACTTTACCAATTATCATCTTAAAAAATATCCAAAAATATCTAAAATGTTATCCAGAATAAATTTCCGATGTCCGTATTTTAATTCAAGCGGACAGAAATTTCTGGTTGACCTAATGTATATTAAAAGACACATCGTTTCACTCACTTGAAGTATATAGAAGTCCGCCATTTCTCATCCTGACTACAATTTTCATTAATAAATAAATTAATTAATTAAAGTTTGTACCTTGTTTATAAGTTAAAATAAAAATAGATTTTAGAATTTCCTAGAGCAATGGTAGTCAGTTCGGTCATGACCGCCCACAACTAGTAGTTTCTGCTTTATGGATGGGCGGTAAGAATTTTTTTCCGATAATGAAGCACTTTTTTTTTTTTTTTTTTTTTTTTTTTTGTCTATTTAAAAACATTGAAATGGAAAAATACTTTATTGATATATGCTTTAACTTACTATAACTTTATTTTGTAAATTTTATAAAATAAAGTTACTTCCTTATTTCATATTACCATTTTTGGGGAATCGGTGGGCGGTTAGAAACTTTTACTTCTAACACACATACAAAAGTGGGCGATATATATTAAAAAGTCGACTACCCCTATTCTAGAGCATAAAAAGAAGAAAAATATCAATCATCTTTGCAAGGAAAATTTCCGCTTATTCCATTATTTCGGGTCAAAAAAAAATTACGAACTTTGTCAGGTTAATAAAGTAGGCATGAGTGCAGCAAACAAAAGTGCGTTGCAGCTTTTTAAGCAGCAATCGTGCCTACTTTTTTCGCCTGAGAAGGGTCGTGTTTTCTTTCGATCCGAACCAATTGTTGCGTGTTATTGTATTTTACTGTATTTATTCAAAGTTTTGTACTTATTACAGTGCGTTAAGAAATTATAAGACTACACGCTTATTGGTACATTTCTGAAGAACAGAGCATAATATGCAAATTTTTAGTTGCGTATTTAAAATTGATAGAAAAACGCATCCTATACTAATTCCAAATTTTAAAACTAAATTAAATTTCATTAAAACTTATTCATTTTTCTAAAAATTAAAGACTGTGACTGTTAAGAAATTATAAGACCACCAGAGAAAATTAGCATATTATACATGGCGTCAAACTCAATATAAAGCGCAT
The DNA here is from genome assembly GCA_963930645.1 of Salticus scenicus. Classification (NCBI taxonomy): domain Eukaryota; kingdom Metazoa; phylum Arthropoda; class Arachnida; order Araneae; family Salticidae; genus Salticus; species Salticus scenicus. The sequence continues at coordinate 226,578 of CAWVNO010000722.1, read as the reverse complement.
GCGTCAGTATTTCGTAAAAGCCTTACCTAAGAATTAAAGGCTTAGGTTTTGAATGTGTTATCTACGATTAATTTGATGATGCCTAGAGTTAAAGAATTATCGGAGTGCGAAATAAGAAAAATTTTATTTTATAAAGGTTCTGGTAAATCTGAAAGAGATATTGCGATGTTAATGACCCGTTCAAAAACAGCCATTCATAATGCCATAATTAGAAAAGATTATTCAAACAAAATAAAACGATCTGGTAGAAAAAAATATTTTGACAGCACGTGATGATAGACAAAGTTTTCGAATGTCAACTAAAAAAGGTCTTTCAACTCGTGAAATTTCGAAACATTTCAGCAAAAAAACTTCACAGGTGACAGTCTGGAAGAGTCTTAAATTAAATATTAATACGAAATTTATGAAATTGAAGAAAAAACCAAAGTTATTGAAACGCCATCGAGAAGAAAGATTAGAATGGGCTAAAAATATCATGTCATGGAATGATGAGTGGAAACAAATTATATTTTCTGATGAAAAGGATTTTAACCTTGATGGTCCCGATGGTTACAAACACTATTGGCATGACTTGAGGAAGGAACCAAAAGAATGCTTCAGTCGACAAATGGGTGGAGGATCAGTAATGATTTGGGGAGCTTTCAGTTATGAGGGGTTGTGTGCAGAGCCTGATTAAGGGGGAAGCACACATTATCCCCTGAAAACAATCCAATTTACTCACCGTTATTAGACACCAGAATTCTTTTAAAATCATTTTTAATGAGAATGTTCTGTTTATTATAGGAAGAAAGTATTTGTTAAAAAATAACGGTGTAAGTATAAATAATGTGTGCTTCCCCCTTAATCAGGCTCTGGTTGTGTGATTTACAGCGGACTTCGGGTCATATGAACTCTACATTATATCAGTCTATGCTGTATGATCATATGATACCGTTTGGACCTTTATTAGGTGGTACTAACTGGATGTTTCAACACGACAATGCTGCTTGTCATACATCTAAATCCACACAGGAGTGGTTTAAAAAAGAAAAAAATAATGTTTTGTCATGGCGAAGTCGAAGTCCAGTATTGAACCCCATGAAAAACCTATGGGGTATGTTATCTCGCAAAGTTTATACTAATAATAAACAATTTTCATCTGGCAATGAACTGGAAGTAGCCATTGTAAAAGAATAGTACAATATTTCTATAACTGAACTTAACTACCCGGTTACTTCAATGAAAAACAGAGTGTTTGAAGTCATCAAGAAAAATGGAGGACCAATATCATATTAATTTTTTATACTTTTTTTTTCTGTCAAGTGGTCTTATATTTTCTTAACTGGTTATTTTTCACTTATTTCTCATATACATTTTAATTAAGCATTTATTGCATTATACCAAGTTATTGCAAACTAATTATAAAAAAATATAGAGCAATATGTTATTTTATGTATTTAAATTATGATTAAAATCTTAATTTTTCTTATAATTTACAAAATTAAAGTGGTCTCATAATTTCTCAACGAACTGTAGTGTTGTTCACCTGTTAAAAAATATACTGTGATCTATTTTCCATTTGGTTCTGGCCACAATTCATTCGAAATCTATATAATATTTCAAGCAAAATTCCCACTTAGAATATTCCTCCAGGCTTAAATTCCTAGAGTAGTCAATGATCACAAATCTCACTACCACCATCAACACCAATCGCTGAAGCAATTATCTAATGATGACGTAGTCTGAAAACCGACATTCCAAATACATGTTTCAATTTTTACTTGCTCTTAACATACACTATTCTACTACTTAGTAGTTTTATGATTAAATTTAGACTATTATATAGTTAAAAAATAATCTTCATAATGATTTAATAACAATTGAAAACATATTTTATTTTGGATTATTTACAGAAAAAAAGAATATTATTCTAAATTAGATGAGCAAATGGATAGATTATTGAAAACAAGCCCAAAAGAAATAATCTGGTGTGTTACTCACACGATTTCTCTTACCTTGCACTTCAAAATTTTAAAAGCAGATTGCAGATTAAGAGGTGAGATAGCATGTATTGAATACGAACCTACTTTAAAAACAATTTAAACTATATTTAGGAAAAGATTTATTTCAAATTTAATTTCGAATGTGTCTGTGTGTGTTTGGGAGATTATTGACCCGTCCCAACACCCATTTAAATATTATATCCCTAATAGCACATATCCCCCCCAGGATATCTTCAGGATAAACCTGAGGATGAAAAGACTTCCTATGGATATCCTCAGGATTTAATAGGGATGTGTGTGCTGTTAGGGATAGTACATACATTTACAAAAACGTTCAAGACCAGTATTAAATTCAAAAGTTTATTCCAAAATATTCAGCCAATTTGAAACTTCGACACTATTAGAAACTTAGCAATCTTGATAAAACTTCTCACGTGGGAACTTTAAATGTACTTTAAAATTCAAAATTTGATTTTCCTGGGTTTATTCTTTTTAAGGTATACTGATAACAACTGATGGATCATACAGTTCAATCAGAGCCTGATTAAGGGGGAAGCACACGTTATTTATACTTACACCGTTACTTTTTAGCAAATACTTTCCTCCTATAATAAACAGAAAATTCTTATTAAAAATTATTTTAAAAGAAATCTGGTGAAACTATTCATTTAATTTAGGATAGCTCTGTATATTGCCTATTAATTTTTTACGCACAACACTGTGTACTCAAATTTAGTTCTATAGTAAGATCCCATAGAACAATCTGAAATGCATTTCCAGCAACTTCCAAGTATAAACCCAGAATATCCCACTTAATTTGGGTAGCTTTGCAAACGAATGGTAAATGATCTCCCTACTTATTCTACACCAAACCTGCTCTTTTGCATACAAAAAAATACGCTCATTTTATTTATTTTAAGTTGCAAGAATGAGACATTTTGCCCATAAAGGTAATGCATTCCTCTTGTATGTCCCTGTACACGAAGCATTTGCTTGATAAAAAGTTTCGTGTAGCATCTCTATATGATACAGATTTAGAAAATCGAGTTTGTTCTGCCTGCTACTATATGTTCTTAGAAAATGCTTATAACAGGCAGATAGGCACACAGAGTAACCGCATTTTTTTTTTTTTTTTTTTTTTTTTTTTTTTGTGTGTGTGTGTGTTTAAAAAAAACCTAAAAGCGTGTAAATGTAGCTAAATTTCGATTTCGAAAATTTGACCCCAAAACAATATATATCGTTAAGAGAAAGTAAAAATGTGTTTCTTCATATACCAACGTCAACTATTATTATTTGCCCTTAGGTTAGGTTATTCTACATTAAGATTGATATTATTATTATTATTATTTTAACCCAGATAATTAAAATTATAAACTACTTGTAGCATTCGCTAAACAAACCCCAAAGAAATCCCCAAGTAACCTAGATTGCTATAGAAGCAATATTTTCTTTTGAGATATATATTATTACTTATTTAGAGGCAACTAACATATGTTTGTATTATTTTTTCCTTCGATAAGTAGAAAAAGAATCAATACTTGCTAACAATGCATGTAATGCTAGAAATTTGCTTAACATATAATAGACAAATTTATTGTAGGGTATTGCGCATATTACATTTTTCTATCTATCTATGTATGTATATATATATATATATATATATATATATATATATACATATACAAATTAATTCTTGTCAATTATTTTGAATTTATTTATATATATATACAAAGTAATTCTTGTCAATTATTTTGAATTTATATATATATATATATATATATATATATATATATATATATATATATAATCCTTTTATAGTAAAAGAAAAGAATGAGAACGAAGAATAGTCAGTCAAATAATTCACCAAAGAAACATACATAAGCCAAACAAAATAACTAGATATCTTAAATTGATTTAATTTTTAAGTTTAGTCAGTTACACAATGCAAAAAACCAATTTTCAAAAGGAAGCATAAGTAAACTTACAAAGGCAATGGTATGAGAATATGGCAAAAACACTAACAATATACTCCACATTACACATTCAATAACTTATTTACTTTAGTTTATTTTTAATACATTAATTTATTTTTTGTTTGAGATTGAGAAAATACCCAAGTTTTTTAAATTAAGAATAATACACATAGTATAAGCGCAATTGCACCTGTGCACGTATTGTATAAATTAAATTTCATTTTTAATAAGCTTTAACTTGCCAAATTAAAATTATATGCATATCATATATTTTATTTTAACTAAATCACTGTTACCAAAGAACAGAACTTTATTTAAACAACCAGCAGATTAAATATATATATATATATATCTAAATAAATTGGACAATTACAGCTAAACAATTTGCGCAAATGCAGCAATTGTAATATTTAAATATAAGTATTGGGTTGGCAACTAAGTTCCCGCCGTTTTTAATAATGTTTGTTAAAAGGTTATTTTTCAATAAACATATACAAGTAGTTAATCAAGAACGTATTCTTCTTTGTTGTTTACAACGTTTTCCTAACGTGTTTGACGCGGATTTTTATGCAAATTGTGGTTCAATCACTCTTCATTGAACTCAACTTGACTCCAGAACGAGGTGCGTCTTTGAGGTCAAAATTTCATTTTTTGAACTTTGCATACCAATCACGGGCGGTTCTTTCAGCTCTAATACCCACTCCATACACAGCACAAATGTTGCGAGCAGTTTCTGCGGTCTTAGAACCTTGATTAAAGGTTAAAAAAAGGAGGTGTCAACAATGCTCATTCTTCTCAACTGGACATTCCATGTTAATGATCTGTAAATAACAACAAAATGTATCTTAGTAACAACGAAACATATATTTAGGTAGAACAGTACATTCTCTTTCCAATAATTTACAACTTCGTGCCAAAAGTATTTAATATCATACAGATTTTTCCAATTAAAAAAAACGGCGGGAACTTAGTTGCCAACCCAATATATAATCCTTTTACAGTAAAAGAAAAGAAGGAGAACGAAGAATAGTCAGCCAAATAATTCACCAAAGAAACATACACAAGCCAAACAAAATAACTAGATATCATAAATTGATTTAATTTTTAACTTTATTAGTCAGTTACACAATGCAAAAAATCAATTTTCAAAAGGAAGCGTAAGTAAATTTACATAGGCAATAGAGATATTCTGAACAAGATTTGACCACTTTTAGAAAATGACTCTCTGTCAGTCAGTCTGTCTCTCAGTATGCCGTACCGCAAATTTTGTGAACGCTGTATCTCACGTATCAAGGGTCAAAATTTTGACTAACTCGATATTTAGTTTGATCTTGAATTAATTGAAGCTAATGATATTTGGTGATCAATCGTTAAACAAGTAGAGCCACCATACTATTTTTTGTATGTGGGGGAGGGGGGTGGTGAAAATTCTCGTAAATACCTTTAAAACAGCGTTCTCAGCATTTATATTTCGAATACTACTCTTTGTTTAAATAGATTTTTACATTATTTTTGCGAAGACATGTGCTGCAAGCGATTAATGAAGGTTACCATACAAAAAATATTATTCAAAATAACTGCGGATAACTCTGACTTAAAGTGAATGGCTGATCTGTGATAAGTAAAACGAATTTGTCGATATTTTTCATGTTTAATAAGAAATATTAGAAAAAGAAATCATGTTATGATGTATCACAAAATTGATTTTCTTTCGATGTCTAATATTATACTTCTCTAGGGAGAGATTAATCTGCATTTTTCATAGAAAAAAATTTTAGTTAATAACAATTTTAATTATGCAGATCGGTAAATAAAATAAAGATGAAAATCTTGGGATGGATTCAATATAATAATTTTCACAGCTGCTAACATTTTAATTTTTAAATTAGATTTATCTGTCAGTATTTTTAAAAAAGGAAGGTATCACATATATTTAAATGAATAAGTGAAATTAAATAAACTGAAAACATTTATAAAAACTTTCTGGTATGAAGTCTCGTTTGAAAACTACGGAAACTTTGAATCCATGCAGTGCTGCCAGATTTGAGAGAAATTCTTATTCCATATCCACCGTTAAATTTTATTTGTAACGGTTAACTAATTACATCGAAACTTTCTTTAAAAGATGTTCCGAAATAATTAAACAACTGTTTTAATTAAATTTTAGTGGTGGCTGTTAAATAAAAATTTTCATCAATCTGGCAGCACTACCCATGAGTCTTTATTTTAAATCATCATGTAAGTACACAAACATGTTGAGGCAACACTCTGTCAACTGTTTGATGCAAGAATTCTCACATTTTTTTAATTATGCCAAAATATGTTCATCGACATTTATAATTAGATTTATCACATAGCGCTGTACTGGATGTTACTTCGTTAAAAATAAAGCGCATTTATATTTCTGAAATTAAATTTAATTTTAGATGGCATTTGCAAGGTCATAGCGTTGCCATATTTTTAAGCGCATTTTATTATATTGTTACCACTATTTCGGAAATAATTTCTTCTTGTAGGTTTTAATGCTTTTATCGTCGGGTTTATTTTTAATTTTCTTCTCTAGTTAATTTTTTTTTCTTTTTTGTTATTTTGTTTCAAACAAAAAGAAAAAAGAAAAAACATAAAAATTCTTATAAACACCAAATATATTTTTGAGCACTAGTTCGTAACGTTATACTTTAACTATCTATTATCCTTATGTTAAATACTATAATACTATATGCTGTACTTAAACTTTCTTTTTTCTATATTGATAATTGTTCTTACTGCTATAATTGAATTTCTTAAACTTTAAATGTTAAATGTATGTGAATCTATACTTAAAATTTAGTTAAACTATTCTTTCTCTATTTGAGCTCAGATTTTATGTTCCTAAGTATGTACCTTCCCGGCTGGTCCTCTTATTTATTTATTTATTTATTAATTTTTTTTTAAGCCATCACGAACCTTATGTCAACTCTGCTACTAACATCTGGCCTCTGAGGTGGGGGGGAGGGTACTCGGCACTCATCCATCTCTCTTGAAGAGTTTAAAAATTGTTGTCCTTATACAGCAGTGACAAAAGATAAAAATGTACGTGAAAATATTGGGGTTCTGCAAACCCTGCTTTTCGTTAAATAGCAGGTACTTAAATAAATATTATAATAATATTTTCTATATTGAAGCCTATCTTGAACGATGAGACAAATAGTTGATATATATATATATATATATATATATATATATATATATAATTCTACCTTGAAGCCACGGAGCTATGTTAATTTGCAAATAGAATATTTGCAGTCATTGTTTAGTAGTTTGAACTTAGAAAAAATATATATAAATAAGTATTAAAATAACAATAAAAAAGTACATAAAAAAGCAATAAAAAAATTTTGTGTAAATTAAAAGTAAAGATGAGGATGAAGCAGTATTTTAATGTTATAAGTTATAGTCAAATTATTTCATTTTAATTTTGAAATTATTTAAACTATTTAACTATTCTATTCATATAATAAAATCAACTTCATGTCATCTCTTTACGATTAAGAGATACTTAAATGACCTTCAGACCGAAATATAACTTACTCTAAAACTTTATTAGGTAAGATAAGCACTAAGTAATGCCCCAAAAATTTGAAATTTTACAATAGTACTCGAGCCTCATCTTCTAGGTAAGAGTTATAGCCCCATACACTTTTACGGAAATCTATTCCAGTCATTAATTATCGAAAATACATTGTACCAAGTTAAGTATTCCCCTTTTCTCTCCCCCTAAATGACTTTGAATAAAGCATTCGAACAATGAAAGTCATTAGTAGCTTTCTAAAGAGATTTTACAATTCAACTAGACATACGTTATAAGAATGACTACAATTACTTAATAGTATTATTAAAGTCTCATAATACTTCCATAATATTATTTTTTTTTCCCTCTAGATAAATTTGAATTATTAGCACTTTTCATATTTTAATCTTAATGTACGCATTTTTTCTTGAAGACTCTGTATTATAAAAAAAAAAAAAAAAAAAAAAAAAAAAAAAAATGTTTCTTTTAATTATTTATTTATTTATTAATAAATGCAACTGTATGGACAATTACATACATTTATATATGGAAATTTCTGTCTCTCTCTCTCTCTCTAAATATATATACATGATTTTTCGTACGTATACTATAGACCATGATTTTTAGCGAAATTCAGACAGACTGTTATGTATGTATTCAGTGGGTTAAGCTTACATATAAGAAAAAGGACATAGCAATAAAAATTCAAATGTATTGTTCTAGTTTTATACGTAAAAAAATGAAATTACCGAACAAAATAATGCAAAATCTACAATGAGATCACGAAATTTAAATATATTTATTAACAACTTTTAGAAAAGATCCTTACTTTCAGAAACGAACGGCATGATAGTAATGTCGGCCTTCCAGGTAATATTCGTATGTATATATATGTATGCATACTTGGCAACATCCTGATTAATATTCCGTTGTGTGGTTAGTCCCGCCACTTTTTTCACACCAGTAAATTTTTAGAGTAATATTCTCCAAATGCAATTACGATTAAATTAGAAGAAAAATACTCTATAAAGATACTGGTGTGAAAAAGAAGGCGGGGCTGACAATACTACGGAATATTAAATAGTATGTTGACAAGTATGTGTATGTGTTACTGTAAATATCCGAAATTCGATTTCATGCGTAATTACAATTACGAATTGTAAGTATGTACAAACATCTGTAATTGGGCGTACGTGATATCGGAGTTTTCCTATTCAGATAAGAGAAAATATTAATTCATTTATTTACTGAAACTTCAAGTTAGAACCTAATATTACTACACATATAAGCGTGACTTATCAGTGAACTGTAAGGCGATCTCTTCTCTGATTGGTTAATTCTGCTGAAAACATTTATTTTTTTAATGTTTCTCGTTTTTCATAAATTATAATTTGGTTTTGGAAATTTAAATTTAATACCCATATAATTATGCATAGAAGTTGTGACACGAACTTTAAACTAAACACTAAATAAAAGGCACACTACAATTTAGAATTCACCAAATGCGTTAAGTTAAAGCATTATATTAAATTCAAGATTCTTTACATAACACTAAAAACCCTATTAATAGAATAAATTTTATAACCACAATCTCTGACTTAAGAAATAGTAGGGAAGTTCTATATTTCAGCCTTAGTCTCACAATTAGGTCAATGTATCTAAAGTCGGTATTCTTTGCAAGTAAAATAGCAAAACGATTTAGTCACCCCTAGTTTCTAACCAAATTTTATTAAATTTACTTATTATCGTATAAGAACAAGAAAGCAGAGATAACTATGAATACATACACAAACGACACATTAAAAGGGTTTTTTACCCATTAATTGTCTATCTAATTAACCAAACACATTTACCAAAATTTAATTCTACTTATTTGTTGCCGAAACGTCAGTGGAGGCCCTCTGTTGAGACTCAAAACGGTTTTGGGCTGTGTATGTGTGTCTGTCTGTATGTCTGTCGCGCGATAGCGGCCGCAAGATTCCCGCTATTGACTTATAATTTGGTACACATGTTCGTGTACCCCACGGAATCAGCTGTATAGTTTTGGGTGTGTATTCCATTTGTAGTTCGTGTACAGGGACACGCCAAAATATTTCTTATCATTACGACCTATGGGAAGAATTTGTATGTGCCGCGATAGCGGCCACAAAAATCACGCTATTGATTTGCAATTTGGTACACATATTCATGAGCCCAACGAAATTAGCTGTATAGTTTTAAGTGTGTATTCCATTTGTAGTTCATGTACATTGACACGCCAAAGTTTTTCCTATCATTACGGCCTATGGGAAGAATCTGTATGTACCGCGATAGCCACCGCAAAAATCAAGCTATTGACTTCCCAGATTCACCAAAATCAATAGGGTTCGTGCTATGGGGACTTGCAACATGAGTACTATCTTACAGCTCCTTTAAACAAAGCGTTTAGACGCTAGCGTGTTCACACGCAAACATACACACACACATACATACATACATCATCGTAAAAACAGTGAATACGGTCTCAGAGGACCTGAAAACGTATAGAAACACCAAAATCTCGAATTCGGATTTTTGACATGATTACAATACTTTCATTACATACGTATGTTCGGAAAGTAATATATATATATATATTAAACTAAATTACCATTTTACTTTTTGCTATATTCAATAGAAGAAATACTGGATTCGTAAAAACTTTTCGACCTTGGTTTTTCGATGGTTTTACATGTTTTGAGAGATCTAGAACACGATTTGATAATTTTTAGAAAATTTCTATCTACCTGTGTGTGAGAGAGAGACAAAATTGTGTGGCAACTGTATCTCAGGAATTACAACGCAGAATTTATAAAATTTGATTTGCAGTTGCAATTTGGCACAAATAAGTTCCTACCAACTTTTGGTGAAAACTGTCCAGATTGTGGCATTTTTAACATGGCGATACGGGATAAAATTTCGTATAAATGTACAGTCCGGAAAGAAAAAAGAACTCGCTGTAATTTTGCCATTAATTGGCGCATAAAAATCTAATAGACATCATTCAACCGGAAATTAAGCGCACTTTTTGAAAATGATGTAAAATTTTGAAGTAGAGGTCATCTATGTATTGAAATGAACGCCAACTTTAATTTTTTGAGTAGTAACACCCAATTTTGACTTCGTATAAAATAAATGTGAATACAGAAAATGTTGTTTTGAAATATTGTAACTTAGGAGTATGACGCTTACAGGCGGATCTTACCCTCAAGAAGACCAAAACATGTGGTCGCGAAAGTGTTAATCATGTTATATATAAAATTGGTCAGATAATGCTCTTAGAATAATATGAGAAACTTTTCAAATAAAAAGTGTCTATCATGACTATACTGTTCACCAATAAAGCTTTTTTTTTTTTTTTTTTTTTTTTTTTCCAGGTGTGACATAATATACGAACTACAATAATATGACTATATATATCTACAACAACGCATAAACTAAATGTTTTCAGATATTTATTGTAACGTACAATCATGAAGTAAACATTAAAGAATATTACTTGTGCTTACCAATTTTGGATTTAGTTTAAATCTTTGAAACAGTACGATTTGTTCTGTAATTTTCATGAAAATACAGTTTTTTAAATAAAATATATTTATAAAAGTTATTTTTATGACTAAATTATCCTTAAAATAATAATTAACCACTCCCCCCCCCCCCACCACAAAAAAAAAAAAAAAAAAAAAAGAAGAAGAAGAAGAAGAAATATATGAACTAAATTATTAACCCACTATTACGGTATTTAACCCCTTAACGCGCGCTGTCCTCGCTGCGAGGACGCAAAATTTAAGATCTAGCTGCAAATATTCATCCCGGAAACTTTTTAGCAAAAATATACGTTTATAACATAGCAGAAATGACCGTTTTTTTTTTTTTTTTTTTTTTTTTTTTATCTTAAAATTTAAAATTTCTTTTAGTTTAATTTAGTTCATGAATTCCGGTGGCAGTATAATTTAAATGATCCAAATTGTCTTGCGCCGCAAATGGTTAAGAAGCGGTTTAACAAATCTGTCTTGCATTCCAATTCCACTCGATCTTTTTTAATTGACAATTTTTACATCCCACTTATTTTTCTAGGCTACGCAGTAAGCCCCGCCTATTAAGTTGATTTTTCTATTCTAGTGTTTGTTTAAAGGATTCAGAATCGATCAGCAGTAATCGATCAGGTTAATGTCACTTGCGCATATTTTTGCCAACAGAAATTAAGGAGTTTAAAGCAAATATGCAAGGTTATTTTTATTTTTATTTTTTATTTTTTAATGTTGCTTTGTTTTAGAAGATCAGTGATAGTCGGTGCTTGTTTTCTATAGAAAACGGGAATTTTTGTTTTTCTATCCCTAATGTCTAAAAAATAATTTTTTAGTTTAATTTCTTTTCATTTGACGTTGTTGTTGTATATAGTTTGACTCGTAAATAAAAATAAAAAATATTTTGTTTAATTTTCTCTGTTATTTTTAAAGATTTTCATGGTTATCTCATGCAAAATTTCAAATGAGACAGAATAATAACTGGAATGAGCTGTAGATTTGCACAGTTGTATTTTTCAGCATTGCGATTCATTTTATTTAAAAATTAACATAGGTCATAATTCCTTTTTTTTTTTTTTTTTTTTTTTTTTTTTTTGTGAATTTATTAACACTTTTGATAATTAAAAATATTTTTTAGAATTAAAATTTATCATGGATTATGTTTGGGTTCTTCATCGTATATTGTAAAAAAAAAAAAAAAAGAAAAAGAAAAAAAGAAATAATACCTATGAAGTTGTTTTTTGTGAAGATATTAATAAAAGTTTGAGAAATGAATTTAACATTAGCAACTTCAAATTTTGAACGCTTATAACTCTGTAAAATAATATACAAAATATACAACCAATATACTTTTCCACATTGCCAAGACCACAGGAATTCAAATATAAAATAAAAATAGGGTATTACGATCGAAAAAAAAATCAAATTGGTGCGCATTTTAAAATGTAGACGGCCTCCAATTCAAAAGTTGACTTCATTTTCTAAAAGTACACATAATTCCCCGTCGAATGATACCTATTGCATTTGTGTACATCGACTGGCATAAAAATTTCGTCGAGATATGCGTTTTTTTTTTTTTTTTTTTTCCCAAATGTGCAAAAAGAGAGTTATTTATTTATTTTTAATAATTATTATGAAATTAAAATAATAATAATAATAATAATAATAATAATAATAATATGTGTTAATAGTCAACTGCGGAAAACAAAATTGTATGTGTAGGGGGGGGGGGGTCACATTTTTTAAGATGTCATATAGAGAATAAAACGGACTATTTCTTTGGATATTTAGTGTTATATTACTTCTGTAGGATGGAAATCGTCTGCATTCACCATGGAAGATAATTTTAATAAATAAGAGTTTTAATAAAATATTTATACTGACTGAATTAGTATTGGAAAATATAAAAGGATGTCTTGTGGTGACCAGAGCATACTAGTTTTACCATTATATTTATTATTTAACTCAATTACATTTTTCATAAGTTTATTTTACCTTCATAATAAGCAAATTATTGAAGCATTAAAAAATAAAATTCAACCAGAAACTAACAGTTTCAAAGAGGTGATGGAAAGATTGAAAGACACTTATTTACTTTAAATCCTCACGCATTAGAATCAAACAGAGCGTGATAGTGAAGAAAAGGAACCAAAATTTATAGAATGTAGAGTTTGCTTTAAATAAAAAGTTTTATTAGATGCTAACATTAATTACGACTGTTACTTAAATTGTGCTTCTGCATAGATGTAAACATTTTAACATTTTCGCGACCGCTGACATAGATTCACGATATTTGAAAATCAGTAATTCCTCCAGTGCGCGTTTCTTTCGCGATTTGTATGTCACTTATTTATTAAGAATATAACCAATATTCATATTTGTACAATTAAATATACTATGGATAAAAATACTTTGATAAGAAAGAGTATAATTATAATGTATATCCATTTGTAATATAAACAGATCTGCCCAATTAATACGGCGAATTGTTTTTACCGCCCCTTTTCCTACACCACTTAATTTTTAGTGTAATTCCCTTTTAATATATATACGATGAATTAAGAAAATAAGTAGTTTAAAAATTAAGTGGTGTAGAAAAAGGGACGGTACAAACAATTTGCCGGATTAGGTCGGCAGCTCTGTATAAATGTGAATACAGAAAATTTTGTTCTGAAATATTGTAACTTGGGAGAATAACGCCCACCTCACAGTCAAAAAGACAAAAGCATGTGGTTTCGAAAGTGCTAATTTATTCCGGAGTAGTTTTAGCGCCGCCTTTATTTCGTATCACTATATTTATAGAAAAACTTTCTTCAACATATAACTTCTATAAAATAAGAAAAAAAAAATTACTTTTAAAAAATAAGTGATATGAAATAAAGGCGGGGCTAAAAATACTCCGGAATAAATTAAAAGGTTGGCAATAAGGCAACTGAGGATAATATTACAGTAGCACCGTCTAAAGCAAGCTAGTCCCTAATTTCTTATTCAACAGGCTTTAAAAAAAAAAAAAAAAAAAAAAAAAAAAAAAAAAAAGAATACATTTCATGGATAAAATACACATTAATGGCAATATCGGTGATAATTTTACAATTTCTATTCATCATTTTTTTTCAATTTTATAATTTATATTTCAGCGAATACATGTATTATGCTCATAAAAAGTCATGCAGATAATTAGAAGAAGTATCGTAATTACATGTAACAGCCTAAAAGAATTTCAATAATTACCTTTTACAGGGTGATTTCTAACATTTTAATTATTCTTAAAATTGTTACAAGTCGCCTTTTAGTCTTCGGGACAAAACACATGCTGAAATACACGAGAGGTTAAACATGTTCTTTACACGATGAAAGTTTCAAGATATCTCGTCAAGATATCTCTAGATATCAACGCATTTTATCCCAATTTATTCATTTTGCTCAAATTTGAAAAACAAATTATACTTTTTAAGGTTAATTAAACCTAAACAAACTAAACACAACAAAATTTGAATATATATATATATATATATATATATATATATATATATATATATATTCTTTATAAGAAATCTTATCCACATTGTACGCAGGGCATTGAAATAAAAAGGATGAAATTTGCACTAATATGTTTTAGTGTTGTCTTCAATAGTGAAAAGTGCTTTCCAAGTGTAAAGTTTTGCTTTATCTGTATAATATTTTCTTTTTTACATGAAAGTTCTCCAGAAAGAATTTTCAACCGCAAAGAGAAGATAAACCACTCCCCCTAATGTAATGATTAAACGAAGATTCTAATTGGAGGAGGAGGGAGAGGAGGTGAGACACATAACACGCTAGTAGAAGCTTATATATACCATTATAAATTCCAGCTGACAAGATATTCACATCAAGCAAATTCTGATTTCTATATGCTATTTTTCAGCTGTCCTTTAAATAGGACAATGGGATAAAATGGGCTAAAAAGAGTATTCGAAAAAGTTTTACATTAATTTAATTTCTAGGGATATTTTTAAGCGAATTTGTTGATAATTTAAATCTAATTAAAATGACTTTTTTATTATTTATTTACAGCTTATTGCTTTTACCTGTTGTATTGTATGGCGACGATAAGCTTCTTGCAGGCATACTTTTTTCTAAACGAATATTTTATCTCGATTCATCTAATAGTAGCTTAAATTAGCTTTTATTTATTTATTTTTCCCTAGTTTCTCATAAGTCAGTGTAATTTTATAATGCACTGCTGAAATTTTAAATATTATATTGCAGTAAACTTTAAACTATAGGACATTTTTACTTTTCTTTTTAACACTTCCCCATAATGTTCAAAAGTGTTTATAATTTCGATATGTATGACTGTCTATCCCTCTGTCCATCGGTTTGCCTATCTGTCCATTTGCTTTCTGTCTTCCGTAAATATACATGGTATTTCTTGAAAACGATATATATTGTACAAGTTTACCATGAAATATTCCCTGTTTAAAACAGGAGAAATATCGCCGCTGGTTTATGTACAAGGGCATCCAAAATAATTCTAAAGCATTGCGTTTTATAAGATTTATTTCTGTAAATAAAGTTTAAATAATTTCCTTTTGTGCAAATCAGAAGGAAATTGTCCTTTATCATTCATATGCACAAGAAAATGCTTTTCATAAAACGTAATAAAGATTGTCATTAAGATTTACCAGATCATACAAAAATATTCAGTTACAATAAGATTCTACAAATGGAAATTTCTGGAATTACATTTTCGTTTATATTAATCATTTATAATACTTTCTAATGATGTTTAAAAGTGACTATTATTTGAATTCGTCTGTCTGTCTTTCTCACCGTCTCACTGCGCCTAGCGTCCTTACATATTTCCAGAATACTTTCAAAATGATGTCATATATGTTATTCAAGTTCACTGTGGGATATTCCTACAAAAAATAATATAAATAGCTTAACTGTTTTCTGTACTCTCTAAAAATGAAAGAATGAAAATAACTCAACTTGAATGATTTTTTACTCATTTGCCTAGAAGAAACGCGACCTCTCATCTTGAGTTAATTTCAGTAAATTGAATGAGTTAGCATAATGCACTCAAACTTGAGTTATTTATTGTATTTGAGTAATGCGTTTATTTTATTAATGATTTTTATACCAATGATTTAGTAAACTGGATCAATTTACAATGGCGTTGCCCGTTGCACTTGTGTGTTACTGGAGAAATCCTTTGCAGCGAAAACGATGTTGCCACTTATAAGTGGATGAATGAGCAGAAATATTGCAGATATCGATAAATATCGGTAACTCAAGTTCACTTAAGTAAAAAGCTACCAATTAGCTGAAAGAATTGCATTTTTAATTCAAGTCGATTAAAAAAAAAAAAAAAAAAAAAAAAAAACCTCATACTTGATATGGTGAATCAACTCATTTGATTTAAGAGAGTAGAGAAACATCTAAAATTATGGCAATACATTATGTTTTATAAGAAGATTTTTTAATAATCATAAGGAACTTCGCACTGCACAAATGTCAAGTTCATTTAAACTCAAGTTCACTTAGATAAAAAGCTACTAATTAGCTGAAAGATTTGCATTTTTTATTCAAGTCGATTTTAAAAATATTAACTCGTACTTGACATGGTGAATTAACTCATTTTTTTTAAGAGAGTAGAGAAACATCCAGAATTATGCCAGTATGTTGTGTTTTATAAGAAGAATTTGTAATAATCATAAGAAACTTCGTACTACACACATCATATTGAAATTTGCAGCTATTGTTCTTATGTTTTCTGTAATACGTTTAGCATTAAGGGTATACATTTAAAATATTCATGCACATTAGGGCTGTAATTGGAAATTGCTGAAAGTGCATTTGCGTTTGTGCTAATTGTTTTTAAGGCTTTATAGCAATGCTTACGAGTGATTATGAATTCAGTTACTTTTTCTGTTAGTATTGCAGTCCTTCTATCTGCACTTGTGTAATCATGTAGGAAAATTACATTGAAAGTTAAACGAGGAAACAAGTACGCACAGTTAGAAAACGTTAATGATTTATGCAAACTTCATGATTTTTCATTCTTTAAAAATATATATGTAAGAAAAAGAAAATGCGATTCTATAATTAAATACACTGAAATGACCATATCTTTTCACGCAATTTTGTAATTTATAATATATATTTCGGATGAATAATTACTGTTGTAAATTCGATACATTTTCAACACATTTTCTTTTTCCTTTTCAAATTTAAAGAAAATCAACCCAACAGAAACAAACACACACACACACACACACACACACAAATAATAATAATAATAATAATAATAATAATAATAATAACATTACGTGAAATTTGCGTTTACTTTATTTTGATATAATGTTTTATATTTTTATTTATATTGGGATATTTTTTTTTCGGCTATTATTTATTTACATTATTTTGATTGAGATTTATATTATATGCAACAAAATTCAGTTTTCTTTCTTTGAATTCTTATATTTCGCAGCACAAAAATATCTTTCACAATCATTGTTTTAAACTGTCGCCATAACATGCTATTATGAAACCAACTATTTTTCTATGTTACTGCAATGTATTTCATTTTTTTACAAAGCAAAAATTTTGACAATACTTTTTCTAAAAAAAAAAAAAAAAAGCAAAAACAATATTTCAGGATATTTTTCTTTTAGCTGAAAAAGCGAAAACCTTCGTCTAGGAAAATTCTTTTTAGAGGGATCTTAAAGAATTTTTGCTATGTCATCCGTAAGGTCCCTTTCATGGAAGAAAAATGACTTGCAATCTTCAACCAATCATTACGGCCCATAAAACACACCATTTAATAAAACTATTTTAAAACTATTTTACACTAATATGCATTGCTATTTTTCTCTTTAAGAAAATGACGATATAATAAAATAAAATAAAAAAAAAACATTTTTAATTTAACTTCTGCTATGACACATAAAAGTAATTAATTACACTTATATTTTTAAAAAATGTCTTTTAATGGTGGAATCAACAGAAGAAATGTATATATATATATATATATATATATATATATAGAGTTTAAAAAAATTTTAATCTTTAAAATTAAAATTAAAAATATAATTAATTAATTACCAATTTTTACAGATAAATGTGTTTTCTTGAATATAATGTGTCTTAGCT
The DNA here is from genome assembly GCA_963930645.1 of Salticus scenicus. Classification (NCBI taxonomy): domain Eukaryota; kingdom Metazoa; phylum Arthropoda; class Arachnida; order Araneae; family Salticidae; genus Salticus; species Salticus scenicus. Next base: position 208,391 of record CAWVNO010000722.1, on the reverse strand, counting down.
TATGAATGTCATGTGTATGAAAATTTTCGGATATTTGCTTTTTTTATAAGTATATCTTAGGAATTTTCCTCTTCTTTCGAAATATTTATGCAATATTACACAAAATCTTTACGCATATATTTACAAGATGGTTATAACGTAATTGTCTCTAAAAACATCAGCATCTTAAAGCTAAAAGAGACTAGTGTATTGCTACCAAAATTGGTATGCAGATGATGCATGATATTCTTTAATTACAAATACACACGCACGCGCGCGCACACACACACACACACACACACACACACACACACACACACACACACACACACACACACATATATATATATATATACTGTAATCTGAGACCACAAAAATATTCAACGGACCAAAAATAAATAAATTTTAGTAGTCCACAGGAAAGTAAGCTTTTCAATTTTTTTTTTATCTTTTATGGTCCGTAAATCTCTCACAAAACAGTACATACCAAATATAATAATAGTAAGTGTTATTATAAGTGTTATTATAAGTGTTATTATAATCACCTATTCGCTGTAATTCTCAATTTAATTTCCCTTTAATAAACTTTATTATTATTATTATTATTATTTTTTTTAATTCTTAATGGTTTAAATATGTGACACTTAAGTGATTTATTAAAGCATAATTTTTTTTATTTATCTAAGAAGTTTTTTTTTTCTTTTTCTTTTTTTCTTTTTCTTTTTTTTTTTTTTTTTTTTTTTTTCTTTTTCTGTAATTTTTTAATTTACAAAACAATATCATATTTGCCATGTAAATTTGTAAAAGAAACAATTAAATTTTAACTAAAACAGAGTTTTACAAATTTTTTAACATTTTTTTTTTTTTTTAATGTAACAGAATGGGTGAATTGACCAGTCAAAGTAGGCACCAACCAGTGAAACCTGAAATTGGCTGGTCCTCCCGACCAGTAACTTTATTTTCTTAATTTCTAGCCCTGTACATATATATATATATATATATATATATAATACAAAATGTAAATCATTTTGAAAATAAATACAACCAGAAAGCACAATGGAACCAAACAGATAGTAATACTATTAATTAACCAAAAGACATGCATGCCCAGAAAAAAAAAAAAAAAAGCTTTGTCTTCTGCATCTTACTAAGGGAAAAAAACAAAGAAAGAAAAAAAAAAAAAAAAAAAAAAACTTACTCAGTGCAACTCGAAATTTGAAATTCTCTAAATACAAAGGAAAAATTACACAGTTGTGCAATATTTTATACAAATATAATATCGATATACATTTGTTTGTGTGTAAAAATATTATAAAAAACACTTTCCAAAAAAAAAAAAAAAAAAAAAAAAAAAAAAACACCAAAGAACTTTGTCAGAAAATATATAGGAATTTTTAACTGTTACGGATAGCAGTGTAAATGTAAGAATATCCATCAGATTTCGCGGTGTCGGACTTATTGAGAAACGTGAATTCAAGGCTATCACAGTTGTTGCGTATTTTTTCAATCATAGCAATTCGCGAAATTAATATATTTTAAAAAACTTTAATACTTATACATGATAACCAATTAGTTAAACATATAATTTTAAAATCGAAATCTAACCTTTTATTGTACAGGCTAATAATGCAAGATTCCTTAACTAACTCAATTTCTAAATCTAAATAAAAAAGGAATTATACATTTATTACTTGTATGTTTTAAAATTAAATCCTTAGGATACGTATTAACAGATACTTCTAAGAAATTACCTCAAGATCATGAGCACTACATGAAAACTAACTAATTTATTAATTTAAAATACTTTAGATATATTGATGATCTTATAGTGTGTAACTGTAGCAAAGTTCATCTTTATGCAGTTTGATCATTTCCATGACTAGAGACTTTCGAACCATTAATAACTGAAGATATTTTTATATCTAAAAGCAGAATTTATCATAAAAACTATTAACGAATATGACTGCGATTGTTATCTCAAAAAAAAAAAAAAAAAAAAAAAAAAGTTCAGATCAGAGTTTTGTCAAAGGGAAGTTTCAATACCACACTGAGAAAAATTTCTGTAACTGACAACTAGAATCTAACTTGTGGCTCTAGAAAAAATAGTTCCTTTTCATTCAATTAAATTCTAGTCCCCTTGTAAAAGCGAGTTCTGGAAGTCCTTATTAGAATTCTAGAGCGTTTGTCTATATTATCGAGGGCAAAGTTATTTAAGAATATCTGCAAATAAATGAGACTACAACAGGCGTGTTTCAGCAACTATAATCTTGGTTTATAGCCCATTTCTAGAAAATCAAGAGAGAATTTCTCGCAGTACAAAAGATTCAGAATATTCGGAACATTCAGAATATTGTTTCACCATCTAGAAATGTGTAAGCTAGAAATTCTCGATCATATCGTCTATTCAGTTTATTGGCGTGTCTTATGCGCATAGCTCTGAAATCTATATTTCTACTTCAGGGATCTAGAAAATGGCCACTTATTCATTCTAGACGTAGGTGGTATATATTTTTTCTCAGTGCATACTTTTCATATACTAAATTTTCATTAAACTAAGTTATCACCAAATATCAACGGTTAGCCAAGTCTAAAAATACTACATAAAAATAGTTGTATGCAAATTTACCTCTGTGAGAACCGTGGGTCTGGTACATATTGTTTCGCAATAAAGTTGATATTGACATTTACAGGCCAATGTCGTAAAATTGTATAATACACACGTCTTTTGAAAAATAAGCATTATATATATATATATATTATAGAAGCGATGAAAGTGTCCTCATTTTTTAAATAAACAAATTTTAAACAAAATATAAAGTCTTCTTTTAAAAAATAATAAACCCTGATAAATTATACTCCTATGCGCATATTTATTCCACTATTATATCATGTAAATTTTGCATTATTATACTGCAATCTTATAAAAATTTAATATAGTAATGTATGCTTTTTGAGAGATATTATAATTAGTACTGATATATCCCAAAACTTTAAAAACTTACATACTTATAGAAATTTATATAAATTTAAAGTATAAATGAAATTATTTTATTTGCATTAAAACAAATTTGAATTGTCAACTTAGTAAGAAAAAAAAAAAAAAAAAAAAAAAGAAGAAAGAAAGAAAGAGAAAGAAAAAACAAGCAAACTAGTGAAATAATATTTAATTTGAATTTGTAATATTCATCACATAATAATTTGTATGCAGAAGCAGAACTGTTGACATAATTTACTTCTACATCATTAAAGTGTAATTAGATTTTATTTAAATTATAAATGCAATTTTCTTTATGCATAACTAATTTTTTTTCTTCGAAAGACGTAAATGTTATGTATTTTTTGAGAATGATGTTATATTTGCTAATATATATATATATATATATATATATATATATATATATATATATATATAAAACTATATATATACACAAATGAAAAACATTCTAATTATTTTTTAAGAATACATATTTATCAAAATATTAACATTACAATATAAAACAAATATTTTAACAATATTTCATTACCTAAGATTTCAATAGCATTATATATAAAGCCTTGGAAAAAAATTATAAATTCGATTAAATACACAGTTAAACTAGGGCTTATGCAAAATTTGAATGGAAAAGCAACTAAAATACAACGTATTTAAGTTATTTGTTAATTATAATACACTTTAATTAAATTATAATTTAAATTAATCGAACTGATTACCATATTAGATATTCATCTTATTTGCTGATGGAAAGTAGTATAAGGTCTCCGAATTTTTTGGAGGGATATGCAAATTTTCTGCGGTCTGAGAATGCACGAAATATAAGAGGCAACCTATCAACCAATTAGGGTTACTTTAGTCTTTCTCTGTGCTACTGGCAACGATGTCGAGGCAGAAACAATTGTCCGATGTAGAACGCGGTAAAATCCTTGGAAGGAAAGCGAGTGGAATGAGTGGCGCATCAATTTTCAGATCTATCGGTTAGTCTAAATTGGTAGTTGATATATATATATATATATATATATATATATATATATATATACTAATCTTTCAAAATATAATAAATGCAAGCGCCCATTGGAACCAAGTGCACTTTCAAGTCGCCAAAAATCGACCGTTTTTTGATGGACGTGCGATTAAAAAAAAAAAAAAAACTGTCTTCTTTTAAAATAGTCCGTGCTTTAAACCTACCATTTAACAGCAGAACTGTCTGCAGTGTTTTAAATTCCTTCCCGAGGGCACAGTTCATAAAACTGCAACCTCGACAGCATTTGAGAAAGAAGGATAAATTAGCTCGCTTAGAATTTGCTAAAAAATGTTTCATTTGGGGATAAATGTAAATATATATATATATATATATATATATATACGTATATATATGTATATATATATGTATATATATATATATATATATATATATATATATATATATATATATATATATATATATATATATATATATATATATATATATATATATATATATATATATATATATATATATATATATATATATATATATATATATATATATATTTCTTTTTCGTCGGAAAAATTTGCACTTTGATGGCTTTAAGACGGCTTTAAAAAAAACTCGCATGATATTAAAAAAAAAAATAAAACCTTACTATCCAAAGCGGTTATACGGAATTGGGGGGGGGGCAGTAGTTCTATGAAAAACGTTTGCTGCTAATGGCACGTTACCAGTTGTGGTAATTCATATCAGTATGAACGTAAAAAACTATCAAGATATGCTGCGCAATAGTTTGCTTCCCAATGCCACTTTAGTTACATCAGGAGGTTGGACATTTCAACCAGGCAGAGCCTGGTTAAGGGGGAAGCACACATTATCTCCGCTGTCACCGGAATATTTTTACAATTATTTTTTACTTCATGTCATAGAAATTCCACGCTTTGACGAGGAAATATTTTTTATAAAAAATGAACGGTGTAAAACAATCCAATTTACTCACCGTTATTAGACACCAGATTTCTTTAAAAAAAATTTTTAATGAGAATTTTCTGTTTATTATAGGAGGAAAGTATTTGTTAAAAAATAACGGTGTGAGTATAAATAATGTGTGCTTCCCTTTTAATCAGGCTCTGCAACCAGGATAATGTCAGCATCCATGCAGCGCATTCAACAAAAGCTTGGTTTGAAGCGAATGAGATCCGTCTGCTTGATTGGCCCATCCGCAGTCTGGATTTAAATCCACTGGAAAATATTTAAAGAATATTTTCGCAATCTGTTTATAAGGACATATGACAGTATCGAGAAAAAGGGGAACTGATCAATGCGATCAGAAATGCATGGGAAAATATTAAAAAAGAAACTTCATAAAACTTGATTCAACGATGTCTGATCGACTGATAAAAGTCGTTGAAAAAAAAAAAAAAAGTTGAATTTGTAGGATGTTCACTTTATATTTCCATTCTCAACTCCTCGACCTTATAATTATTTCCAAGATGAAATGCAATCAGATTTCTAAATTGTCCTTTAATGCTTTGATTATATGTTACATATGTTATAACCTATGTTTCTGTTTTTGATTTCATTTTTAAGAAAGGGATATATTAATTTTTTCGTGTTTCATTATGTTTTTTACTTTTCTTGTTAATATATTTTGTGACCTTATACTTTTTTTCCAGGGCATATAAATATATATTGTAACGTAAAACATATTATTCTTTTATCAAAAATGATACATAGAAATTCTGAAAAAAAAAAAAGTACCTATTTTTAGAAATGCAGTACATTTATTTTATGTAATCTGTAATAAAACTTGATTCAACGATGTCTGATCGACTGATAAAAGTCGTTGAAAAAAAAAGTTGAATTTGTAGGATGTTCAGTTTATTTTTCCATTCTCAACTCATCGACCTTATAATTATTTCCATGATGAAGTGCAATCATATTTCTAAATTGTCCTTTAATGCCTTGATTATATATTACATATGTTCATAACCTATGTTTCTGTTTTTAATTTCATTTTTAAGAAAGGGTGATATTAAATTTTTCGTGTTTAACTATGTTTTATACTTTTCTTGTTAATATATTTTGTGACCTTATACTTTTTTCCTGAGGCTTATAAATATATATTGTAACGCATAACATATTATTCTTTTATCAAAAATGATACTGAGAAATTCAGAAAAAAAAAAACAGTACATATTTTTAGAAATTCACTAAATTTATTTTATGTAATCTATAGTAAATCATTTGGAAAATCATTTACAGATTAGACTGCGAAAGAAAAGAGGTTTCTAACCACCTAATCATTACGCCTCATTAGTTGCAAACAGTTTAAGGGAGAGTGAGAGAGAGAGAAATCGAGTTTTCGATCTAACTTCTGTCAACTTTCTCCCCTAATGATGTGATAGGATCACTTTTAGAAGAGAACCTTTTACGAAATTTTTGAAAATACTTTTATATAAAGATTAGTAAACAATCAAAGTAAAACTCTAAAATATTTACTACAATGAAAAAAGTATTTCACCAAATATGACTATTTAAGTTAATGAATACATGCACATCAAAGTAAATATTATATAAGAAATATAATATAAAATAATCTTCAAATTATCTAAAACATGAAATTACCAAATATTTCAATATAGCTTTGTGTACACATATAGGTTGTGTGTTCGTGGGTTTTGACAGATTGTCCACGCGAGAGAGCTAATCCCTAGTTTTATATGCAATCATAAACAAATAAATAATTCAAAACATCATTTCATTCGGGAATGTTCATTTCCTCACACACCGTTTTATAAATATGACATATTAAAGTGAGACATTACAAAATAAACGGAAAATTCAAGACTGCCTCTGGAGACTATTTTTCTCTTCTTTTCGTATCACTGCTTTCGCACAAAAAGAAAAAATATATAATACATTGACGCAGGTAAGTCTGCAGTTTACGTTAAGAAAAAAATGATAATTTTATTGAAACATGATAGTGCGGTATTTTAAAAGCAACAAAAGGAATGAACAGTGCAAGGCATGCAAATAAAGGGGTCTAGTTTTGTGAAATTCACAAAATATTAATTAGTAATTATTAGTAAATATTAGTAATTCTATTTCCTCTTTTTTTTATTTTTTTAAGCATAGGAATGGAACATTTGTGCAGAAATCATACCACTATTAATGAAAGAAAATTTTCATTTTCTTAAATCAACGATTTTATAAATAAAGAAATTCTTATAAATACTTGTATGAGTTCTGCTCCAATGATTCATCCCTGATCATATGTAATACTGCTTACTTTCAAATAAATCGGGAAAGTTGTACTTGGCATGTTTATAAACATCTTTATAACGTAAAGCGTCGCTTCTGGTTGATATTTTATAAACATATATTTTAGCTTAAAAAACATTTCGAGTTTTCTATCACCAAACAAAAAACTGAAAGGAGAGTAATATCGATTCCTTAATAACAATGCTCTTTCACATGTTGTCATAGCAGTGAAAAAAATTTTAGAATCACTTCTCTTGGATGTATTGCCCATGAAAGTAGAAAGTAACTTTCTAATACCATGGTATTGTCCCTCTCGCTCTATTTGTTAGTCGTTTCGTACTACTTACTGTTTCGCGCCATGCAGATTGTCCATTTTCTAGACTGTTTCAATTCCGACGCATACATCAAAAATTGTTTTATTAGAAACGAATTGCTTCTAAACAATAGAATGTTTTCTTGGTAGAATTCTTTTATTACCCGAAAGTTAAACAAATGTTCTAGTTTCCGAGAAAAAAAATGTTTTGAAGAAATGTTTTTTTTATTTTCTAAGACAGTCTAGAGTAACTTTTAACAAATATAAATAAATAAATAAATAAATAAAAGTAAAAGTTATACACCCAATATTTTATTCGTTTAGGCGAATTTTATACAGAAAAAACAAATATCCACAATAGAAGTGAAGCATGTTTGTATAACATCATCTTTCAATTTGTAAATCAATTGTGTCATAAATTTTTATATTTATTTCCTAGAAAGATCGATTTATTTTTACAGATTCATTTCTTTATTTGTCCAATATCTGTTTTGCTTACTTTTTTTTTTTTTTTTTTTTTTTTTACATGAGTGTAATTTTTTTCCCCCGGAGATATTTAGTTAAAAAAAAAAAAAAAAAAAAAAAACCTTTAAACGTCAAAATATAGAAGGTAAATTTAAATTAAACACACATTTTATGTAAGGTTACCAGATTTTTCAAATTTAATTTGAAACTAATATGGCGGTGTCTTCGAATTTCGAAGACAAAATAAATAAACCACCTTAAATTATAAAGTTTAGTATTTTTTATGTATAAAATACCTGAAAGACCTTATTTCAATTTAATTATTATCATATAATAAATTGTTATTATAAAACGTTAATAACTTTATAATCGGCGTCTTCAAATGTGTTTTAATTTTTTGGGGACGAAGGTAGTTATCGAGGACTGTGCTCGGGATTCGAGAATGTCTAGTCACCTTAATTTTATGAAATTTTGTGCGTAAAATCATACTTGCCAACTCCTTATTAATATTCCGTAGTGTTGTTAGTCCCGTCCTTTTTTTCACACCAGTAAATTTTTATTGTAAAATTATCCAAATGCATTTACGATTAAATAAGCAGAAAAACATACTAAAAAGATACTGGTGTGAAAAATAAGGCGGGGCTAAAAATGCCACGGAATATTAATTAGTATGTTGGCAAGTATGGTAAAATGTACCTCTGTGCTACCTATAAATTAAATGATATCCGTTTTATGTGGAATTAATAAAACCATACCTTTCTCATTACTTGCAATTTATAAGTTTAGGGTATTTATTCGTAACCTTTTGAGAGCGATCACCTCTCTGAGTGAATGCAAATAACTAAGTCCCAACTGCAAAAATTCATACCGGACTTTTTATTAACAAAATTTTACTTTTGTAATATTGCGGAAAAAGTCATCGTTTATTTCTAAATTTAGTACATAAATTTTGGTTTCAGTCTAATTTAAATGAGTCCAAATACCTTGTACTTTGAAGGGTTATTTTTTTTAGTCATTACTAGTATGTGTTTTGATATATTTTTATTGTGAAAACGAGTTAATAGTATAGTTGTCACATTTTACCCTTTTTGACTACCGGAAACAGAGTTCCCAACTTTTATAATTTATTCACGAGCATTTTTAGTCCCGACTTCTTTTCGCACCAGAAATTTTGTGGATTATTTCTCTTTAATATGTGACTATAATTAAATAAGAATAAACTCATTTTTCAAAATTTCCGGTAGGAAAAAGAGGCGGGGCTAAAAATGCTCGTGCTAAATTATAAAAGTTGGGATTTCTGAACGGAAAATTTTAAAAGAATTTTTTGTTTTACTTGTTTAGTGAAATTTGTAATCGAAATATGTATTTAAAAAAATTATATTTAACATTTCCGGTGTAAAATCAGTTATGCTATAGACATAGTTTAAAATGCAAGACGGTTAATATTATATAATTTGTTATAATTTAAAGAAATTTGGAATCAAATGATTAAACTCTTTCATATTCTACATACAGACAATTTCTTGCATTATGTAGAAGTTAAATAATGAAACAAATATGTAAGAATTTAACTTTAAATTTTAAAACGCATTAAATTTAGACTCAAAACGAATAACATATACATTTTTATAAAAAATAATAAAACATTAACTTGTGATTGAGAAGAAAATTTTAGCTGAAATCACGAATTTTACTTTCAATAATTCAAAAGCATCAAAAAGACTATTAAAAAGATAAATAATGTATAACATATTATAAAAATTGCTTATTAAAACCATATTTAAGTATTTGTAAATAAAATTATTAACGTATAATGTGTACATACCTATAAAAGCGCTAACACATTAATTTCTGACTGAAATAAATATTTTAGTTAAGATCACAGATTCTATATTTAACATTTAAAAGCCGTGAAAAGACTGTTAAAGAAATAAAGAATAAAGAACATATAACTAAAATTGCTTAGTCAAAATCATAATTAAATGTTTCTAAATAAAATTATTAACGCATAATGTACTTATAAAAGTGATAAAATATTAAATTGTGATTGAAATAAACATTTTAGTGGAAATCACGATTCGTATATTTAAATTTTAAAAGCAGTCAAAATTTTTTTAAAGAAATCACTATTATACAACACGCAATTAAAATTGTTGAATCAAAATGATAACTAAGTTTTTTAATTACGATTATTAACGCATAATATGTACATATAAGAGAGATAAAATATAAACTTGAGACTGAAATAAACATTTCCTTTGAAATCACGTATTCTATATTTACAGATTAAAAGCAGTCGAAAGGCTTTTAAAGAGATAAATAATATACAATATGTAAATAAAATTGCTTAATCAAAATCACAATTAAATATTTTTAAATACAATTATTAACGTATAATATGTACGTACTTATAAAAGTGATAAACTATTAACTTGCGATTGAAATGAACATTTTATTTGAAATCACGTATTCTATGTTTAAAGACTAAAAACAATCGAAAGGCTTTTAAAGAGATAAATAATACACAACGTGTAATTAAAACTGCTTAATCAAAATCACAATAAAATATTTTTAAAAACAATTATTAACGCATAATATGTAGATACTTATAAAAGTGGTAAAATATTAACTTGAGATTAAAATAATAATTTTAGTTGAAATGATGAATTCTATATTTAAAATTTAAAAGTAACATAAAAAACTGTTGAAGAAATAATTATTACAAAACATGTAATTAAATTTGCTTAATCAAATTTATAACTAAATATTTAAATGGGATTTTACAACACGAGATTAATGCATATTTTCTGCTTATTAAGGGGGAAAAAAGTATACAACACAATAAGAAATTAGCTGTAATGATAACTGAAATACTCATACCATTCTTACTACCTATGTATTATATGTCCCAGAGGTAAGTCATAAATACACATCTATGTCTAGAGTGAAGGAAAAGAATATATTTCATGTCTTGTAGGATGTTTTCTAGTTGTTGTTTTTTTTCGCTCTACTAAAGTTAGCTTTGCTATAATTGGAATAAGGAAAAATAGGTCCTTAGAGCATTGCAGTTGGAGCTCATCCAGAAAGCTTTATATTATTTGTGCCTTTTATTTAATATATCAATTAGGTTTGTTTTAAAGAAAACATTTTTCGTGTCCAAAGAGCTTTTTTACAGATGATGAAATGTGTACTTAGAAAAAAGGTCTATATTAGAACATTTGTACTGAGATTTACTAAAAGAAAAAAAAATAGAAAAGAAAAGAAAGAAAGAAAAAATCAAATCAGTTGAGGTCTTTATTTACAAACTTTTGAAAAGGTGTGGGTACCATACACACACGCACTACATACATATGAATTTCAAAGCATATGGAAGTGTCAGTAACACGAGGGATTTCCTTTTTTTTGTATGTTTTTGCTACTATAATCAGACAGAAATATTTATAGTACCTTAAAGCTTTATATTTATAGTATCTTAAAGATTTATATAGTATCTTAACTTTTTAAAATAAATAGGATAGTGATTGTTGTACAAAATGTATGTATATAACACTTTGTGTGTCTGACAGCACCTTTGCCCCCAGAGTTACTACGATTCGTATTTACTCCCTGACTCTTCAGCACTGTATTTATATAGTAATATTCTATGATATAATTCAATAATTAATTAAAGATAAAATTTATATAAAAATACAGTGCAGAAAATTTCAAGGAAAAAAGGCGGAAACGTACCAATCTTGACCGTGGAATTGGCCACATATACAGGGCTCCCAGTGTTCCTATATTTTTACGATCATTTTATTATACTATCACCGTAATGTTTAGAAAGAAAATTTTCATGTACATTTTGAGGCTATTTTTATATGGAAACCTTCATAAAAATTTTATTTTTGAGAATTGTGGTGAGAGTAAAATAAAACAATCGAAAAATAAAGGAACGATAGGAGCCCTGTATATATACGTTGACAGATTTCGTATGGAAATAATAAAAATAAACTAAAATGTTTTAAACTATAAATAAATTAAGGGGCCATTTTTTTTAAATAATTAATACGCTATGCAAAATTCAGAAACCTTTTAAAAAATATTTATTTTATATTTTCTTTAACTAAATGTTTGACTATTTGCTTGACTAAACCAAATATACGATAGTAAGAAAAATATATCAGGGATGGAACACGGGCGCAGAATTCATACCGGAATCTGCATAAGAAATTTCTCTACCTATAATATCGTTGATTTAAGAAGTAGAAAATTTTCTTACATTGATAGTGGTATGAATTCTGCGCCCGTGTTCCATCCCTGATATATGCAACGCACATTTCTAGCCACTATGGGACTATTTTAGTGCTCAGAATAATCAAAAACTTTTCTCTTTCCAGTGAGAAAAATGTATACATTTCTTTAAACTATTGAAGTACAGCATGTTTCGAACAATATATTTTACAAAACACTATTCATTATAATAGAGATATCTATAATATATTAATATACAAAATACGAATAGAGAATTAAACCAAAACATCATCTGAATATATATTTTTCATAGAATTAACTCACATATTTTTTAATATGAACACCAATTTTATATTTTTAAAAGAATCAAATAATCATTCTTTTAAAACATTTTTTCTAATTTTTATTTTTAACCGAAGTTAACAGAAAATTCCAAAGTAATTTTCTTTCTTTTACTTAAAGGAATTCTGAGAATTTTTGCAAGCAATACAATGTTTAAACAACTCAAAGCACAAAACTTGAAAGTGAAGTCTATTATTAAATTGCACAATAATAACCTTAAAATAGCCTCGCGTGCATTGCATAAGAGGCAGTTAACATTCCGTTGATGTCTTAACGGTTTTTCAAAGCAAGGCACTTAAAACGACAATGTATTCATTGCTAGAATTTTAAGTAGCACCTTATTTTGAAGAAAATGCATATCTAATAGGATTTGATTAACCGGATTTTTATGATAATGAAGAAAGTATTTCAATCACTTTAAACATTAGCTTATGCAAAAGGGATTTTTTTTTCCTATTTGCTGCTCTTTTTCAATAAAAATTTAATAAAGCTTTTAGTACATTGTATAACCAAGTAAGAAGAATATATTTTTAAAACAAAATTACAACTTACAATAAGCGTATTTTTATACTTGCTTTTCAAAATAAAATAATAAAATAAATAAATATTAAACTTTGGAATTTTTCGTTGATTTTTCCTAAAATTAAAGTTTTTTTTTTTTTTTTTTTCATGTATTTTTTCATTAAAATTGTATTCTAATGTACAGTTGTAATATTGTTTTACCAAACAATATATTAATAAAAATCTGTATTGTGAGTGCTAAATATAGTCATTTGAATGTAATTAATTAATTGTTTTTATTTATTTTTATTTTGTTTTACTCATTTATTATTATTATTATTATTGCATTTTAACATTATTTAAAGTTTTTTCTTACAATTTTCGCTACAGGAAAGAATTAACATATTTTCTATTGATTGTCACTTTGTATACATTTATTTATTTTGATTTTGATTTTTCAAAAAGCAATTAATATTTGCGTTGATGAAAGATACGCAAGTATGCCACAGACGACATTTTCTACTTATTATTATTTTCGCACCATTATTTTCATAATTTAAAAACTATAATAAATTTCTGCATTGCAACTATAGATTTGCTTGTATTAATACTTTATAATTTTTATTTTCTGGAAATAGTGGTTCGAAAATAAAAAAAAAATAATAAAAAAGTCGCCTGAGGCCAGAGTTCCCAACTTTTAAAATTTATTCACGAGCATTTTTAGCCCCGCCACTTTTTCATACCGAAAATTTTGAAAAATGATTTTCTTCTTATTTAATCGTTGTTACATATTAAAGAGAAATAATCTACAAAATTTCTTGTGCGAAAAGAAGGCGGGGATAAAAATGCTCGTGAATAAATTATAAAAGTTGGGAACTCTGCCTGAGGCAGCCCTGGATGTGGTTCAAAAACAAAAAATGTCATGGAGAGAAAAATAAATTAAAGAATAACAAGCTATTCAATATATATATATATATATATATATATATATATATATATATATATATATATATATATATATATTGATTGATCCATATTCCTAAACTAATATAAAATACCTAATAAACATAAATAAATACATAAAAAAGTAGTATATATATATATATATATATATATTAGGGGGACCGGAAAATAATGTCGTTTTGAATTAATAAAATGAAACCGGAAATTTTTGTTTAACAGTGTTTACATGGTACTTTACAAATAACCATCTTATAAGTTAAATAAGAATATCTTAAATTTAATCCAGGATAAATTTCCGATGTCAGTATTTTAATTCAAAACGACATTATTTTCCGGTCCCCCTAATATATATAGTCACCATTAAAAAAAGAAAAAATAAATAAAATAAATGTTTCCTTTTCTTCTAATTTTGAAATTTGTGTCTTCGATACAATTTGTAAATCCATTTAGAATTGCTCTATAGCCTAATGTTTTGTTTATTAGATCAATCATTTGTTATTTAGGCGAGTACATATCTTTAAAAAATTCATAGTACTAGCAAAAAGTTAGTAAGTTTCAACTGATCACAAGATTTTTAATAATTGATAAAATTAAACAAACAAACAAACATATATATATATATATATATATATATATATATATATATATGTTATTTAGCAGTTGCTTTACATTTTGGAAATCGCAAATTTAATGCTCTCGTTTAATTAAAAGAAAAAAAAAATACTGAATAAATAATTTAACAAAATATTAGTGTTATTTTACTATTCAAAATATAATTTAGAATTTACATATTAATATATAACTCCCACTGAATTGCTCAAAATTTCATTCTATAGAATCACAATATGTGCTTTTAGGATAGTTAAACATTCTCATTATTCCTATTCATTATTCTTATTATCTTTTAATATTATTTTTTTTAATTAATTTATCCCAGGGGATTCATACGTAATTAATTTAATTAATACAGTTTTGGAAATTGCTAATTACGACGAATAATTTTCATCAGCAAATTGTATGTAAATTTATCCTAAGGAATGTGTAACATCACAGGAAATTTTTTCTATTTTTATAAAGTTCTAAATTTTTTATTGTAATTAGATACGAATATGAGTTTTATAATTTTTTTTTTTTTTTTTTTAACCATCATACACATATCAGTGTTATTTCAAAAAGGGTTTAAAAAACTTGTTCTCAATTGAAATAGGTTTACATTTTCTTTGTACAATGGTAAGTTAAATAATAGAAGAAATTTTAAAGATATGTATAACAATATATATATATATATAACATTATTTCGTATTTACTACATATTAAAATACATCAATTTGAATAATTAGTTCAGTAATATAATTAAAATATGTTACACAGAGATTCTACATTTATTCTCTAAAAAGTGCACTAGGATATGATTACCTGAAATTATATTTGTAGTCATTCGAACGAAATAAGTAAAATAAAATATATATTATTATTATTTTAATAAATATTGTAATAAAGGTAAATTATAATTTTTTAAAGTTAACCAAATATACGTTTTTAAAGCATTCTTTGCGTATTTAATTTATTTTTAACATATTTTATTCGTGAATCCTGACTTTAACCCTTATCGCTCGTATGTCCCTTCTGAGGGGATATTAAAAAATCGAGCCCCGCCTTAACGTGTTCATCTGGAAATGAAATGTTATTTTTCGAAAACGCGTAACTATAGGCTACCTTTCGGCTACCGGAAAATTTTAACAGAAAGATTTATTTTATTTAATGATAAAGTAAAATAAAACAAATTATTACAATTTTTCGGTAGCCAAAACGTAGTAAGTTGGAAACTATACGTGTGACGTTTTAAAGAAATGCCAAAAGGCGTGTCTTAGTTTTCGTATGCCGAGCGTTAAGGGTTAAATAATAAAATGATACTGAAAACTCTTAAGGAATACTTTCTTACGCCCATTTTTATGTATATTGAATTACGTACCAGTATATGTAAAATTTTGCGCTAAAAAATTTACCCATAATTTGAAAATAAAATTAATTAGCAGATGTTCCATATTAAAGCAGAGTAATATATATATATATATATATATATATATATATATATATATATATATTGCCTAATAATCTTATATTAATTTCTCAAGTTTTGAAAAACAAAAAAGTAGAATTCTTTTTTTTTTTTTTTTTTCTAACTTTTATGTATATTATTCAAAAACTTACTTTTAAAAATCACATTATTTCGGCGAGTAATATATTCCCAGATACTAAAAATAAACTTACGCCCCTACTATCTAGGAATAGTAATTTGAACTTTGAAAACAAAATGCTTATATACCCCTCCTTGCTCAGACCCACTCTCATTTATGCTTATATAACGTGGCCAAATAATGTCAAGCTACTCATTAGAGCAAAAAATAAAATTATTCGGCAAATTCTTGATAAGCTCTAGTATGTCCGAAACTTCCATACCCATAAAGACATTTTTACTCCTATCTTAAACGCCTTCATTCAACATTTAAACGTACAATTGAACTCACACCTTTAAACCTTTTCCATATTTAACCTCTTTTTCGCACTTTTCCTATCGCCGTTGGTACTGCCTTTTCTCTGAGTTTTTCCTCTGTTTTGTATGTGTTGTATTGTGTCTGTCCTGTTTAGCGTTGTTTTTCATCTTGTGTTAAAAAAAATAACAATAAAATAAAAACATATATTTTTTTTTCTACAGAATAATTTTTAATTGAGCTTATTATTATTTTATTATATTTTTTTTTCTCTTATTATCCTTTTTTTTTTTCTCACTATCTTCATCCTCCCTTCGAATTTTGTAACGTTTTCCTTAAAATTTCTTCTTATTATTACTTGTTCTTCCTACTTCTGTATCAGTTCCAGAAATCTTTATGTTTCATTCCTTCTTTTATGTTTTCTGTTCCCCCTTGGCAGTGAAATTGATTTTATGGACAACCCACCACGTTCCGTTTTCACCTTTACGCAGGAGATGCGTGAACTAGTTCACATGTGCTTACGTCCCACACCATTCGAAGTCAAAGTCGAAATCGTAAGAAAAAAGGTGCTTTTAAAATGTACTGGTGTGTAAAAAAGGCGGAGCTAACAGTATTCCTGAATAAATTATAAATGTTACCAGGTTTGATATGCAATACAATTAACCAGAGCCTGATTAAGGGGGAAGCTCGCTCTTCACACATTATTTATACTTAGACCGTTATTTTTTAACAAATACTTTCCTCCTATAATAAACAGAAAATTTTCATTAAAAATTATTTTAAAAGAATTCTGGTGTCTAATAACGGTGAGAAAATTGGATTTTTTACACCGTTCATTTTTTATAAAAAATATTTCCTCGTCAAAGCGTGGAATTTCTATGACATGAAGTAAAAAATAATTGTAAAAATATTCCGGTAAGAGCGAGCTTCCCCCTTAATCAGGCCCTGCAATTACCATTCATTGCATCGCTTTAGTGATAAGACAACACATTATTATTATTATTATTGTTAGTATTATTACATATTTTAAGTACTTTTATTAATTTATTTAAATGTGATCATAGATTTTTAACAACTAATAAATAAAATAATATGTTCTACATTTTAATTTAATGTTTTTAGAATTGCAGTTTATTCACAGACATTTTAAAAGGAATGAGAAATTTAAAATGACATTTTATAGATTTTGGTAAAGAAAATTATAATTTTGTCTATCTATGTTCATTTTTATTGTTATTTGTTAATGAATAATAATTAGTGATTACAAGAAAAACAAGTTCAGAAAATCTAATTTTTTATTGTATAAAATATTTCATTTCAATGTAATTTTCAAAATTTAGATTTTTAATACGTTGTATCTATTTTCTAGCACGCATTGATAAAGTATGAATGGAAGAAAAATGTTACAGAAAACTAACTAAAATATATTTTAATTCAAGAAGATAAAATTTTAAATTTCAAAACACAAGAAAAAATAGATAATGGATAAATTTAATACAATATAGTTTATTTTTCTCTTATTTTTTTATAACGTTGAATGTTGTACATTGAGTGCATAAACCGTTAAATAAAACAATAAATCTGTTATTAGTCCATAGAATATAGGAAGTTTTGTATGTTTATTTATTTTATTTTTAAACTAAAATTGAAATAGTTATGCAGTGAAACGTAATTGTATAGCTTTCAATCTCTTAAATTTAGTAAAATTTTATTTGAAGTCATCAAATTGCTTAACAATCTATAATCTATTTCAAGGAGAAATCATATTTAAAATAATAATAATAATAATAATAATAATAATATAATTATAACATTATAAATAATAAGAGCTATAAATATACGTCGCGATAACATAGATATAGAAAAAAAAATACAGACAAATGTTTAAGAAATGATATGCAACAAACAATCTGTTTTTTTTTTTTTTTTTTTTTTCAAATTTTTATGTATTTACTGTCATTTACTACGGTATGTTTGTGAATCTCAAGCTAATAAAAAAAGCGCCTCCATTTTAAGGTAAATATAAGCTTTTTCATTTGTCTCTCCGTGGCTGAGGTAGTTAGAGCGCCATGTTAGTAACGCGGTGGTCGAGCATTCAATACCCCGAAGGTCCGGGGTGTTAATTTTTGAAGATAATTAGTAGAAAAGATGTCAATTGATAAAAGAAAATTTTTTGTTGACTACACAGTATTCTTAGAATTTTTGAAAAGTTTTTTAGAAGACTTTTTTTTTTTACGTTCGGATGCTGAAATTTAAGGCAAAAATTTAGTATTCAAACATAAAAATGTTTTATAAAAATTAACTCATCGATAAATTCAGAAAGTACTACACAAACATATTTAAAATATTTTTTTATTTAACTCAAAATTAAAAAAAAAAATGTTTGCATATTTTTATAATTCTAAAACAATTATGCAGTTATTTACAAAAAAAAAAAAAAAAAAAAATGTTTTATGCATATTTACGTTTGTAATGACCGATAGTTGGCACAACCAGAGCAATAACCAATGGCCAATCATAGCAATGTGTCGGTCAATGGATCAAATGCCTCAGAAATTTGTTTTTTGAAACTCGGTCAGGCATGTATCGAATCTTCGACTGCCTTACCGCCTAGACTTTCGTGGTTTATAAAAGAGTACAAATTCTTTTCCATTGAAATTTATTATTTAACCTTAATAATAATAATAATAATAATAATAAAAAAATGCAAAATCATAACTTCGAAAAGATTTATGTGATATGATACATTAAGAATTTGTGTTTTAAAAGTTTTCTTTTTTTTTTTTATATATATATAGATTATTTTTATATTATATCAAATTTTACAGGAGATAATAGCAGTTATTGAATTGGAAAAAAGAGTAATTCTATACAAAATGTAATATTAGGATATCAGAGTATTAATATCGAATGTTTAACGCATTTAGTTTTTTATACGTTAATAGATATACAGGGTATCCCATAAGTCTGTAGAAAATTTAAAAATTCATAACTATTGAATAAATTTATAGAATTAAACGCGGTTTGCGAAAAAATTCATTCTTGTGAAGAGGTATTTATTTTTTATTTATTTATTTATTATTTTTTTTTTTTAGTAAAGATAAAATATAGTTAATTTTTTTTTTTTTTTTTGTCGGTGGTAGTTAGTCAAATAGTAAAATTTTTTTCACGGATGAGAAGGAAAAATATGCAAATGAAAGTCCTATAAATTGCACAATTTTGCGATTAGAACAGTTTATTTCTTATTTTGCCTACTACTTGTGCATAAATGTAGTTTAAATTGCGATGGTGACTTGGTAGATAAAGTTTTGTTGGTGAGGGTGTTTTCCCTCAGGTAAGACCCGCCGACTGAAGCCGCAGTTAGCAGTGTCATAATTCGTTAGCATACTGTACTTTGTGGTGACGACGGACACATACATAGAATAGGATTTACATGCCTTTAAACATTTACATGCGAATAAGTACAGTTTTTTACGAAAATGTGTGATCTGGTCACTCACAGCGCCCTCTGTCTACAAATAGCTCAATTATTATTTTTTCTTTACAAAAAAAAAAAAAAAAAGTATAACCCTCTCCACGAGAATGATTTTTTTCGCAAACCGCGTTTAATTCTATCAATTTATTCCATAGTTATGACTTTTTAAAATGTCTACAGACTTATTGGACTCCCAGTATATCTTATAATTCTAATAATTGAATCCATCTCATATTGAAAAAAAAATGAAAGACCTCCAAATTTCTTTCTATTTTTAAATTGAATTTTATGTTTATATTATATTTCTTTATGAATATACACTGGTTCTCATAATTATAAGGACACCAGTTTTTCTATATTAACTAAACACTGAACACTATTATTTAAAAAATATATTTTTTATTAATTTGAATTTCATTAATAGACTATATTTAAAAAGTTTTATCGTTTTTCTATCTTAAAAAACTGTAAATACGGTCAAAAAGATGATTTTTCAAGTGTTCACAATTATAAGGACAGCTCGAATCTTAGTAATTTTTTACTTTCTCTTACCCATAAGGTAGAGAAAGTATTGTTTTGGGGTCAAATTTTCGAACGCGAGATTTTGTTATATTTACACGTTTTGAGGTCCCCTGAATACGAAAATCATGTTTTTAGTAAATGGTCTGTGTGTATGTCTCTGTGTGTGTGTGTGTGTGTGTGTGTGTGTGTGTGTCTGTGTGTGTGTCTGTCTGTTATCAGCATATCTCAAAAACAAATTATGCCAGAAAGTTCAAACTTGATATTCTAAATGTCAAGGATCATATAGGGATGCTACAGTAAGCTTTTCGTTAAGATCAAGTAAATGGTTCGTGTACAGGGACAATCAAGAGAATTTTAATACATTACGTCTATGGGGGAAATTGCAGGTAAGTAGAGTTTAACGTCTATAGATTGCACTAAACCAAATGAAACAAATATATATTTTTTGTAATAGAGATAGTTAACTGGGAAAAAAAATTTGTATGTAGGAGCCTCGCCCCCCCCCCCTCTGGGGGGGAAGTCCCCCCTCGAGGGGAGTAAATTTTCATGATGGGTATCTTTCAAAAGAGCTCGCTAATACCTTTAAAACGAATGGTTGAACCATCGATCTGCGATAATTTAAAACAAAGTTATCGATTTTTTTTACTTTTAACGAAAAAAAAAAAAAAAAAAAAAGAAGAAGAATACAATGGACGTTTTTTGGATATTTGGTGTTATACTCTTCTCTAATATGGAAATCGTCTGCATTATCATAAAAGATAATTTTTTTTAAATAATAATTTTAATAAATTATTTTTTAATAACCGAATTAAATTCTATATAAATGTAGGTGCATTAATGAAACGGGGGGTTGAGGGGGGCGGTAGCCCCCTCACACAGAACTAATTATCATATAAAACTCTTCAGAAGTCTAAAATGAATTGTTTAACACAGGTTTACATAACAGTACTCGTTATCTTACCTTTTAATCTGCAACCTGTATTTATAGTAATGAATTTCAGGGTAAGAGAAAGTTGTGTGAGTGACACACCAGATTATTTTCAGTTATTCTTTAAATTAATATTTTATAGGGTCTCCTTTTAGGGTGATCAGTGAGACTTTCTCTCTGGTATATATATATATATATATATATATATATATAAATTTTTTTTTATTCAATTTCAATTCCATTTAATACAGCATAGATGATATTCTGAATACATTTAAACTATTTAAAATTGCTTTCCACTTGCATGCAATTTTCTAATATGATAAATTAATGTTTTTTCAACTTTTGGGCCACGGGAAAGGCAATAATACCGAAGTTTCTTTCTTCAAACTATTTCCTATTGCTCTAGAAATAGAGCAAAAAGGTAAGTCTTGTTGAAAAAAATATTATTACCCCCTAAAATCTAACAAAAATATGAGAATTCCACTTTTAAAATTTGCAAATATTCTTTTGATGTTCATAATAATTGAGAAAATTACTTAATTCATTCTGCTTTCAGTAGAAACCGCTCCCCAGAGCACCATAGATCCACCTTTAAAATTCCCGATTCATATCTGCCTTTAAAAAATCTGCTCTGTCTTTCGTTATCTTCAGATCGTGCCAGTAACTGTTAAAACCATTTGGTTAATCAAGAATAAAATGTTTTTCATCCGAAACCATTTACCAACATTTTACCATTTAATGTTGCCTTTATTCAACTTTAACACAGACATTCTTTCCCCCATTAAATGCTCATTGATTATTACAGGTTTTTATTCATTTTAACATATTACTAATTATTTCAAACATGCGTAAATGTGGACTCCAACCTTTCGTTAAAAATTACGAGGAAATTCAGCAGCAGTCATTACGAGTAGAGGGATTATGAGTCTTCGATCTCTGTAAAACCACTCTGATTTTGCATGAGATCTCTCTCCTATTGAACCAGCAGTTCAACGTTTGATCACATTTCCTTCAGCAATTTTAGATCTTCAAATTTCATTAGAAATTCGGCTGATTGAAATTATCATTCCACTTAAAAAATAAATTTATCATACTTCACTACATGAACGTTCTTTTTTTTTGAGGAATTACCAGTAATGTCCGTCCAAGAAAAATTGAAGTCTTATATATGAATTAATCTAGCATAGTAATTAACGAATTTGCATGTCAACTGTAATTTATCCGCTAGTAAGTTAAATAAAACGAAAAAATCTTGACTGTCCCTATAATTATGAACATCTAAAAACGTGGAGAGAAAATATTTTGCATTATTTTTTATTAATTTTATTTCATATAAAAAACAAATTATAGTAGTTTTTGGTTTTTAGAATGCTAGATATATTAAGTGCACTTTGTATAATCTTGTTCACAATTATTTTTACACTAGCCACCTTCGGCGACCAGCTGGTTCGAGATCCCTGAAAAACCTGACTTTACGAAACTCCCGCTCGGTGGCGACTGCGGCGCCCTTTTCCCGTTTCAGGTCCCGTTTCACATCTTATTGATATAGCGTGAAAATAGCTTATAGAAATCGTAGTAAATTCCAGTGAGGTAGCGCCTTCGGTGCACTCTTCCCTTTTCAATATCTGAAACAGCCTGTTCACTCACCATGTTATGATATTTCAAATTTCTGACTTTAGCTAAGTCCGCTCGGTGGCGCCTGCGGCGACTTATTCCCGTTTTAGAACTTACAACACCTTCCTCGCTCATTAGAATTTGAAATATTGAAATTTTAAAATATTACAGCGCCATCTGGCGGTAGGAATTTCTGTAATATATTGTACAATTCCAAATCATCAGAGCTTTCAAATGATGTATTACTTATGAAATTATTTTAATTAGTAGCTGAGATACAAAAGAAAACCTAATCAGGATACCTTAAAACGTGTAAATCAGGTGAAATCTCAAATTCGACTTTCGATAATATAAAAATGAAATTATGCTAATTAGAAGCTGAAATACAAAGATAATAAAAACATTTTTTTTAAAGATTTGTGTCTGACTTATCTGTGGTTTTCTCCAAAACTTGCTTAATTTCGGGCTATATACCGTTAAAAATTATTAGTACGGAATGTGAGCGAAAATCTGAATTTGAAACTCTGTAAAATATAAAAGAATAAAAATTTTCTGGGTTTTCCGTAGTTTTCTCCGAAAGTTTCGTACAGAATTTGAACGGCTTATATCATTTTAATAGCCTGCAATAAAAATACTTTAAAATATCTTTTGAATGATATATTATGTATTACAATAATGAATATCTTTGATATATTTTGAACTCAAAATGGCTAATCTATCAAGGGCGATTAACGATTTCTATTGAAATCCGTCTAAAATTTAAGAATTCCAAAACTGCTTTTTTACAACCGAATTCATAAAAAAAAGGAAAAAAAAATCAATATTAATCTGTTAAAAGTAACTTTTGGTGTCATTAACAAATGAAATAAAAATGAATTTAAATAAATATAATTTGTCTTACAATCTTTCATTATCGTAACACATTTAAATATGCTCTCTGATATCATTCTGAAATTTCCTCCTTTTTAACCCTGTTCTATCTGTTAAGTTATTAAAACGTTTATGTTACGTATCCAATTTTTTGTTACGATCGCGGACATTTCTACGTTTTTTAAACTAGTCTGAAAGCAAACTAAACGTTTTGAAAATTTTCTAAAATAATTACAATGTTTCGATATTACATTATTGTTACGTTTCAGTGACATCTTGTGTTGTTAGAGTTTTATACTTAAAAATATGTACTACATAAGGATATTGATTTTCATTTGCAAAAGAAATTAATTTTGAAAACACGATATCTAATAATACCTAATCCGTAATTTAGCCTGAGAAAGGAAATGTACCCTTTTAAAAAATAATGATTTTATGAAGTTTCAGCAAAAATATTTTAAGAAAGATAATATTGAATGTTGCCTTTTCAAACATTTATTTACTAGCTGATACTTCTACGATATTTATTAGATACGTTGTATTACATTAAGAATTTCTTTAGTAAATGGAGTTATGTTGAAAAGGTTTCTTCTTTTTTCAAATACATAGTAAGATATTGAATACGTTTTCTATTTTATAAAATAAAAACCTATAGATTTATAAAACATTTTAATGAAGTTATGGTGATTCCGATATTTCAACATTCTTTTAAATAGTAGCAAAGTATTTTACGTTTAATTTATAATAGAAAATATCAGATTTTTTTTTTTTTTTTTTTTTTTTTTTTTTATTGGTACACTAAAATTGGCATCCGCAGAATTCTGAACTTTTTTGTTGATGGACTAATATTATAAGAATTCAAATAGCAATTTTTTGTATTACAGTATTCGTAATGAAGCATTAAAATGTCATTCATTAATTCTAGCTCTATTTTTTAATAATAAGTAATTTTTTTTTTATAAGCGTAATTCACAATTAAATTGTACATTTATCATCCATATTAATAAACTAAATTTTAACAGTTATAAGTACGTAAGTGCCAACTTGAACAGTTTTTTAACACCGGCATTTACTTTCAAAAAATTTATCTTGTTTAATTTCAGAAAACTGCTAAAAAAATATTAAAAATTTCTTTTATAAATTTCCGGTAGCAAACAAACGTACAAGTTGGCATCTATGTAAGTAGACTTTGTTTTCTTTAAACCGGTTTAAAGGTCAGATTTTAGTTTTAAAAAGTATTAACTCGCTTATAATATTTAATAAAAATATAGGGTCTATATTAGATATCTTAATTTTATTTTAAATGAAAAATATCCTTTAAAGTGGCTTATAATGAATATTTACATTACATTTTAAAGCAACAATTTTAGTATAAACTTTTACATATGTTTTACAAATTCATGGTCCAATAATAAAATAATCTTTTTAATATAAAAATAATTGTCTATATGGATACGTCTCAATGAAAATAAATGTAAGAATATGATACTTTTCTCTTTTTAATTTAATTAATTTTTGTTTAGATTAATTTTTTTATTATTTTTTTTTTCACTTTAGATTTAGATATGTTTTGGCTTATCATTGAACAGTTCAAATTTTGATAGATGATAATATTGAACGCGTCTCCTTTAATTTTGAGAATTCAAACGCTACAAAATATCTATTTATATTTTCAAATTTTTATATACAAAACTTTATTTCAGAATAAAGTTGAAATATGCAATAATAAAATGTCATAATAACTTTTGATAAAAAGTAAAAATTTAACATAATTTTAAATTTTGTACTTTATTCTTTTCTTTTTTTTTTTTTAATCTTTTATTGAAGTGTTGAAAACGTAATTATTTAAAATTTGGGAATTCTATCTTATTGCTTCACACTATTCTTCACATTGTAATCTCTTTCTTTTTCTCAATGTCTGGTCTCACTCTCTCTCTCTATTCATGTATCCACCTACTTATCCTTATATAAATTTAACACTAAATTTATAATTTTGAGAATTCAAACGCTAGAAAATCTCTATTTATATTTTCAAATTTTTATATATAAAACTTTATTTCAGAATAAATTTAAAATATGCAATAATAAAATGTCATAATAACTTTTGATAAAAATAAAAAAATTAACATAATTTTAAATTTTGTACTTTATTCTTTTCTTTTGTTTTCTTTCTCTTTTTTTTTTTTTTTTTTTTTTTTTTTTAAATCTTTTATTGAAGTGTTGAAAACGTAATTATTTAAAATTTGAGAATTCTATCTTATTGCTTCACACTATTCTTCACATTGTAATCTCTTTCTTTTTCTCAATGTCTGGTCTCACTCTCTCACTCTATTCATCTATCCACCTACTTATCCTTACATAAATTTAACACTAAATCTAAGTAAATATCTGTCTGCGTTTATCTGTTAAGCAAGTTATATATATATATATATATGTATATATATATATACACAGTACCTGCCGCTTATTAAAATCACATTCGTTCTGAGCTAAAATGATTTTATTAAGGGGCTGATTTTCATATCCAGAGACCGTTCCTGCACTCAATAAAAAGGTTTTTATACTTCTCTGAATTTGGAAAGAAATTTCAAAAGATAACGAGCAATGGAATTAATAAGCAATATTAATTTTTTTAAGATAATTAATTTTTTCGTTAATATAAGTAAATTAAACGCATTCAAAGTTTCTATGCGCATTCCTTTGAGTAGAATCATTATTACTTTGCCAAAAGTTCATGTTTTTCTTCTAAATTTAAAATCTTTAGATTTAAACATCTTGCTTCATAGTTATTTCAAAATAAGAACTAGAAATTGTCTTTTAATAATTAATATATATATACATATATATACAAGTAATCGCCGCTTAATAAATTCACTGGTTAATAAAATTAGCCGTTTAATCTGATCAAATTGCCAGGAGTGGATTCAAATTAATACAAACTAATTTTAAACCCGCCGCTTAATAAAATCAGCATCGCCGGTTATTAAACTCAAAAAAATTCTCTTCAGCAACAAAAATATTATTTACGTAAGCTTTTTTTTCAAAAAAAAAAAAAAAGAAAGAAAGAAAGAAAGAAATTAAAGCACAGTAACGCTCTTTGTCGAAATTTTTGCACTTGCAGCATTGTTACGAATTAAACAAGCCACATCACCAGAGCTGCCAACCTTTTCAACATTTAAATCAAAATTGACACCAATATTTTTAAATGAAAAATGTTATATATATTTTCGACGATTAATAATACAGGAAACAGCTTTAAAAATTTTCCGGTTTAATGACTCCCTTGAAAAACGGGAGACTTGGCACCTATGCATCACTCATCTCGTTTAAGGAAAGTGTTCTTCAAAGCGCGGTAATAAGTTACAAATTTGATTTGATTCACAAGATATTTATATATTTAAATTATTAAAAGGCAATTTCTAGTTCTTATTTTGAAATAATTATGAAGCAAGATGTTTAAACGTAAAGATTTTAAATTTAAAAGAAAAGCATGAACTTTTGGCAAAGTAATAATGATTCTCCTCAAAGTAATGCGCATAGAAAATTGGAATGCGTTTAATTTACTTATATTAACGAAAAAATTAATTATCTGTCAAAAAATTATATTGCATATTAATTCGATTGCTCGTTATATTTTGAAATTTCTTTATAAATTCAGAGAAGTATGACACATTTTTCTTGACTGCAGGAACAGTCACCGTATATAAAAATCTGCCCTTTAATAAAATCATTTTAGGTGAGAACGAATGCGATTTTAATAAGCGACAGGTACTATATATATATATATATATATATATATATATATATATATATATTACTTGCAAATCAAATCAAATTTGTAACATATTACCGCGCTTTGAAGAACACGTTCCTTAAAATATTTATCGAGATACGTGATTTGACTTGTTTAATTTGTAACGATACTGCAAGTGTAAAAGTTTCGACAAATAGAGTTACTTGAAATATTGCTGTGATTTAATTGCTCTTTTTATTTGAAAAAAAAATCGCTTGCATAAATGATATTTTTGCTGCTAAAGAAATTTCTTTTGAGTTTATTAACCGGTGATGCTTATTTTTTTAGGCGGCGGGTTTAAAAGTAGTTTGTATTGATTTGAATCCGGTCCTGGCAATTTGATAAGATTACTAGCTGATTGATCAGCTGATTTTATTAACCAGTGAATTTATTAAGCGGCGGTTGCTGTATAGATATTTATATATATATCGATATTAATATAGCTATAGATAGATATAGATATAACTTTAATTCCATTTTATGTTTTTTTTTTTTTTTTAATTATTTATAATTTAATATACAATGCACATCTTATAAAGTCCTTATTCATATTTAAAATCGCATATATAAGTGCATCCTTTTAATTTAAATTTATAATTCTGTACAAAAATTAACTTGAAAAATCAAATAATAATAATGATAATATGTAATAATAATAAAGGTTACAATTTATGAATAAATGTGTGTACGTTTAACTTTAATTTTTTTTTTTTTACTTTCCCTTACCGATAGGGTCGAGCAAGTATTGTTTTAGGGTCAAATTTTCGAACGTGAGTTTTTGTTATATTTACATGTTCCGAGGTCCAATTTTAGAATTTAGCAAATGGTCTGTGTGTCTGCCTGTGTGTTTGTGTGTCTGTTTGTCTGTCTGCGTGATTGTGTGTCTGTGTGTCTGTCTGTGTGGATGTCTGTGTGTCTGTTATCAGCATATCTCAAGAACAAATTCTAGCAGAAATTCCAAACTCGGTATTCTAAATGTGTATCAAATAGGGATGCTACAGTAAGCTTTTCGTTGAGATGAAGCAGATGGTTCGTGTACAGGGACATTCAAAAGTACTCAAATACATTACGTCTATGGGGAAAATTGCAGGTAAGTAGAGTTTAATATCTATAGACTGCACTGAACCAAATGAAACAAATATATATTTTTTTTTTGTAAGAGAGATAGTCTACTGGGATTTTTTTTTTTTTTTTGTGTATGTAAGAGCCTCATCTCCCCCCCCCCACCCCCTGGGGAAGTCCACCCTCGAGGGGAGTAAATTTTCATGATGTGCATCTTTCAAAAGAGCTCGCCAATATCTTTAAAATGAATGGTTGAACCATCGATCTGCGACAATTTAAAATAAATTTCTCGATTTTTTTTTTATTTTTAACATTTTTAACATTTTTTTAAGAATGTAATATTGAGAATAAATTCAACTTTATATATATATATATATATATATATATTTAGTGTTATACTACTTCACTGATATGGAAATTGTCTGTATTATCATACAAGATAATTTTTTTAAATAATAATTTTAATAAACTAGTGGATCTTCAGATCAGGAGCCTCAACGTCCTCTTTGCATCAGACATTATTCAATAGGTCATTTTTATTTATTCCTTATCATATAATAGTATACATTGATTCGATCGACTTATTATAATAATCAGATACATTCCTGAGGGGAGCGGCAGCCCCCCTCAACCCCCTGCTGTATCTCTCTTTGTATACCTATTTGTATATCATATAAAGTACTACGGAATTGTAAGTAATTGCATTTATTTTTGTATAAATTCTTTCAAAGAGGCTTAGTAAGTCGATAAAATGCTAATTCTGTGCATTTCTTCTCGTTTTAGCGTTAAAATAGCCTAATTTTCCTTTAAAAACGCATTAAAAAGGTCCAACAAGGGAAAAAATGGATTTGGCGCCAAATTTGGCGACTGTTTCCCTCCTTGGCGATTTTTTGGCGGCCTTGGCGAGAAAATCCTTATTAGGGATATACCAAATATGGAAGCTCTAATCTCAGTGGCTGATGAGATACGAGAATTTTCCAGAACAGTCTGTGTTCGATAGAATAGTATAAAAGGAGCATTTTTTTTTTAGCCAAGGCGGTCAATCTCAGATCTGTTTCTGTTTCGTCAAATGCTTGCTTTGCTTTGAGCCTCTTTGAATGAGACTTGTTTATGTGTTATTGATAAACAGTTTGTACTGTTGTTTTGCTGTTAACGGCTGTTGTTTAAGCTATGTTTACTGGTTGAATTGAAGCTGATACTTGGTGTATAGACCTGTATTTTTCTGGAACTTTCTGTGAATAAATCACTGAATTTTTGCAAGTTTCGCCTTTCATTCTCGGACAACTTACGAACCCCCAAGTACGCAACAATATGTATTCTTAATAAACGACAGTCTTGTATTATTTCCCTGAAATTCATAAATACCAAATTTCATACAAAAAAAAAAAAAAAAAATAGCATATCAGAAATATTTTGCGTAACCTTTAAACTAATTATCAATTTTATGCCCACAATTTTCAATATGAAAACATGTTTCTAAAATTCTAATAAAATTTTATTATGTTTGATGGGGTGTAACCATGTTAAAATACACTTTTAAGAAATACCGACTATAGACAGTAATAGTACGAAATTCCTTTATGTATCCCGGAAAAGTAGCTACAGTCATTATAAACGCCAATAATAAGAATAAACCTAATTAATTATAACTCATTAATTTTTCAAACTAATTTGACATCATTTGGATGATTACAGTACATACTCTGGACTATTTTGTGTGGTCCCATATATTATTTAGTCTATACATAACCTTTTTTAAGAGTAAACATGATTCTAAGCATCTTTATAATGTATGTTAATTTTATTAAGTTCAATTCAGCATAAACGCATTAATTGTGCTCGCTTAAATAAAAATTTGTCCATAGGGTCAAATGTTACGAAATTCTTTCCTGTGTCTTTTTAAACAAACCATAAACATTGTATACACCAGTAAAAAGTATTCAGCTTACTTTGCGTTTAAATTTAATAATTGTTCCAAATTTAACATCGTTTGGATGACTACGTGACATTGTCAGAACATTTTTGCAAGGACCTATACATTAATTAGAAAGCTTAAGAGCACATATTTTCTACAAACATCATAAGTTTAAGCATCTTACTCACGTACGCTAGTTTCATTTTCTTCATTGCAAAGTAATGATATTAAAATGCGTTTAAACGAAATTCACCCCATACGCCGTAATGTTAAGAATTTGGCGTGTCCCTGTATACAGTTTATAAAAAATATAGCAATAAAAATTATACAGCTACTTATATGCAAAACGTGTGCGCCAATTTGCAAGTCAATCGAAGGAATTTTGCGGCCGCTATTGCGGTACATGCAAATTTTTCACATAGGCTGTATAAATAAGAAAAACTTCGGCGTGTCCCTGTACACGAACGACAAATGGAATACACACCTAACACTATACAGCTAATACCGTTGGGCTCATGAATATGTGTACCAAATTGCAAGTCAATAGCGTTATTTTGGGGGCTGCTATCGCGGTACATACAAATTCTTCCCATAGGCCGTAATGATAAAAAAAAAACTTTGGCGTGTCCCTGTACACGAAACACAAATGGAATGCACACCCACAACTATACAGCTAATTTCGTGGGGATCATGAACATGTGCACAAAATTTCAAGTCAATAGCATGATTTTTGCGGCCGCTATCGCACGACAGACAGACAGACAGACTGACAGACAAAATCCAAAATCCTTGTGAGTCTCAACAGAGGACCTCCACTGAAGTTTCGGCA
Source organism: Salticus scenicus (assembly GCA_963930645.1). Taxonomy (NCBI): domain Eukaryota; kingdom Metazoa; phylum Arthropoda; class Arachnida; order Araneae; family Salticidae; genus Salticus; species Salticus scenicus. The sequence goes on along the minus strand of CAWVNO010000722.1, from coordinate 176,863 downwards.
AAAATTGGAAGTCAATAGCTTGATTTTTGTGGTGGCTATCGCGGAACATACATATTCTTCCCATAGGCCGTAATGATAGAAGATCTTTGGCGTGTCCCTGTACACGAACTACAAATGGAATACACACCTAAAACTATACAGCTGATTCCGTTGGGTTCATGAACATGTGTACCAAATTGCAAGTCAATAGCGTGATTTTTGTGGCCGCTATCGCGGTACATAGAAATTCCTCCCATAGGCCGTAATGATAACAAAACCTTTGGCATGTCCCTGTACACGAATTACAAATGGAATACACACCCAAAACTATACAGCTGATTGCGTGGGGCACATGAATACGTGTATCAAATTGCAAGTCAATAGCGTGTTTTTGTGGCCGCTATCGCGATACATACAAATTCCTCCCATAGGCCGTAATGATAAGAAAAACTTTGGCGTGTCCCTGTATACGAACTACAAATTGAATACATACCAAAAACTATACAGCTGATTTCGTTGGGGCATGAACATGTGTACCAAATTTCAAGTCAATAACGCTATTTGTGCGGCCGCTATCGCGCGACAGACAGACACAGCCCAAAACCGTTTTGAGTCTCAATGTAGGGCCTCCACTGACGTTTCGGCAATTATTTTTTAAAAACGGAATCATTTTTTAAAAACCGAATTAAATTCTATATAAATGTAGGTGAATCAATGCGACGGGGGGTTGAGGGGGCGTTAGCCCCCCCCTCACACAGAACTCTTCCTAAGCCTAATATGTATAATTTAACACAGGTTTACATAACAGTAATCGTTATCTTACCTCTTAATCTGCAACATTTATTTATAGTATTAAATTTCAGGGTAAGAGAAAGTCGTGTGAGTAACACGGCAGAATATTTATTCAAAAAATGCGTTATTTAAATCATAGTTAAGTAGGATTATTTAAATGTAATTAATAACTATATCTAATAAATATTTTTTTTATTTAATCGTATCTCAATTCATTTAAACTGGTACTTACTATGTATATTTGAAATGATTATTATATATATTTGAATGAAAATTAAATTTTGATGCTGTCATGCTTAATTTTAAAATTAATTATTAATGATATTCTTGTTTATATTTTGTACTTTTTACTTCTAATTTACGAATGATGTTAAAACGTTATATTTCCGTTAAATTAAAGTTTTAGTAAAGAATTTAAATATGTTTTTAAACAGTTAAATTACATGTCTAAGAAATAATATTTAAAACCTGGAAGTAACGTAAAATTATTCATGGATGTGGTTTAAAGAGCATTATTAGCGCAATAAACGTTTACATTTTTACCACAGCAGTAAACTTTCATAAAAAGGGAAAATTATCATTTGACTCTTATAAAGATCTCATCTCATAAAAATGGAAATATGAATACTTAAAAAGTTGTTATAAAAATATGTTTGCAAACATTTGGGAGAGACTAAGTACTCGGAAAATTGGACCATTATGGGAGTCATGGTGTAAATGGCAAAATGTTTTCCAGAAATGCGTAAAGAAATTTCGAAAACTATAAATGGGATTTTTAGCACGTAATAAGCATATAATTTTTACGTTTTATTCCTGAGGGATCAAATAATGTATTAAAAAATTTATTGGTGTGCTTTACGGAGTAGTTTTCTAAATGTACTGCAGAATTTTGTAAAAATAAACCCTTGATGTTTTAAATATAATATTATTTTAAGAAAAAACATCTGTAGTTTCCTTTTTTTTAAATCCATTTAATATAAGAATTATAAGAATAAACATAAATATACATAAATTAATATTTATATTTTCGATTTTCATATTAAATACATTTGTTATAATTACAATCTTATTTGTGGGTGTGACCATCTTTTTAATGAATAAATTTACATGTCATTTAAAATACTGTTTCAAAAGCATAATTACTTTTTTAAATCATCAATATAAAAAACAAATGAACAAGCTATGTGTTAAAATCCCGAATACCAATTCATTTATCAAATATTAATCTTACCTATACATATGAGGAATTGTGAATCTGCACAAGAAATACACTCGATTTTGTAAAATTTTTATTTAAATTCGTGATTTAATTTCAAATACTACAAAGTGCAGATTTTATGCGTAGACATGGTCAGCTGGTAAACCGTTTCCCATCCCTGGATAAGAAAAAAAAAAAAAAAAAAGGCACTGTACCATAAAATGGTCAGAGATACGACAAAACAAAGCAATTTCTTTCGGCTCAGTTCCAAGAATATTTATGTTTCTTTTTCTGGTAGTCGCTATTTTCAAACAAGATGGATGCTATAGTTGATTAATAAACTTGGTTGAGACCCTTCTAAGGTGTGTATATATGTTAAATCTTAACCAAATCCATTCCCATATACTTTTATTTATTTATTTATTTACAGGATGTCAGTTTGAAATTTTCAAATGGAAAGAAAATGGTAAATCAAGCTGCCTAACGAACTCATGGAAGGAAGATTAGTCTAAGATAAGTCCACTGTTCAACTTTGGTTTGAACTTATTCAGTATTTCCAAGGTTATCGTGATGACAGGTGAACAGATAAACTAAATTATTGCAATAGGTCTAAGAACTAATTTAAGTTTCGCTCTGACATCTCGCTTTACGTTTTCAAATGACAGAAATGTTTCTGGTATTTTACATTTTTCGGGTTATTCACAAACTACATCTGAAAAGAAATGCAAGTAAACAGTTTTTTTTTTTTTTTTTTTTTTTTTTTAATGCATAGATAATGTTGGGCATAGCCTGGTATTTTTAAATTCTAATTTTACAGTTGAGCATTTTTTAACAAATCTTATTATGTAAAAGTTTTTAAAATTTATTTTTCCTTTAAATTAATTATAGACAAATGATTATTATCAAAAATGCGATAAATACCTTTGATTGAATAAAAATACACGACCTAATTCTTTTTTCAACCACAATATTTAATGTAAAATTTTTAACATGGTACTGATGGTACTAATTTTCACTCAGTTTTCAGCACTGAATCTCGAAAAAAAAAATTACTTTATATATATATATATATATATATATATATATATATATATATATATATATATATATATATATATATATATATATATTCATCCACTTGGAAATATTTTATTAGTCATGGCAATAAACGTTCTAAGTATTAGAGAAAAACAACTCTGTAAATATATTGGTGTATATTTATACGTATACAATTTTTATTAGACATATGCATACGCTTATGCAGGATTACTTGATAAAATTAAAAAAAAGAAAATTAATAATACGGCTATTTAGTTTAATTTGCTACCCCCAAAATTTTTATTAATCAATTAGTTAAATATATATATTGTAAGAAAATATAGCATATATAAATAATTGAATTCCACAGAGTTTACACGATCCCTAATAAAATTAGGTATTATATAGGTATGGCTAACAGAAGAAATTATATTAGTTTAAAAAGGCACACCGCAGATTCTAAGCCTGAGGGGAGTGCCTTCCATGGAGGTCTTCTTATCTTAAGGAATATATACATATATAATTTTAAAGAGATTAAATACTGTATGTTTTTGAAATTACCTTTCAACTCTTAACTAGTATGTTGTGGCCACCACAAGGCTTTCTTCTATATTTTCCTATACATATTATATCAGTAACAATATTTAAAAAAAAAAAGATTTTCTTTTTCTAAGGGTTTTTTTTTTTTTTTTTTTTTTTTTTTTTGTTAAAAGTAATACATATTCAATCAGTAACAATATTAAAAAAAAAAAAAAAAAAAAAAAAAAAAAAAAAGAATATTTTTCTTTTTTTTTGTTAAAAGTAAAAAAAATCGATAACTTTGTTTTAAATTATCGCAGATTTATAGTTCAACCATTCGTTTTAAAGGTATTAACGAGATCTTTCGAATGATACCCATCTTCAAAATTTACTCCCCCCCCCTGGGGGCTACTTCCCCCCCAGGGGGGAAGCGATGCCCCCTCATGCACAAATTTTTTTTCCTAGTTACATACTACTATTATCAATAATTCATATTAATTATACAATCACAAGTGTAAAATAACTCTTATTATGCACATTTATACGAATTTTTGTCCTATATTGCCATGTTAAAAATTTAGATAAAATGCTATCACAGCGCCACCTGCTGAGCTATTGATCCCCAAATATAATCAGCACCAGTTTATGTCGGGGACCAACTAGATACCAAGTTTGGTAAAATTTCGTTTAAAAAAAAAATATATATATATATATACGATTTTTTTTGTTTTTTTTCGTTAAAAGTAAAAAAAAAAAAAATCGATAACTTTGTTTTAAATTATCACAGATTTATGGTTCAACCATTCGTTTTAAAGGTATTGACGAGACCTTTCGAAAGATATCCATCTTAAACTTTGCTCCCTGGGGGGGGGGGGGGTACTTCACCCCCCCAGTGGAGGGGGAACCGATGCCCCCACATGCACAAAAATTTTTTCCTTGTTAACTACTACTATTATCAACAAGATCTTTCGGGGGGGGGGAAGCGATGCCCCCCCCCAATGCACAAAATTTTTTTCCTAGTTACATACTACGATTATCAATAATTCATATTAATTTTAGAATCACAAGTTTAAAATAACTCTAATTATGCACATTTATACGAATTTTTGTCCTATACTGCCATGTTAAAAATTTAGATAAAATGCTATCACAGCGCCACCTGTTGAGCTATTGATCCCCAAAATAATCAGCACCAGTTTATGTCGGGGACCAACTAAATACCAAGTTTGGTAAAATTTCGTTACAAGAAAAAAAAAAAAAAAAAAAAAAAAAAAAAAACGATTTTTTTTTTCTGTTTTTTTCGTTAATAGTAAAAAAAAAATCGATAACTTTGTTTTAAATTATCACAGATTTATGGTTCAACCATTCGTTTTAAAGGTATTGACGAGACCTTTCGAAAGATATCCATCTTAAACTTTGCTCCCTGGGGGGTGGTACTTCACCCCCCCCCCAGTGGAGGGGGAACCGATGCCCCCATATGCACAAAAATTTTTTCCTAGTTAACTACTACTATTATCAACGATATCTTTCGGGGGGGGAAGCGATGCCCCCCCCAATGCACAAAATTTTTTTCCTAGTTACATACTACGATTATCAATAATTCATATTAATTTTAGAATCACAAGTTTAAAATAACTCGTATTATGCACATTTATACGAATTTTTGTTCTATACTGCCATGTTAAAAATTTAGATAAAATACTATCACAGCGCCACCTGTTGAGCTATTGATCCCCAAATATAATCAGCACCAGTTTATGTCGGGGACCAACAAAATACCAAGTTTGGTAAAATTTCGTTAAAAAAAAAAAAAAAAAAAAACGATTTTTTTTTTCTAAGGTTTTTTTTTTTTTTTTTTTTTTTTTTTTTTTAAGTAAAAAAAATCGATAACTTTGTTACATCCCTTTGCGGCGCAAGACATTTCAGATCATTTAAATTATACTGCCTCCGGAATTCCTGAACTAAATTAAACTAGAAGAAATTTTAAATTTTCAGGTTAAAAAATCTGGCCTTTTCTACTATGTTATAAACGTAAATTTTTGCTAAAATATTTCCGGGATGAATTTTTGCAGCTGGATCTTAAATTTTGCGTCCTCGCAGCGAGGACACCGCGCGTTAAGGTGTTAAATTATCACAGATTTATAGTTCAACCATTCGTTTTAAAGGTATTGACGAGACCTTTCGAAAGATACCCATCTTGAAACGTCCCCCCCCCCGGGGGAACCGATGCCCCTACATGCACAATTTTTTTTTTCCCAGGTAACAATATTATTATCAACGAGACCTTTCGAAAGATACCCATCATGAAAATTTACTTCCCCTGGGGGGGGGGAACCGATGCCCCCACATGCACAAAAGATTTTTCCTAGTTAACTACTACTATTATCAATAATTCATATTAATTTTACAATCACAAGTTTAAAATAACTCTCATTATGCCCATTTATACGGAATTTTGTCCTATGCCGCCATGTTAAAAATTTGCATAAAATGCGATCACAGCGCCACCTGTTGAGCTATTGATCCCAAAATCTAGCCAGCACCAGTTCATGTCAGGGTGCAACTAAATACCAAGTTTGGTTAAATTTCATTCATTGGTTCGTGAGATACAGCGTCCACAAAAAATGATACAGACAGACAGACATTTTCTAAAAACTATTAATTCGTGTTCTCCACATCCCAAAACCTGTAAATCCATCAAAAAGTGGAGTTCGAAAATTTTCGCGAATCCAGTACTTTCTCTATATTACATATAGAAGAAAGTAAAAATGGAAATAATTTTTAGACAAGAGGAAGTTTGTAAAGAAAATTATCCAAATTTTTCAACATTCCAAAAATTTAGTTAGAAAATTTTGTTGTCTTTAAAAGGAAACCCGAAAAAGAGTTTTACTTTTTATTGATAAGTGGCGCCATGATATACAGTCTAATGTAGTTAAAAGGTTTAGTTTCTAAAATACGTTTCGGACAAAATTGATTAATGTGTATTTTGGTTATAGTCTGTGAAAGGATTTATGTAAATCTCTTCCTAATTTTGTACACTTTCTGAAATTCTGAATTTTGAATAAACGTTCTTGTAGTGGAGTTCATATAAAGTGATTTTTAATTTATTGATTTTTTTCTTTTAGTGTCTAACTGAATCACCATACAAAATTACTATAATATATATATATATATATATATATATATATATTAAATAAGTGTCCCCTTATATAACATACGCATTGGAACACGCCATAGAAAACATTTTTACTTTCTTCTATATGTAATAGAGAGAAAGTATTGGATTCGCGAAAATTTTCGAAGTCCACTTTTTGATGGATTTACATGTTTTGGGATATGGAGAACACGAATTAATAGTTTTTAGAAAATGTCTGTCTGTCTGTCTGTATCATTTTTTTGTGGACGCTGTATCTCACGAACCAATGAATGAAATTTAACCAAACTTGGTATTTAGTTGCACCCTGACATAAACTGGTGCTGATTAGATTTTGGGATCAATCGCTCAATAGGTGGCGTTGTGATCGCATTTTATGCAAATTTTTAACATGGCAGCATGGGACAAAATTCCGTATAAATGGGCATAAAGAGAGTTATTTTACACTTGTGATTGTAAAATTAATATGAATTATTGATAATAGTAGTAGTTAGCTAGGAAAAAAATTTTGTGCATGGGGGGGCATTGGTTCCCCCCCCCGGGGGGAAAGTTCCCACCCGGGGGGGCAAAATTTCAAGATGGGTATCTTTCGTAAGATCTCGTCAATACCTTTAAAACGAATGGTTGAACGATAAATCTGTGATAATTTAAACCAAAGTTATCGATTTTTTTTTACTTTTAACAAAAAAAAACTTAGAAAAATATCGCAATTTTTTTTTTTTTTTTTTTTTTTTTTTTTTTTTTTTTTTTAACGAAATTTAACCAAACTTGGTATTTAGTTGGTCCCCGACATAAACTGGTGCTGATTATGTTTGGGGATCAATAGCTCAACAGGTGGCGCTGTGATAGCATTTTATCTAAATTTTTAACATGGCAGCATAGGACAAAAATTCGTATAAATGTGCATAATTAGAGTTGTTTTAAACTTGTGATTGTAAAATTAATATGAATTATTGATAATAGTAGTATGTAACTAGGAAAAAAATTTTCTGCATGGGGGGCATCGCTTCCCCCCCCTAGGGGGGAAATACCCCCCCAGGGGGGGTAAATTTTCACATTGGGTATCTTTCGAAAGATCAGGTTGACAATAGTAGTAGTTAACTAGGAAAAAATTTTTGTGCATGTGGGGGCATCGGTTCCCCCCCCCCCCCACCGGGGGGGGAAGTTTCCACCCGGGGGGGCAAAGTTTCAAGATGGGTATCTTTCGAAAGATCTCGTCAATACCTTTAAAACGAATGGTTGAACGATAAATCTGTGATAATTTAAACCAAAGTCATCGATTTTTTTTACTTTTAACAACAAAAAAAAAAAAAATATCGCAATTTTTTTTTTTTTTTTTTTTTAACGAAATTTAACCAAACTTGGTATTTAGTTGGTCCCCGACATAAACTGGTGCGGATTAAGTTTGGGGATCAATAGCTCAACAGGTGGCGCTGTGATAGCATTTTATCTAAATTTTTAACATGGCAGCATAGGACAAAAATTCGTATAAATGTGCATAATTAGAGTTGTTTTAAACTTGTGATTGTAAAAGTAATATGAATTATTGATAATAGTAGTATGTAACTAGGAAAAAAAAATTCTGCATGGGGGGCATCGCTTCCCGATAAATTTTCAAGATGGGTATCTTTCGAAAGGTCTCGTCAATACCTTTAAAACGAATGGTTGAACTATAAATCTGTGATAATTTAAAACAAAGTTATCGATTTTTTTCACTTTTAACAAAAAAAAAAAAAAAAAAACTTAGAAAAAAAAAAATCGTACTTTTTTTTTTTTTTAATATTGTTACTGATTGAATATGTATAGGTAAATATAGAAGAAAGTCTTGTGGTGGCCACAACATACTAGTTTTTTTTTTTTTAATCTAAACACAGTGATAAAGTCAATATCAGGATTTCAGATCGATATCATTTTGATGCCTACTTTTTTCTCCTGATGAAAAATCGTGTTTTAATTATATCAAAAACAACTTCTACGAGAATTATGAAATGTATGTTGTTTAAATGCAATTTTTTTTTTTTTTAATTATTAGTAGTAGTATTTATTACTTTTCTAAATCTGTCCTATGATGCATTTTATACTGCTGATCAAAATCTTACTATCTCAAAAAAAAAAAAATAATAATAAATATTAAATAAAATAAATAAATACCCGGTATTTATGAATGCACACTTGGTTATAATTATAATTTTTTCAGAGCACTGTTACACACTCTAGCCAGTGAGTTAGAAGCCTGTAAGATTTTTCTACAAATGCTTGATAGTGACGTAAGCATGGAAACCTGCTTATGACAGCGATAACGTGTCGTGATAATGTTAGTATAAGTAAAGTGAGTGGATGCATGTCACGAAAAAAGAAATAGCAGATTAAGAAAGAAAAAAAAAAAAAAAAATATTGTAGGTGGCCGTTTAACAGAGGCAACAATTTTGAAAACAGTAGAATCAGCTAGGTTCTCAAAAACAGTCATTTCGAATCATCTTTATTAATTTTGGAGATATGACATTCAATAAAATACCCCACGCATACACACATATTGACTAAATGCCAAAAAAAAAAAACACTTTTTTTGAATTGGAGAGACTTCAAAACATGCAAATCAAGTGAAAACTCGATATCGAAATCTACATTCGAATACAATACTTGCAATATGTACAGTAGTCGGGTAATGAAAGTAAAAAGTTTGACTAACCTATATCTAAGAAGAGGGAACGGCTCAAGCCCTTCCCCATAAGGACGCGCTTGCAAAATATGACAATTTGTTCTTTCTTGCATTTTACAAGAGGGAAAATGACTGGCCTAGTAAAGTCCGGTTTCCACTTACGCTCATTGGGCGGTTTCTATTCAGAATACTTTGATGTGGTGAGTCGAGATCACCGGAGCTCAAAGCCCTGGAACGGGGTCCCCTGCTGAGATAATTGCGGGGCTGGGGGTAGATATCTTTGTCAATTTTGCATGCTTTCCTTTGAGGCAACTGCGCAATCTGATAAAAAAGGGCTACAACTGATGACAAGACATTTGGCTCTTTGTGTCGGAAGCGTGATTAATGACGTTTTGAGCGTTGATCTTGAGCCCAAGTGAATACTGGCCTTAAAGTAGCTCTGACCACACCTTCTCCACTCAAAAAAAGATAGCTTTTCTGGTTAGTATATTTATCACGGTCCGTAAAGGATTGATTCATTGAAAAAATACAATAGGGAATTATTCTCTATAAGCAAAGTGTTGTAAAAAAACCGGATACTAACAATGTTTTTGAATAATTTATAAATGGTACCATGTGGGGTATAAAACCTTAAATTAAATACACCGTAAGTGGTGTATTTAAACTAAACATAAGAACAATGCAACATAAAATTTTTTCTAAATAAGATATAAACATTTTACAAGAAATAATCTAAACTGTTTAAAGATATGAAATATGTTTTCCTATTAGATTAAACACTGCGTACTATGATAGATAACAACAGAGTTTTTCAAAGAATGGAAGATGTATTTTCCTTGAATGTCTAGAGAACACGTGAACAAGTTACTGAATTATATTTCTTTTCAAACAATATATTTCCACAAAAAGACTTAGAGCAATAATATTTCCTCCAAATGATATCTATCGAAAATTCTGTATGTTTCTGAAACATATTTATTCAACAGAAGAATATTTTGAATAAAAATGAAAATTTTTCTGTTTAAAGTACGACAGTTTAAATTCAATTTACTGATAACTGCGTAAGCTTAGTGAATGTCGCAGCGTTTTATTTTCTCAGGAAATTGAATCGTTTGTAAACCAAAAAAGATAAAACAGCGGAAAAAAATAAAAAGAGAAATATATCTGTTTTCACAAACATAGAAGAAACTTATTTTTTAACCCAGATTTCAGTAACTTGAAGTTATATAGTTTATGTATTTCCAATTTATTGCTTCAATTTAAATTGTAAATGCTGATTGAAAAACGAAAAGAAAATGGTCCTGCTCATTTCCTAATATATATATGTATAATATAATAAAATAAGGCATTTTCGTTGATTTGAAATAATTTAATATAATTACTTTTAATTTTAGTTTTATTTTTAAACAAAATAACATGTATTACCTTTAAATGCAAACTTTACATCGGAAATTCAAAGAGAATAATTATACACAAAAAAGTGTATAAACTGAAATTTAATAAACTCTGTAAATAAAGTAAAATTCATTTAATAGAATACTATCATATTAAATGCATTAAACATTAAGTACATATTTTTTTGTGAAATTTAGATTTTTATAATCTTAAATGGCTTTGAATTAAGTTTAAAATTAAACTTAAACACAATTTTGATAACTTCTTTAAATAAAGAAAAAATTACCAATTTATTAACAACATATTGATATACAAGCAAGTATAATTTCGCTTGAAATTGTATGTGATAATACAAATTTAATTTATTATGAAATATTGAAATAACATAAGCATGTTAAATTGTTTGTGCTTGACTAAATTATATATTTAATAAAAATTTTAAGGCCGTCAACAATGTTTCTTTAAAAATATATTTAAAACTAAAATAAAAATAAAGAATTTCTATTACTATTATTAATAATCATAGGGATTAAAATAATGGTTAATTATGCTTATATATAAGTGTAAATATACACACGCATATTTATATATACATATATATATATATATATATATATATATATATATATATTAGTTTAATTATTTTAGGTTCAACATTATCAAGATCCACTAATTAAATAACTAATTATTTAAATGGTGTCACATATTCTCTTAAATCATGAAGTTAAAACTTCTTAAAAATATACACATTACGCAATGATTTGTTTGAACCTAAATTAATTTAATTGACTTATTGTTTATCTAGCTAAACGCTAGATGGCGCTTGCTCACTGCTGTCTCAATGTTTTCTATCATTAATTTCTTTTCTATGAAAGTTTTAATGCTCATTGATTAATGTACAATTTATATTAAAGTTTAACTAATTTAAATTTAAATGACTTAAAATTATAATTTAACTAGCTCAATACATAATTACTCAGTGAATTTATCGTAAATGGGGATGCCCGGACTTTAATTCTTTGTTGATTAATCGTTGTTTTCATTTCTTTTATTTTTGGTTTCATTAATTTGTTGGCTTCTCCCTATTCTCCAGTTTGTGTAAAAGTTTTGCATGTGGCTGCTCTGTTTTTTTCTATTTATTCTTTGATGATTTGGTTTAATAATTTATTTAATTTCTCATTCAGGGTGATTTTGCTGCCTCGATCGGGGCTGAAACAATATAAATTGCTATAATTAACTATATTGTTTTACGAAATCGATGCAGCTTTCAAGGCTTTATGGGGTGCGTGCACCCTGGGGAGTTTAAAATTTTGGGCATTTATATCCAATTATTATTTCTATTTATTTGCTTTGTCCGCCATTGGGTTTGGAGGTCATCTTTTTTCATTATTACTATTCATGTAGGCGTGAGTGATTTGATTGTTTTTGTCTCTTGTTGGTTCCTAATCTGTGTCGCAGCATTTTTGTGTTAGTGTTACCTATGAGTTGCAATCGGTTCTGTTTTTGTTGTGTTCGTATTGTTTTGTATCTATTGATTGCTAAATTTTGGGGGTAAATTTTGTTACGATAGCTATCATTTATATATATATATGTATATAATATGAAAGAATATATCTGTACTGATAAGTAAAAAGGATGTAAGTCCAAAAATGTCGTTTTTGAGTTAAGTACATCGTCAGACTCAGAAAAAAATTATCTATCGATTGGTATAAAGGATTTAAATCCATGTCATTTAGTCTTTGATAAAATCCATTCGTAAAAAAAGATTAAAGTCAGAAATTTAGCATTAATCTTTAGTATAAAATATTTAATTCAATTAATTTCCCTTTATTAAATGAAGGTTGACAATCGCTGAATGGTATAAAGGGTATAAATCAACATAATTCCTTTTTCCTAATCGATTCTTCCGATTAGTTTTTAGTTAGTTTAACTTTATTTTTCGTCTCCTGAAAAATCAAGAATATGGACTTAAATCCCTTATACTTATCAGTACAGATATATAATATATATAAGACTAATATAAAATAATAATAATAATTAATTATTAAATAATGCTAAGTTTAATTTAAAGAAAAGTGGTATTCAATAATCGGGTGACATAACAGCTTCATTTAATTAAACAGATATTCACTTTCAATAAATCTTGTATATTTTCAATGTTTTTCAGGTTATGCATGATAGACAAAAAAGGCTTATTTTATTTCACTTTATTTTCTGCTCATAAGTCTAATAAATTTGTTTTTTAATTATCTTCATTTTTAGGTTTTATTTTTCACCCAATTAATAAAATATATATATTTGTTACTTTCTTCTGTATTCAAAGAAGAAAGTATTGAATTCGAAAACATTTTCGACTTACGGTTTTCGAAAAAAGTACACGTTTTGACAGGTCTAGAACAAGATTTTACCATTTTTAGAAAATGTCTGTCTGTGCATACTTGAAAGCATACTAATTAATATTCCGTAGTATTGTTGACCACTCCTTCTTTTTCACACCAGTATGTTTTTAGAGTACTTTTCTTCTTCTTTACGTAATTACATTTGGAGAATATAACTCTAAAAACATATCGGTGAAAAAAAAGGGTCAGTACTAACAACACTACGGAATATTAATTCGGATGTTGGCAAGCATGGTCTGTGTGTGTGACAAAAATTTTGTGGCAATTGTATCTCAAGACTTAATTCTCAGAATTATATGCAAATTTATATGCAGATGCACCTTGACCTAAATTAGCGCCTATTAACTTTTAGTGTCAACTGATTAAATGGTGGCGCTGCTATACAGCGATATCTGCAATTTAAGGGGAGGGTATATCTAAGGTTCTATTGTGTATAATCAAACAACATTTGATATATAAGAAAGTCATTATGAGACATAATGCTGATTCAAATTGAATGCTTATCGGCCTACAGGTGACGCTGCTACATAGCGATTTCCGCAATTTAAGGAAAGGCTATATCTCACGAGCTACAGCACAGAATCGCATATAAATTTATATGTAAGTGCACCTTGACATACGCAGAGCTGCCAAGCTAATCCGGCAAATTGTTAACGCCTACTGAAAAACGCCCCTTTTTCTACACCACTTAAATTTTAGAGCAATTCTCTTCAAATGTATCTATGATGAATTAAGTAGAAAAATACTCTAAAAATTAAGTGGTGTAGAAAAAGGGGCAGTACTAACAATTTGCCGGATTATGTTGGCAGCTCTGCATACGTTATTGCCTATCAACTTTTACTGTCAACAGCTCAACAGATGGCGCTTCCATACAGCGATTTGTACAAATTAAGGAAAGGCTATATCTCAGGTTCTACTGCAAATAAAACAAAACTTAATATGTGAGATGGCCATTATGAAACATTACGCTGATTCAATTTCATTGCTTATAGGTCAATAGATAGTGCTGCTATACTGGAAAATTTCTCGATAACGGGAAGGCTACATTTCAGTTTGAATGAAATATAACTGTACGAAACTTGATATGTATGATAACCATTATAGAAACGCAATTTTTAAGATATTATTTATAGACAGTAAAACTGTCTTTCTTTGGATATTTATTTTTATTTTTCTTTAAAATGCAAATCATTTGCATTCATCATGTTAGATAATTCTAATAAATAATAATTTTAATAAATTATTTGCCCTTAGTGATTCTGTATAACAAAATATAGAAGAAAGTCTTGTGGTGGCCACATCATACTAGTTTTTGTTGAATATTTTTTTGATCATTTACTTTTATGCTAAATTTTGGTGATGCCGGGATTTTCTACAATACAAAATAGTTTTAAATTCATAAAAATGTATGGTAAATATTGAAATTTATTGTCACTTACTTAAAAATAATGTTCATAGATTTTTTTAAATGTTTATTTTATTTTCAAAGTGAGCATATCACCAAAAGAAATTAGTTGCTTTCCAACATTCTTTATCTAATAAAAATGGTGCTTTAAAATGTTATACATCTTTGAATTATATCTGTTTTACTCATTTCGATAAACGTTGAAGCAAACGTAGAAATTTCCTCCGCTTAAAATGAAAAGCTGTCGAATGTATCATTTATAGAGTAAAAGAGAGAGAGGTAATTTTCTCAATTTTCTAAAAATGAAATCAGTAGGAAATATAACTTTAATGATTTATTTTTGATATATTTTAAAAGGTGCTAATTTTAAAAATAATTATATCTAATATTATGTGATAATAAAACGAAGAAATAAATGTTAAAGAAGATAACTGTAATTCTGCATATAAACAACTTCGTAATGAAAGAGAACCGCATTTGCTAAAAGAATCGTCCTGTAAATAATAAACTTACTATTGGTGAAAGTTTCTTTCGCAAAGAAATAATAAACAGGGTTGTGTCTAAAGCCGTAGCAAAGGGGGTTTGATGGATTAAAATCCCCCCCCCTCCCACTGAAAGTTTTAAATTTGTCATAAACGTTTAAGATATACATCATTTTTAACATTCAACTTTATCTACTAAAGATTAAAATCCTTGCAATTTTTTTTTCTGGCCACAGATTTTCACTGTGGTAAGTTTTATGAGGGCAGTACATTATACCTGCCAACCATCTCATTTATAACCATACATATGTTGACGCTCCTTAAAAAAACGCCCCTTTTCTCACACCGTTCTATTTTTAGAGTAATTCTCTCCAAAAGTTGTTACGATTAATTAAGAATAAAATTACTCTAAAAAATGACTGGTGTGAAAAAAAAGGCAGGTACTAAAAATTGTACGGTTCATAATGATATGGTTGCAAAGTATGCAGTACATCATTAAACAAGATTCTTACATCTAAAATTATCTTTTTTTTTCTTAAATGCATAAAGTTATGTTCTATATAAAATTACTGGTACACAATTTCAATTTCGTGGTAAGTAAGCCTATTAAATGGTTAAAAATCGAATTTTAGATTTTTACATGTTTAAAGCGAAAAATATATTCTAGGCAATTTGATAACAAATATTTATTTGTAGAAGAAATACTTACTAAGATACAAACGAACTAAAAACTGTAATTGTTTAAATTGTAAGATAGAAAACTGACAACGTTTCTTAAATCGACTGATAATTTCTGGAAGTTTTACACTTTCGTGCATGAAATCTCAAAATCACTTCACGTGTACATTTATTATGTAAGAACTTTCCTAACATCTCAAAAATTATTAGAATAGTTCAGTTGAATTAGAAAAATAAATAAATAAATAAATGCATATAAAAACTCATACTTTCTCAGTTTGAATAAATAAAGAGGAATAAAACTTTATATAATTGAATAATTATAAATATTTTAATTCAAACTGCAGCCCCATGAATTATGTTCAATTTAGGTAAAATTTATGTCCTATTTTCAATATTTTTAATAACTTGCGCGCAGTGAAATGCAAAATATATTAGGCAATACTTTGAAACCATTCTTTATAATAATAATAATTTTTTATTTTTATTATTTTTATTATTCTTTAGACTTAGAATTTACAAATTTCATATTTGTAAAAAAAGAAAAAAAAAAAAAAAAAAAAAAAATATCTATGGCATAAAAAAAAAAAAAAAAAAAAAAAAAAAAAAATGTTTCTGCTTTTGCTTCTATATCTATAGATTTAAACAGAGAAAAAGTTAGATGTATCATAATTCTAGCGCTTTCTACGATTTTAAACCTATTTGCCTCATTTTCCTGGCCACTATCACCGGAGCTGTATGCATACGCTCATGCTTGCTGGTCTCTATCATTATACGTTAGCTAAAAAGTAGAAAATGAGGTTGTTGCTTCTTTTCATATTTCTTTATGATGCGAACGGATAAATGTTTTTAATATCGGATCTACATCTAAAATTTTGATTCGATTATTTTGGTTGATTTTTATGTTTTTTAGTGTGCTGAAACAGAAATTAAAGCCAGTGTTTCTGTATAAAGTGTAGATTTTTGTCAATAGTAGGTGCCTGCCGACACATTTTCTTCTGTGACACTTCTTCCGACTGTTATAGTATGCTTCAATGATTAATTGTATTTAATCATTGATACATACTAGAAACTATCTAAAATGAAAAACATGGTGTCGGTAGACACCCTGTATTGACAAAAATCTATATATAATAGAGAAAAACTGCCAAAATTTTCGGTTTCAGCACTTCAATATATGTACGCATATATATATATATCGAATAAAAATAATCAAATTATATTTTGCCACCGCTATTTTTGTAAACCTGTGTAATTTAAGAATGGAAAGTTGCCAACTTTCTTGATTTCGGAGGAAAAGTTTATGTACGAAAATTTTCACTTTATTTAATCGTAAAAAAAAAAAAAAAAAAGATTTTTATTATATAATAGTGTAATAAAACTGATTGAAAAATTCAAATGTCGAAATGTATGAGAATGGTAACAGCATATTTACAACTAAGAAGAATATTTAAATTATTAAAAATTGAAAAGGTCTAAAATAGTTTATTGTAGATAGCTCTTCTTCTATGAACTTAATTTGGGTTTCATATTAATCTATTAACAAAACGAAATATTTATTGAAAAGAAAATTTAATGTATACCTATACATTTTTTTACAAAAATTGAAAATTTTAGGATATTTTATATTTTAACAAAATATATGATAATCTATATCAAAACATAAATATATATAATATATTTTAAGATTCAAAACATTAAATCATGTTTGAAAAAAAAAGTGAAGTTAAATACACATTACATAATATAATAACTAAAAAAATGTGGGTAACAAATTCATTTTAAAAAATGCATTGAAGAAGCATTCTCAATAAAGAAAAACCTATTCCAACTCACTTACTTTAAAACTCCACTTAATAAAAGCGCGTCTGTTTATTTAAATTTATTACCTTTAACAAAAAAAAAAAAAACAATCTCTCTACATTAAATACATAAAACTATAGGGATATTTAATCTTTGCTAATTGTCTATTTATCTTTATTACCCAACCTGATCAAATTTTTATAATACTATCATCATAAATTTGTCTGAATATCTTTTTTCTTTTAAAAATAAAAGAAAAAAAAATAACGATATCTTAGATATTCAATACTGTTTCTATTCATTAAACAACCAATTATACGCTCTTTTATTACCCAGTCATAAAATACTGATTTTTCTCTTTATTTTCTTTTTCAGATAAAGTGACATTTTAGTACCTACTGCATTTATTTATTGGTCGCTATAAAATTTTAAACAGCTAACGAATACCAAGCAATTTGTTTTTGCTATTATATTAAGAAAGAGAATGACGTTTAAAATAAGAAAAATGGTCATTTAAAGCTTAACAGAATGTAATGGGAATTTCTTTATTATAGATTAAACATTGGAGTATTTATTTATATGATTTCTTTTAATTAACAAAAGTAATGTAAACTTTGCACTTTATATTAAATAAAGAAAGGTTTCAATATAAAGTGAAGAAAAATTTAAAAAATAATTTTGCGTATGCGTATTTTATTTAGTGTTATTATTAATAAATTGAAATATACGTTAAAAAAAAGGAAGACTTTTTAATTCATAACAATATTTCAAAAGTTTTAGCTCATTGTATATCGATGAAACAAATTACTAAAAACTTTACCTCTGTGCTTAAGACTATACTATTTTATTAAAATCATATGTTTATGAGTGGCTTTATATTTATACCAGCTTTATCACAATTCAATTGTAAAATATTACTTTATTAATTTTATTGCATGGAAAATAAAAAATCTTTGAAATTAAGAGAAAAAAATACTGAAGAAAAAATAAGTTATTTTTGTATACATTTTATCCCATTTCATGAAATTGGAAACACATGAAAATGCAATAACTGTAAGTACATTAAATTTTAGTGTTCTGATACACTATAGTATACTAGAAAAAGGACTGATATAAATATTTAAGAACGTCTTGAAACATGGTATTTTTTAATCATACAGAGATTTTTTTCAGTATCATAATAAAATCACTTAAAATGTATTATACTTATTTTCTAATTTATGCATATTTAAAATAAATTTTCCTTAATTAAAATAAATTCCGTAACTAGTACGTAAGCTCTTCTGAATCTTTGGAACAATTGTAACTAATATTTTACTATATTTTCCAAAGGTTACGACAGTTAAAATTTATTTTTTGAAAATGTTAGTAATATTTTTTCTGAAAAACTAGGAACTGTTGGCAGCGATTCATTCGTTAAATTTTATTATTATTATTATTATCATTATTATTATTTTGGTAGTATTAAAAAGTGTTTAAATGCTTGTATACAGTAAATATCTTTCCATAATGGTCTGTGTTATTAACTATCAAGATACCCTCCAATTCCATTATTTACGGATTGGTGGAACCGACCAGGACATACGTAGTCCTAAAGTTCATTTCATCCCTTCACGTGGTGCAGCTGTTAGTAATCCCCAGCATTAGGAATGGGCTTGCGCCAAGAAGCATTGTCCATCGTAGTCAATATCTCTGTTTCATATGTACTATCGCACTCAGTCCCCGGCATCCGGAATATCCCTACTATGGGCAGCAAACACGAAAGCAAGAAGGCACGAGGTGCAAAGGATCACAGGGTCATCTGTAAAGAAACGGATATATGCGCTTTAAATTGAAGGTCCAACAGCTCCGAAAATAGACTCCTTGAGCTAATAGAAGATCTAAGACATATTATGAGGCATATTGTAGGATTCAGTAAAGTTAGAGAAAAATATGAAGATTTTTTTTTAGATTTGAAGAGTAAAAATAGGCTTAATTATCAAGGGTCTGATAATGGAAGATGTAGCGGAGTAGGATTTTTGGGTAGCCATCTAACCGCCGCTGAGAGATATATCCGGTCACTGGGCGGTTCATTTTTCCACATTATACTTCTAATATCATGAATAGTATTAATAAAAAAAAAAAAAAAAAAGTCATAAAAGCCACAAGATTTTCTGATAGAATTGCCACACTCATCACCAAGCTCTCTAAGCGCTATAACGCTGAGATAATTCAAGTTTATTCCCCAACCAAAACTTGTGAAGACTCAGTTCTCGAGAAATTCTATGAGCAGGATGAGAAGACCCTGAGAGAAACTAAAAGGCACAATTTTGGAAATGTTTTGTGAGATTTAAGTGTACGGATTGGTATCAAGCATTCAAATAATTGTGTAGTTGATGCATTTGGATCCAAAGAAGAAATGGACATGGAGGAGTTACAAAGGAGGAAAATGGAAATAGACTACATTCTAACTGACAAGAAATACACTTTTACTTATTGTGTCGTATTAAATAAATTTAATACGACATTAATTATAATCTGGTCGATATTAATCGTCCAGATTTAATGAGTTCATTGAGAATTTTGTCACTGTTGTTCTGGTATCAGCAAAAAGTGTTGCTGGATTAGCAAAAGATAAATCTATTAAGAAAATCTCGAAAGGACATGACAGCTAAACAAAAAGAGAAGAAAAATGAAATTTAACTCTGGTATCGATCACAGACTGGTACGTTGCAAGGTAAAGTTCCAGGTTGCATTAGTAAAACAGAAACAGGCAAGAATTCGAAACAATAGAATTCAACCACAGTTTCTAAAAGCTAATAAACAAGAGTTCCAGCTTGAACCAAAAAAAAAAAAAAAAAACAGATTTGACAGCTTCAGGATATTGAAGATGTCAATGAGTTCATTGAGAATTTTGTCACTGTTGTTCTGGTATCAGCAAAAAGTGTTGCTGGATTAGCAAAAGATAAATCTATTAAGAAAATCTCGAAAGGACATGACAGCTAAACAAAAAGAGAAGAAAAATGAAATTTAACATGGAAAATATTATTGCAAAGGTTGAATTTTCAGAACAATATAAAACTCTGAGGAAAAAAGGTTGTAGAAGACACCAGGAATACAAGGTTCCTATATACATATATCTGCAGTTGTTGAACAAGCAAATAATAATAATAATAATAATAATAATAAATAAAGTAAATAAATAAAAATTTAATTTAAAAATTTAAATTTAACTAATCTATTACATGCGTAGATTTTCTATTTTTACTTTTTGTAATATTCTTTGGTTTTCGAAATGAATACCTCTACATGATATTTACTAAAATGATGCTCTTCATATATAAAATATATTTTTCATATGTATATTCACTTTAAAATGTAAAATTGTTTGATTATATAGTTTAAATTATTATTGGTTATTGCTTAATATTATTTCTAGTTTTGAAATCTAACTTAAAAAAAAAAATCGATTAAATTTCTAAAAGTAGTGATAATAATAATGATGATGACAATAATAATAATTTTTGTCACATGCATAAAAGAACATAAAAATATTTTACATTATTTGTTCAAAAGAGAAAAACTATAATAAAAATATCCAAATTACAATTTCTAAGCCGATATACGATATATTAAGAAAATAAATAAAAACTGTACAAATATGTAAATTTGAAATACAATTCCCCTAAAAAAAAGTAGTAAACCAATGCATTTAATAGCGTATAGTTATTAAATACAGCGGGGAATACCTGTAAAACTTCAATACCTTAATAAATATTCTTTTGTCATTATTTATTTTTTCAGAAAGCCAATAATGAAACCCAATTTTGGAACAAAAGTATCAAAAGAGACGCATAAAGGCTTGTTAATTGGATTTTTAATGAAAGTGGAAAGTTAATGAAGGAGAAAGATACCCATATTATATTTTAAAGTCTTTAATCTATTCAAAATGAGATTAAGATAATATTAGAGCAAAGAATCATTTCACTTGACGAATGGATCAATAACACCACGAGTTTAAAAAGTGAAATAATACATTAATATTAAAAAAAAAAAAAAAGTCAGTGTCGAGTGTTAAGCAAAAGTTTGAACCAATTCTTTCTATATATCAAGAAAAAAAACTTGAGAATGTATATTAAAATAATGATAAATCAATTTATATTTGTAACAGACGTTTAAATAAATAAAATATCTCTTAATGGAGGACATTTAAATGGTAACTTTAAAAAATATCTTATTTTTAAAAATATATAACTTTATCAGAACTGCCAAGTTTCCGTTTTTCTCTGGAGATTTCATACTAGAAATTTACTGTAATTACTTTCAATTTACATAATCGTAGAAGAAAAAAAGTACCATCAATTTTTGCTTAAAGAAATGTTGTGATACATCTGATTAAAGGGTTATAAAGATTGGCAGGTATGATATATAAATATTTGTTTATGACCTATTGATAAACCCTTAAAGGGTAACCCTTAATAAAGGAAAACACTTTTCGTGCCCTAACACTCTAAAACGCTCCAAACAGTGTTGCAAAACTTACAGACTTTTTTATCCAACTATCATCAGTAATTTGGAGAAGTGATGTTTAATATACATAAAGAATAACCTTCGATATGATTAGGCAATGATACAAATAAAATTAAGTGATGGCTTTTGAATAAAAATGCCCTTAAATTTGGCAAAACTGACCAGAGTAGTAATGTTAAATTGGACCGGCAATTTATTATAGTATTCCTCATCAATTAAATCTTTTATTCCAAATTTATTTTACGACATTAAATTAAAAATTCTCTTTTGATGCTTAAGTATATTTTCTAAAGATTAAACATAAAATAAATTTATTATAATAAAAACTAAGTAAATTTAATTTAATTTGTATACGTGAGCAAAATTCAACTATATAGAATTTTTTTTCTTAAATCCATTAAGTATTCCATGCATTAAACATTTTTCCTCAACCTGCAAAAGCATATAATGCCTACTAGCAAACCCGTGCGCAGTTTTCGCACTTTATTTATTAATTTTCTTCTTATTTACATTTTAAACTTGAAACTCAAAAATTTTATATCAATTTACCCCCTCCCAGTTTAAATTATAATTTATTCATCAGAAGCCAAACTATTATTTAAACCAAATTAATACAGAGAAACTTGAGTAATTCGAACTTGTTTAATTCGAAATTCTGAATAATTCGAATTTTTTACTCGGTCCCTTGAATTTTATATTAAAATAATGTTAAAAAATCGTCGATAATTCGAATTCTATTTTGGATAATTCGAATTTTTCCTACGATTACCTTTAAAATATTACAGTAAAATTTGTTCCCGAGATTTTTTCTCAGCTAAAGTGCATTATATGCCTTATAGTCCAGTCAATAAATACATTGTACCTTGCAAAAGGTGGGGTAGAAGATTTTGTTTTTTTAATTTGTACATATTAGTACTAATATGCAAAAAACGAGTTATCCAACATGGGCGGCCCCGGGAGAATTTTTGTCGGCTGAAAAACCTCGAAAATTTACTAGTTTTTTTGGCTTTTTTCAAAATATCTCAAAAATGACTGAATTTAACAATATTTTTCAATTGTAATGTTTAAAGAAGATTACATTTCCTACAATTTTCTTCATTACACCTTTTTTGTAGTACTAATAGCAAGCGCGAAACAGCTTCTTGAAAATAAACAGGTTTCCCAACTTCGTAAAAAAAGCGCATTTCTCCTTATAAATAATCTACAGTAATTATTAGAATTAGAAGCTTTATTTACAGAAAGCTTAACAACTTTTAAGGGTATAGCTGTTATATCTGTCATCCTTGGGATTTTTGGATTTGGTGATCAAAAACGTAATACGGAAATATACACGTCAGATGTATTTTTTTTACAATATATATTGTAAGAAATACTGTTTTATATTCTTGATTGTTCTCTTAACATATGCCTTGTTAAAATAATCGTGATTTTTTAAAGGGATTAAATATGTTCGCCAGATAAATTGGTGATCATTTCTTTTTTTTTTTTTTTTTTTCACTAAGGACGACAGATAACAAATCTGCTCTCTTTTAATTTTTCCCTTCTCCTTTTTACTAACTCTCTCTCTCCCCTCCGGCCACGCACTTACAATTCTGACCTAACAACATTAGTCATCATCAGACTCCAATAACTGCCAATGTATAGTATTCTATCACTGGAACACATAATACGCACACAAAGACATACAAAGAAAAATAAATAAAATAAAAGATATTTGTATATAAATGTAAATGAATAAATATTAGGGGCTAGTAAGCAAAAACTCAGTGCATTAATACATAAATATTTTAATTCTACTATTTATTATATTATAAAACGTTAATGATATTTAGATATAATACATAATGTTGTAATAAACATTAATAACTGCTACATTAATATTAATGAAAATAACAAGACACAATCTTAATTTTAAATGAACTTCATAAATAGGCAAACTTGTTTGAAGAACAATAGCAAATAATTACAAAGGTAAATTGTAGAAATTAAACTTTATATGCAAATTATAGGGAGATTCATTTAGCCTTGAAACAAATAAAGAAACGTACATTAATGTATAATATACATGTTTATTTTCTTCGTGGTTATTTTGGAACCCGAGTTCTTAAATTTCAATAGTCATCAGAGGTAGAAGGAAGGTGTGTCGTCCTTAAATTGTTCCTCTCCGTCTTGTAGTAATTATATAAGCTCTTAGAATAGCTTATCATCTTCTTCAGCCTCGACAAATGATGAAATTAGTTCGACATTTTCCTGTTGAGGATCAGAGTCCTTGTTATTATACCAGTTTCACTGAGTATTTTATAGCCAACATTTTGGAAGCAAACTGCTTTCTTGTTGGCAGTTTCGGCTATTAAAACATCTTCACCATATTTTTTGCAAAAGCGCGATGTAACCGATCTGATGCCAGGACGAAAATCACCCTCTATTTTATTCATCAAATACTTTATGAGACAGGCACTCCTCCGAGTCGTTTTCAGGGTAGGAGTAAATTGATTCCATTGCCTCATCAGTGTTACTTGCACGGTAATATCCTCGTTTCATCTCACTTTTAGGCCTCCAATGCAGTTTTTGATGACAAAACCTGTGATACCCAGCATTTATAGCAACTAAACCTTTTACATTTCCGATGCATTCAAGTACTTTTTTTCTTCTCTCATCCTCTCGATTTTCGACACCATTTACAAGTGTTTCTTTCACACCAGTTTCATAGCATGGTGCATAAAATTTCTTTCATGCTCAGGAAGTCGTTCCTGTTTTTTAAAGAAATCTTCAAGTATCCCCTCTCCACACGAGAAACACTGATCTTTAAAACTGAAACCTTCAGTTCTTGATGGAAGATATGGAGCCGCACAGTTTGGACCAGCTCTATCACCAGTTGTATGACGCCGTACATATGCTGCAATCATTCGCCCATTGATGTATCGTTTGTGACAGGCATTGTGAATTCTTACTTGTTGTAGGTTCATCAAAAAACATCGGTAGGTTCATCAAAAAATACCGATGTTCTTCATTTTGACGTTTTGCATTGCACTTTTGCAGATTTTTTGTATACCTTTCTCCTTCAGAATCTTTATTTCACCTTTATTGAAACTTATTTCGTAAATAAAACAAACACTCCGGTTATTGTAATAGGAAACGCTCATGGGTTGAAAAAGTATGTTCACACATTCTAACTGAACTGATTAATATAGATAGATGCTCAGCTGAGGCAGCGTACTACAAGATGGGAAGAGACGGGAAAAAAGGGAGAGCTTTTTTTTTTTGTGTGTGTGTGGGGGGGGGGCAGTATTTTTTTTTTTTTTTTTTACCTCCTTTGCTACGAAACAGGTATCATTTCCTAAGGTCAGACAGATGAATATGTCCTTTCTTTTTTTTCCGTTTTCTAATAAACGTTCATGCACCGACTCATTTCTTTGAGTTGTATTTTAGTAGCTTGAGCAAAAAGGCTGTAACGTGCTTGCTATTAGTACTACAAAAAAGTTGTAATGAAGAAAATTGTAGGAAATTTAATCTTCTTTAAACTTTATAATAGAAAAGTATTGCTAAATTCAGCCATTTCTGAGATATTTTAAAAAAAGCCAAAAAAGTAGTAAATTTTCGAGGTTTTTTAGCCGACAAAAATTCTCCCGGCGTCGACCATGTTGGATAAATCGTTTTTTTCATATTGACACTAATATGTACAAATTAAAAAAGAAAAATCTTCTACCCCACCTTTTGCTAGGTAAGCCCTTTTTTACGTACCTATTGACTGGACTATTAACAGTCTTTCAAAAGAAGGATAAGAAAATACAAGAGAAGCCCCTAGCTAGTGCATCTGAAGATATTGTGAATATATATGAACTTCGAGGTTTTTTTTTAATCGAAAGTCATGTCTAAGGTGGTAGATTCTTTTTTTGTATCAAGTCATATGCTATGACACAAAGATTGTACTTAAAGAAGAAATAAAAAATATCTGACTATTTTTCAAAATGTGTTGAATAATTAAGCTCGTAAAATATATTGATTTAATGGGGGGGGGGGATGTAGTAGTATTCTCAGGTATAAAGTTTATTTGTTAAATCTTTGATCGTAGAGTTTTAATTTTTTAACATATTTCTTTCTTTTTTTTTTTTTTTTTTGGACAAAATAGTATGTGTAATTCGAATTTGTGGATACTTCGAATTTTTCTCTGGTCCCTTAAACTTCGAATTATCCAAGTTCTACTGTATTATGCAATAGGGAAAACAAAACGATTCAAAGAAAGGTTTCAAAATAGAATTCATGTTTGACGACCCAATTTTCCATGCGCAGGCAATACTGTTTTAATATAAGGCTCCCATGGCGACATGTTTTAGTATAGAAAACCCCTGGCGATTTTTTTTTTACGTTTTTTTTTTTTTTTTTTTTTACTTATTTATTTATTTTGTTTTTCTATAATTTTTTAATAAGAAAAAAAAACTGGTACTTATTTTGATTATACATTTTATTATTGCATTTTTTAGCCAATGTTTGAATATATTTCATATTCTGTTTATACATTTAAAGTATTGCTCGCTTTAAAATGGCGCGTTCAAAGATTGTAAAGATGCAACTTTTAAAATGCATTTTCCTATAAAAAGATCTCATCACACAAATGTCGTCATTTTTCTGATTAAATCATTGAACCAAGTCCGCGTTCTTAACTATTCCCGGTAAATATTATTTTTTATCCTCGTGTATTTTAATAAATATGTCACTATCATAACGCTTAAACAAAACTTAATCGTAGCTGGAACACGTTAGAGAAATATTATCTAGATTACCTTAAATTAAGTAAAATGCTGTTTGAGAAAAATATTTAGTACTATAATATTTCACAAATATATGGCTGCAGTAACTTCCATGGTTTAGTTGAGGCATAATTTCATAATTCATATAAAAAGTATTGATAGACCTATTCTTTAGCATCTCGTATATACGATTAGTTTAAGAGCACTATTGCGTAAACAAACCTTAGTGAAATATGAATTGATTAATTATGCTTAGCAAAAATAATAATAATAATAATAGTAATAATAATAATAATAATTATTATTATTATTATTATTTATTAATATATATATATATTCTTTTAATTTGTGAAAAGTGATTGAATGAAAAAGTTCGATATGTTAGGTTATCTGATGAGAAAGCGTACACGTGAAAAAACTTATAAAATGAAATAGACTGTCGTTATTATTATTATTATTATTATTATTATTATAGAACAAAATAACTTATAAAACGTAAAAGATTTTTTTCTTCAAATATGAACTAAAAAAATGTTTTTTTTATTATGTTACAAAACTTCATTTATTGTTCTAATAATAATAATAATAGAAATATCAAGTGCATTAAAAAAAAAAAAAAAATGAATACCTATGCCTAATTGGACTTTTTAAAATATTTTAAAATTTATTCAATATTTCTTTAAGTTAAATATATATATCTATATATATACATATCCTTTTATGTTGGGGAAAAAATGGTGAAAATTTTACTTAACTAATTATTTTAATAGAAAAGAATCATTCTTATGTAAGAAATTTGTAACTTATCTTCGTATAAAGCTATGTGATTTGGGTATAAATTTCTCTTAAAAAGACAGTTATCAATAACTTTCTATTGAATAAAAAGCTGTCAAATACCTTTAAGTTATTTTTTTTTAACAAGCTCTTCATGAATAAAAAATCTGTCAAAAACTCTTGAAAGATATGAATAAAGAGCTTTCTAATTGTAGAATTATTCATGAATTGAGAAAAAAGATCTTTTTTACATGTTTCATTCGAAAAAAAAAAAAGAAGAAAAGAAAAGAAAGAAAGAAAGAAATCTGTTCTGAAATAAAAATAAAATTAAGTCTATTTTAATAAATGTAAAAATTAAACAAATAGAAAATGAAATGTTTTGAAAAATGTTACTTAAAAACGTTGAATTATTTCCTTAGGGTTCTATGAGACATTTCCTTTTATTTTCTATAACACATTTAATATTATTCTAATTTATTTTAAGATCTAATAATACACCCAACATAGAAATTCATAAGTAGTAAATGTAAGTAATACACAATAAAAGTATTTTAAAAAAAAGCAGTGTGTACATATTTTTAGACACTAAATTTTATCGAAACAAATATCAAGTCTGATGTCATTTCAAAATAGCATTTTTTTACAATAACAGCAATCCATGTTTAAATTTTGTTAGAAATTATCTTGTTGAAAGAAATTAAAGTAGTAGTATGTAATTGATACGATAAATATTTGTAATAAAAATAGAAAAAATAAAAAGTTTCTTTTCTTCTTTTCTTTTTTTTTCTTTCTTTCTATCTTTTTATTTTATATTAGTTTATTTTTCTTTTTAATTCTATAAGTAGCAGATTTTTTTCCACTGGTTAAAAAACTGAAATTTCCTATATTTAATACAGTCTATCTAAATTAATCCATGTTTTTAAATATTAAACGAATATATGTAAATATGCAATCACATATAATTTTCAGTTATTATCGAAACCCTTTTTTTTTTTTTTTTTACCTTATTTTCCTTTTCCAGTTAAATTAATTTTTCGTGTGTATCTATGCATGTTAGCTGTATTGTAGGCAATTACTGTTGTCTTTCAAAATATATATGTGCTAAATTTTTTAACTTGACTTGCAGTTTAGCAAGATAATATTACGGAACGGGACAAAGAATACGTTTTGTGTTTACCCACTTAACTTAAAGATTTTCACGAGATAGTATGATATTCATTTGGCTCTTTTTGTAAGAAGACCTGCATGCCAATCTTGAGAAAGGTTTCTTATTTGTGAGAATAAAAAAAAAAAAAAATCCCCTCACACTGCAGGTTTCCAATTTATCTTGATGCAATTAGGTTACATTTAGCAGCTTTTGTTTTGTTCAAGCACGTTTTCTAAGCCGAAATGCTCAGGTCGTGTCACATAGTTGCCAACTTTTTAATTTATCCCGGAATATTTTTAGCCCGCCCTTATTTCACACCACTTTATTTTTATAAAAATTCTCTCCAATATATAACTACTATAAAGTAAGAAAAATTCACTCTTTAAATAAAAGTGGTATGGAATGAAAGCGGGCTAATATTGCTCCGGATTAAATTAAAATGTTGGCATCTCTGCTGTCATGAAAGTTAACAAATTAATTTCTTTGGGTGATGAAAATGCACTCATAAATTTTAGAATGTCAAGAAACTAACATGAAAAGATAACTACAGAGCAGTGTTGCCAGATCTTGCGGATTTTTTATTCAATAATAACCAATATTTGTTAATTGTAACGTTTGCCTAATTGCTACGAAGATTAATGAACATTTTCGCTACCGCTGACGTATATTCACGTCATTCGAAAATCTCTAACTCTGCCAGTGGGCGTTTCTTCCGATTTTTTTTTTTTTTTTTTTTTCTTAAAAATGTACCCAATATTCACATTTTTACTATCAATATACTATGAATATAAAATCTTTGATTAAAAAGAGTGTAACTATAATATATATCTATTTGTAATATAAATGTGAATACGGAAAATATTGCTCTGAAATATTGTAACTGCGGAGAACACTGAGCTGAAGAACAACTGGAGTAAATGCTTCATATACCTTTACACAGTGTTCGTGCGTGCCAGTTTTTCCTCAATCATTAGCCGTAGAGAGTCAAACCTTGCACGGCAGGCAACATTTGTCGGGTCGTCTATTACTATTATACCTTTTAAAGAATTGAAATTTAAAATTGCAATATCATGTTTAGCATATGGTTGTTCGAAGAGACAACCTGTACAAAACTTTATTTTGAAATATAAAGATATCAAATGCTTTTTGCCGTGCAACGCTCGGAAGACAAACCGTCCACAAACCGTCCACAAACGGCATGCAAAAACCGGTCTAGCATTTCCTCCAGTTGTTCTTCAGTTCAGTGGCGGAGAATAACGCCCACAGGGTAACCTTATTGTGAAAAAGACAAAAACATGCGATCGCGAAAGTGTTAATCGTCTATTATGTATATCAAATATTGCTTTTTAAAATTAGTCTGGCAACACTGCTAGAGGGGCATTAACTGTCCACCCTCATAAATGTTGTTTATATTTGTTTATATGTTGTTTATAAACTTTGTTTATATTTAGTCAATGTTTACGTTTAGAATCTTTGTTTACATTTTTAGTCTTTGTTTACATTTAAGCTCTGTTTACATTTGTATTTTTTTTACATTTAGAGTCTTTGTTTACATTTGTACTCTTTGTTTACATTTAGCCTTTGTTTACATTTAGAATCTTTGTTTACAGTTTTGGAATTTAATGACATTTGTAGTCCTATCACATTTGTAATCTTTTTTAAAATTTAGAGTCCCACCATTGTTTCAACGTAAATAAAAAAAAAAAAAAAAAATAAGGTACAGCAAACTAACTAGAATATGCACTTTTGGTAAATTAATGTTACGTGGGAATTAAATTAGCATATTATTTAAAGTTTATTCTTATACAGGTACCTTATACACTTCTAAATGAAAATAAAATTGGAATATATTCTTAAATGAAAAGTATTCTTCGATCTCAGATAAAGTTACAGATTTTAAAGAATTGGCGGTATCTATAAAAATAAATAAATAAATAAATAAAATGAAATAAAATGAAATAAATCTTTCAATTAGCTACAAAACGGACTATAATATTGACATTTTTCGAAAAGAGGTAATAAAATGATTTTAAAGACAGCAAAGGACATCAGCTTTACATACCTGCCAACATTCTAGTTAATACTTTATAAAAACTAAACCATGAAGTAAACATCCCTTTAAAACATTTAAAATATATAACATTTTTTATTTCTTCATGCCAACTTGCCGACTAGTTCCGCATGGGGAAGAAATAAGAAGAAAAATACTCTAAACAAGAATGGTGTGAAAAGGAGGCGGTACTAACAATTTTACGAAATATTAATTAGAATCTATTTAAAACATTAAAAAAAAAAAAAAAAAAAAAAAAAAAATTTCTTCATGTCAACTTGCCGACTAGTTTCGCATTGGGCGCCCCAGCATGGTCTCCGGCGACACGGTGCTTGAAGTTCGTTGAAACTGACGTTTTACGCCTCCTTCTTCTCTTTTAAAGACTCGGCGCCATTGCCGGTCAAGTAGAGCCCCATCGTTGCCATTGCAATTATTAAAATTTGACAAAATTTCTACAGATTCTCTAATGGCGGCATAATTGGGGTTATGATAATTGGCAATTTTTTTCACTTTTTCGAATTTAATATTGATATTGTCGTCTTTGTTTACCTGTGTTAAAGCAGTAGTTATTTTTCCGGTGGCTATATCGTGACTGGGTTCCTTAATGCGCGTTTTAATTTTTCTTTTTGTTTTTCCTATGTAACACATCTCTCTGCCTTGGCTGTTATTATATGGGATTTTGTAAATACCAGCGGTTTCTAAAGGGTTCATGTTGTCTTTATCGCACCTCGGCAGCTGAAAAATTTTGGGGTTTGGCTTGACGGGTATGTTTATATTATGTTTAGCTGCAACTTTTTAAATTTTATTCGAAACTCCGCGATCATATGGAATTGAAGTGGTATATTTTAGTGGTTGCTTCTGAAAATCATTGGTTTGATTTAAACTTTTTAAACGTTTTTTGTATAAATTCTCAATTAGTTTATTTGAATAACCGGCATTTTGGACGAATTTTTTGATATTTTTTATTTCATCTTTGAGGATTTTGGGGTCTTTACAAAATATAATAGCGCGATTGATATGGGCTTGAATAGCATTAATTTTATATTTGAAAGGTGTTCTACAATTTTTATGGATTATTTCATTGCTGCCATTGGGTTTTCTATATACTTGGGTGGTTACTTTATTACTATGGCGAGTGATGGTGACGTCTAGGAAATTCAAATGTTTGTTATTTTCTTCTTCAGGAGTGAACATAATATTGGGGTCATTTTGATTTAAGGTATTTTAGATTTCCTTAGGGTCTGTTTTCTGACCAATTACTGCAAAGACGTCATCAACATAACGTAACCAATAAAAGATTTCATTGTTAAGTTTTTCAACAAAATTATTTTCAATTTTACGTAATTTAAATTCGGCTAAGAACCCTGAAATTGGAGATTCCCATTGGGACTCATTTAATTTGTTTAAAAAGTTTTTTATTAAATGTGAAGTAATTTTCGTTTAACAGGAAGTTGGTGGCTATGTTAAGAGTTTGTGCTGTTTGTGGGTTTGTATATTGCTCTTTTATTTCTTGATTTATTAATTTTGATATATTTTTAATGTCAATTGAGGGATAAAGGTTCACGATGTCAAAGCTAACAAACCGAAAATTTTCTTGAACGTTGATTTCATATATTTTACGGACGAAATCTTCAGTGGAATTTAAGCTGTGAGATGAGGGGAGAAGCAATCCTCTGTAAATTTCTGCCATGTATTTTTCTAATTAATAAGTAGGGTCTTCACTTTTACTAACAACTGGCCTAATTTTAGGGGGGTGTTTATGGTCTTTGTATCTGCCGAAAATTCGCTGTGTATTGGCTGCAAAATTACTAAAAATTCTTAGCCGAATTTAAAATACGTAAAATTGAAAATAATTTTGATGAAAAACTTAAAAATAAAATATTTTATTGGTTCCGTTATTTTGATTTGCAGTAATTGATCAGAAAACAGACCCTAACGAAATCTTAAATACCTTAAATCAAATAGACCCCAATATTAAATTCACTCTTGAAGAAGAAAATAACAAACATTTGAATTTCCTAGACGGCACCATCACTCGCCATAGTAATAAAGTAACCACCCAAGTATATAGAAAGCCCATTGGCAGCAATGAAATAATCCATAAAAATAGTAGAACACCTTTCAAATATAAAATTAATGCTATTCAAGCCCATATCAATCGCGCTATTATAATTTGTAAAGACCTCAAAATCCCCAAAAACGAAATAAAAAATATCAATAAATTCGTCCAAAATGCCGGTTATTCAAATAAACTAATTGACAATTTATACAAAAAACGTTTAAAAAGTTTAAATCAAATCAATGATTTTCAGAAGCCACCACTAAAATATACCGCTTCAATTCCATATGATCACGGAGTTTCAAATAAAATTTAGAAAGTTGCAGCTAAACATAATATAAATATACCCGTCAAGCCAAACACCAAAATTTTTCAGCTGATTAGGAGCGATAAAGACAACATGAACCCTTTAGAAACCGCTTGTATTTACAAAATCCCATATAATAACAGCCAAGGCAGAGAGATGTGTTACGTAGGAAAAACAAAAAGAAAAATTAAAACGCGCAATAAGGAACACAGAGCTGCCAACCTAATCCGGCAAATTGTTAACGCCTACTGAAAAACGCCCCTTTTTCTACACCACTTAATTTTTAGAGCAATTCTCTTCAAATATATCTATGATGAATTAAGTAGAAAAATACTCTAAAAATTAAGTGGTGTAGAAAAAGGGGCGTTTTTCAGTAGGCGTTAACAATTTGCCGGATTAGGTTGGCAGCTCTGGGAACACAATCACGATATAGCCACCGGAAAAATAACTACTGCTTTAACACAAGTAAACAAGGACGACAATATCAATATTAAATTCGAACAAGTGAAAAAATTAGCCAATTATCATAACTACAATTATGCCGCATTAGAGAATCCGTAGAAATTTTGTCAAATTTTAATAATTGCAATGGCAACGATGGGGCTCTACTTGACCGGCAATGGCGCCGAGTCTTTAAAAGAGAAGATGGAGGCGTAAAACGTCAGTTTCAACGAACTTCAAGCACCGTGACGCCGGAGACTAAGCTAGGGCGCCCCATGTGAAACTAGTCGGCAAGTTGACATGAAGAAATAAAAAATGTTTTTTATTTTAAATGTTTTAAATAGATTCTAATTAATATTCCGTAAAATTGTTAGTACCGCCTCCTTTTCACACCATTCTTGTTTAGAGTATTTTTCTTCTTATTTAATCTTAATTATATTTGCAGAAAATTATTTTAAAATAAGACTGGTGTAATATATATATATATGGGAAACTAGGGAGACTTGACCTAGTTTTTAGTTTTTAATTTTTAATATTTTTTGTATAACAGATCGAGCTGAATAAAAATAATGGGTAAATAGTCTGTCGTTTTGTACATACTGTGTCTAAAAATGATAGCATAGTTCTTACTAGAAATTTTGAAAAAAAAAAAATAATAAATTCCTTAAATTTGCACATGGGTCAAGTGTAGGGGGTCAAGTGTCCCTAAACCTAGGAAGACTCGCCCCCCAATTTAGGGAGACATGACCCCCCCCCCCCATCCCAATCCCCATAAAAGGGAGAAAACTCATAGGTATTGAAAAGAAAAATACAGGTTTTGTGATTTAAACGTTTTCTAGATTAATTTTATAGAAGATTTTAGAGAATTAAAAAAAAAAAAAAAAAAAAAAAAAAAAACTACTGTTTTCTTTTGTTTTTCTCATGATTTTAACTTTTCTCATTAAGAGCCTTTTTTGCCTTCCTTTTGTCAATTTTTTTTTTCTTCTTTCTGCCACTTTCTTTCGTCTATTTCTATTCTGTTTGGTGCGACAGTAGCTAGCATATTATTATCCGTCTCTCTTTTCAGTTATTTATTATATAACATTTCACTGGGCTGAATGATTAAAAATTTTTTAGTTATTTCTTAAATAAAAACAATATATTAGGCCTAAATATTCACAATATTTTACTTATTTCTTTATATATATATATATATATATAATTAGTCCCAAGTTATAATATTATAGTTATTCATAGGATAAAAATCCTTTAAACCAAACAAAAAAAGTTAAATTAACATTATCATTAAATCTGTAACGCCGCCAGTGGGCGTTTCTTTCGCAATTTGTATGTTATTTATTTTTTACGAATATACCAAATATTCATATTTGTACAATAAATAAACTATGGATACAACTACTTTGATTAAAAAGAACATAATTATAATGTATATTCATTTGTAATATGAATGTAAATACAAACAATTTTGTTAGGAAATAACGCCCACAGAACACGCTGAAAAAGATAAAAGCATGCTGTCGCAAAAGTGTTAATCATTGGGTCAAGTCTCCCTAGTTTGTCATGAAATAACGCCCACAGAACACGCTCAAAAAGAAAAAAGCATGCGGTCGCAAAAGTGTTAATCATTGGGTCAAGTCTCCCTAGTTTGCTTGGGTCTTAGTCTCGTTAAGTTGTGTTGTTTTGTTAATCCAAAATTTTTAGCAACTTGCATTATAGTTATATGAAGTTACTAAATACCAATATGTAGTGACTAAAACAGCTATACTTTTGAAATTGTCTTTCCTCAAAACTGGAAGTTCAAATTTATCAAAGTCCATGATCTTCAAAATTTTCTTGAAAGATGCAGTATCAATCAACACTAAATTGGTAGAAAACCACTGATAATTCTGCAAGGACTTTTCCCTGCAAAATGCTGTTGTATGATTAGTCAATCCGTATAATGACAAATATTTTCCTAAAGGTACCCTTTCATAGGAAAAACTCTCATGGGCCATGTCTCCCTATGGGTCAAGTCCGCTTAGTTTCCCCTATATATATATATATATGTGTATGTGTGTGTGTGTGTGTGTATGCGGTACTAATTGTTTTACAAAACATTAATTAGAATGTTGACAGGTATGACTTCTTTCCCTTTGAGCATTTATTGCGTGTCCGTGCCACAGTGAAAAAAATTCGAAATTTATTTGCAAAATTCAATTGATAAAGTGTTTTAAATCATATATCATTACTTTAATATGTTTTTCAATAAATGAAATTAGGACGTAACGCGTTTTTCATATTATTCGACAGCAAATTGTTATAAAAAAAGCTATTAGGTTGATTCATAAATAATTTCCGATTCAGTTAAAATAGAATACACGCCAATAACATTATACAACAAATATAATTATGTATATTATGTATTATTTCCTGCCGAAGAATAAGCCCCTCCCACATTTATCATGTTACGTCTTTGTAGGTGGAGTCTTAAATAACTTCCTTCGTTTTTAGCACGCATTTATTTTTCTTTCATTTAGTTACAAAATAATATCAATTTATTATGTATTCATCATTATTATGTATGACGTTCTCCCATCTTCTTGGCAGCTTATATATTCCTTCCTTGTAAAATGTGGTTGGTTTCGATTGGAAGAAATTTTTAACAGCCTGTCTCACTTGTTCTTCAAATTTGAATGTATTTCCTTTCAAACAGTTTTGTAAGGAACAGAAAAGGTGAACATCTGTCGGGGCAAGGTCCGGGGAGTAAGGTGGGTGCGGTAAAACAGACCATCCAAGCTCTACAATTTTTTCTTGAGTCACACTTGCGATATGTGGTGTTGCATTATCATGTTAAAGAATGACGTTTTTGCTATTGGCGAGTGTAGTACGTTTTTCATGAAGTTTCTCTTTCACTCTTCGCAGTTGCTGAACATATATGTGTGCAGTAATTGTTGAATTTGACTTTTATAACTCGTGATGGATTAGTCCTCGACAATCCCAACATACACACAATAAAATATTTTTTCCATGGATGTCAGCTTTCGAATCGGGTGAGGGTATTTCTTCCTTATCAAGTCACTGTCTTTTACGGATGATATTCTCATAAGTAATCCATTTTTCATCGCCAGTTATTACCCTATCTAAAAAAAAATCTCGTTTTTTTCTCGTAAGAGCAGATTTGCAGCAATAGACAGGCGATCTTCTTTATTCTGTTCACTGAGATTGTGTGGTACCCATACTCCTAATTTGCTGACTTTCCCTAATTTCTTCAGGTAACGGAAAATAGTTGATTGTGGTGCATTCAACCTCTCTGCTATGTCTCTAGTTGATTGGAGTGGATTTTGTTCCAATATAGCCTTTAAAAGGTTGTCATCAAAGTCGGAAGGACATCCTGTCCTCAATTCGTCCTTTAAAGTCGTATTTCCAGAGCGGAATTTTGTGAACCAATATATAAATGTCCGCTCAGTTATTAGTTCTTCACCGTATACACTGCATATTTCTTCAACTGTCGCTTTAGCACTATTGCCTTGACTGAATTCCCAAAGCATCCCATGACAAATATGCAATTTTTCATTCTCCATTTTAGGAGTTTGGAGTAAGAGTTTAATCAAACATACACCTGACAAAACGATTGTTAGAAGAAATTGAACCACAGATTATATACTAATACAGATGGCACATAACCAATGGAATCAGACCAATAAGTACAGTAATGCCAGTTACGGCTGAAAGCTTATGTTTCCAAATATTTGCATAGTTCCATTAAAATAAAATGCGATCGTTATTCTGATTGTTTAAAAACGCACATAATATGTAAAATTCCACACCTTCGCAGAATTTTATTAATATTTGCAGTATGCGTGCCTTGGCCATTGGTCCAATACAAGTAACGCCCAAACACACTACGTGATGAATGGCGGGGGAGGAGCCTATTTTTGAAGACTTATATTCATTTTATAATGTTTCTGGTGTAAATTTTAACTAAACTTCATCGGAAATTATTTATGAATCGACCTAATATTATCTAAAAAAAACATGAATTTAAAGTGCATTTTTATTTTAATATAAATAAAAAAATATTAGGTATAAATCACACAAGTGCTTGTTTATAGGAAAATACTTTTTTTTTTTTTTTTTTTTTTTTTTTTTTAAATATTTTAATATTGCAACTCATTCCTAATTCATACCTTCATACCGGCCAACATGCTAATTACTATTCCGTAAAACAATTAGTTCCTTTTTTTTTTTTTTTTTTTTTTACAACTTAAGGAAATTTTTTTCTAAATCTAATTAAGATTAAAGGAATAGAAAAATATTCAAAAGAAAAAAAAAAAAAAAAAAGACTGGTGTGAAAATAAGGCGGCACTTAAAATTTTACGGAATATTAATTAGAATGGTGGCAGGTATGCATCGAATCAGCAATGTTAATCACCTCAACATAAAACCATAGATACCAGCATTTTAGTTAATTCCAGAACATTACACAGCTCGACGTGTAAAATTTTGATTTTATAATTTCGGCTGATCTTTATGTTTTTCGGTGTGCTGAAACCAAAAATGAAGCCATTTTTTTTCTATCACGTATAGATTTTTTGTAAAGACGCGGTGCCTACCTATACAGTTTCTTCCATTACTCTTCCACCGATATAATTATATGGTAAGTTTTATACAATGTTTCAATGATTAGTTAATCATGGATACCTATTGTTGTAATTGCGCAGCACTAATGTGACGTAAAACCATACCAACCAACCTAGTCTTATGATGGTATATGTAAGAAATTGTGTTGGTAAACACCCTGTATTAACAAAAATCTATACGTGATAGAGAAAAATATGCTGCATTTTCGGTTTCAGCTCATCAAAAACAAAAATATCAGCTAAAATCATCAAATCAAATTTTGTCAACTTCAGTTTTGCAAACCTATGTTATTAGCTACATCTTTACTTCGCACCACTTTATTTATACAATAATTTTCTCCAATCTATAACTAAGATAAATAAGAAAAACTTTTCCCTGAAAATAAAAGTGTTTCGAAATAATGTCGGGAATAAAAATGCTCTGGAATATATTAAAATGTTGTCAACTCCGATAAAACTCTAGTTTGTTGTCTAAAAATAGTTGAACTAATTTCTGTAGAAACATTATAATAAGCCTTTCCTAATGGAAATTTTAGTTGCCTTAAAAGATGAAGTTCGAAAATGTTGAAGCTATTTTAAAACATTCTTTTCTACGTAAAATACTTATTTGTGAGAAGCGTATGTTTTGAAATAGTTTCGTATACAGACGAATTTTAACCGCAACTAAGGAAATAAAAAGCAGTTATAGCAGTATTTCATCTATGCAACTTTTGTTAAAATTACAATATTTTTGACTACAGATATTGTTCTGAATCAAAATA
Organism: Salticus scenicus; assembly: GCA_963930645.1. Lineage (NCBI taxonomy): Eukaryota > Metazoa > Arthropoda > Arachnida > Araneae > Salticidae > Salticus > Salticus scenicus. The sequence goes on along the minus strand of CAWVNO010000722.1, from coordinate 137,947 downwards.
AAAAATATTTTATTATATCCTAAGAGTAGTATGTTTTTCCTCTTATGCTTTTTATGTACGCTAAGATTTGTAAACATATTCTTATTAAACAAAGTGTTTCTTCAAAAGACTAAAAACTAGCATAATGTATTAAAACTCAAATAAACTACTACAGCAGAAACGCCAAAAGAAAAATTTTTGCGATGCATACAGCTGTTTCGGTAGCTTTTAGCGTACCGTCTTCAGTACAAAATGAATTCTGAATCTGGAGAAGTGCTCGTATATATAGGAGAGGGACCAAATTTAGTTCAACCAATAGGATTAAGGGAAAGGTGGAGTGTGCGGCCAATAGGAATTTAGGAATGTTAGTTGTGCAAAAAGTTAAGAAAATGCGGACTGAATGTAAAATTTCCAACAATCAGACAAATAGGGAACAGCGAAATCACAATTTACAATGTTTTTAAAATTTTTATAATTATGAAAAGCTTCAAAGAAATCGATTTCATGAATGGATTTCGGTCTGCAAATTATTTTAGCAGAATTAAATTTAAAATTATGATTTTCCTCCCAGCAATGTTTAGAAATAGCCGATTTATTGGTTTCTTGTTTGCGGACGTAATTCATAGGTTCTTTTAGACGAAATTTAAGACTGCGTTTAGTTTGGCCAATATATGATAAACCACACTGACAGGAAGTACTATAAATGGTTAAAGAATTATGCATATCAATGGGATCTTTTAACTGAGAAAAGGTGACATTATCAGAAGGCGAAAATATTATTTTAAAATCATATTGTTTGAGAAATTTAGCTATGGTTTGACTAGATTTAGGAAGATAGGGTAAAACAATACTGATATTAGAAGAGACTGATTTAGTAGACGAAATACGAAGGAGCTGTAATTTTTGGATGGCTTAGTCTATAATGGAAGGGTGATGACCTCTGTCAATTGCAATGGCTTTCAGGTATTTAATTTCAAATTTTAATAAAATAGGATTTGAACAAATATTAAGGGCACGGTTTACAAAAGTATAGAAAACAGCCATTTTTTGGTTACGTGGGTGACATGAACGCACATGGGGGGGAAGGGAGACTGCAAAATTTTTACGGTAAAAATTGGATTTGGTGAATATAGCACCTGTAGTTTTTTTTTTTTTTACAGTGACACAACAAATAATTCTGTATCATTAGGGCCTATGGGGTGAAGTTATTTAAAGTGCGATAGCATCTAAATGCCCTATCCGTTTGAGTGGAAAACTTATATACGAGTTATAGGTCACCATCACACAAACTGTATGGATTTTGGTGATTCTAGCACTTAACGAGTTTTACAAGGACACAATTAAATATTGTTCATCATTAAGACCTGTAGGCTTAAATTATTTAAAGTGCGACAGCGACTAAACTCCTTATACAAAATAACTGAAAATTTATATACATGTTATGCGTCACCGTCACACAAACTCTATGAATTTTAGAGAATTTAGCACTTATAGTTCTTTTTATAGGGATAAAATGCAAATTTCTTTATAATTGTGGCATATGGGCTCAAACTTTAAAGTGCGATAGCGTTTAAATGGAGCTGAAAATTTATATAAATATTATAAGTCATAGTTGCACTAACTACAAGCATTTTGGTGAATTTAGCAATTGTAGGTTTTTACAGGGACACAATTAATTATTCTTTATCATTATCATCTACGTGTTTGGTTAAAGTGCGTTAAATTTAACATCGTGTACTGTATAAAGAAAAATACACAAACACTCTATTATAATTTTCTCTTTTGTTTATTTAACAACTCCTCTTACTTTACTTTATCTGCAAAACCGTTAATTGCTCAATGTTCGGAAAGTCGAGTGGAGTCACTCCAGATTTTTTTTTTAAATATTTTAAATTATTATTTTTCTTTTTCTTATTTTGTCGAAAAACAAAAATTGGCAACAATTAAATTATATTGAGATTCACAAACATACCGTAGTGAATGACACTAAAGACATAAGAATTGGGGGGGGGGGGAGCGATAAGTTCTAAAGAGTGTATAAATTTTAAACAACGAAGTTAAATTCTAACAGCTGGTATTCAGTCTAACAGTTCACTACAAGGCTATTTTAAATCAGATTTCGTAATATTCTTTAACTCTTTTATAATTTATAATATATATGTGTGTGTAAATATTTAATTCTATATCTTATTAATTTTAGTTTCCACATTTTACTTTCTTCTATATGTATATATATAAAAAGTATTGGATTCGTAAAAATTTTCGAACTCCAGTTTTCGATGGATTTGCTCGTTATGGGATATCCTGAACACGATTCGACTGTTTTTAGAAAATGTCTGTCTGTCTCTGTTTCTCTGTGTGTGTATCACGAATTTTGTGAATGCCGTATCTCAAGTACCAATGAACGAAATTTAACCTAAATCAGTATTTAGTTGGATCCTGACATAAACTAGTGCTGATTAGATTTGAGGATCATTCGATCACCAGGTGGTGCTGGGATAGCATTTTTTCTAAATTTTTAACATGGCAGTATAGGACAAAATTTCTTATAAATGTACATAATGAGAGTTTTTTTAATCGTATGATTGTAAAATTAATATGAATTATTGTTAATAGTAGTAGTTAGCTAAGAAAAAAAATTGTGCATGTGGGGGCATCGCTTCCTCCCTCGGGAGGAAGTACCCCCCGGGAGAAGTAAATTTTCAATACGGGTATCTTTCGAAAGATCACGTCAATACCTTTAAAGCAAATGGTTGAAGTATAAATATGTGATAATTTAAAACAAATGTATCGATTTTTTTTTTTTTTTTTTTTTTTTTTTTTTTACTGTTAACGAAAAAAACTTAGAAAAGAAAATCGCATTTCTTCTGATAATTGCAAAAAAATGACTTTCTTTCGGCATTTAATGAAATAATTCTGTCAGATATAAAATTTTCTGCATTTATAATGAAAAATAATTTGATAATTTAATAAACAATTTGCATTGAATAAATTTTGTGTAAAAATATATAGAAGAAAGTTATGTGGTGGCCACATCATACTAGTTTCTTATGTTTAATTAATTTCGTTTGTTTTGTAAGTAAATTGGACATATTAATAATGTTAGTTTCAGCTTTAAACTTATAGACATAATCTACAATTGCAGCAATATATTCACTCGATTTACTGTTGATTATTTTTGTGCTTCCAGGTATTTACTTATTTATTTCATTTTTGTTTATCTTTTCTTTCTTAATGTGATTTATACTTCCTATAATGTGATATACTCTAGACTTCTTTTTTTTTTATTGAATGTTTTTATGAGTCAATTTGTAGTTATATATTCCTTTAAGATTCCTTTAGTTTTAAGAAATTAAATTGTACGAAATTCTAAATATTTTTAACACAAATGATTGCAATTATTGATGATAATTTAAACTTCAATATAAACCTTGATAATTGAAGCTCTATAGTATATGAAACAGTAGACATTCAGAAAAGAAAATCATGAATTCACACAATGATCAAATATATGTTTGCGTGTGTATATGGTTCTGTATCACTTCAAAATGCATTGCTTGCAATAATTGGATTATTACATTTTAAAACAAACCTGGAATTTTTCTATACTAAAATGTTTTAAAATTGAAAGCCTTTCTAAATACATATTTATTGTATAAATACATTAAACATATAATGTGAGAATATTATAGACGCTAGAAATCATAAACACGGATAAAATAGGAAAAAATAGAAATGGTTTGTGAATTTCTTTAATAAAGCATTATCATTGGATAATCCTTCAAAAAAGAAAAGTATTGGTTTTGTATTCAAGCACTGAATGTTTATCCAAACAACAAGTAATGTGAAGCGAATCTTTCCTCATTACTAATGGTTCAATAACATGATTATTATATCGAATATACTAACACTCATTTTTAAATCCTGAACCTTGATTTTTCGATATTGTGCAACACATCTGAAAAATAACTAAACTTAAAAAGCACCAATTACATATTTATGCAACACTTGAAATAATATATTATTTAAACTTCAATATCTAAAATACTGTATATATAGTAAGAAAAGTAAGTTTAATATCTCAAAAAACAAACAATTTATATTTTATACTCGAAATTAAAAATCAAGCTACTTTTGTATATGACATTAGAAAAGTTTTCAATATTCGCATTCATAAATGTATTAGAAATGATAAATAATTATGGATACAAGATAATGTATGCGTTTATGAGTAAACAATACTGGTCCAACTTATTTTTCACATAATGTATTTATAATTGGTAATTATTTGGCAAACGATATATTTGTATATTTTATAGTATTAGATTTCATTGTTATTAGTTTTCTTGTGTATGTAAAAAAAACTTTTTTTTTAAATCACACATAAACATATGAAATTTGTCATATTATAAATGGATAATATGTTTAGTAAGCTTCAAAAATATACTCTTGTGAAACACGTATCATTTTGTTTCAAGATTATTAGTATTTGAAAATGATTTGAGCAATACTTTATTAATGTTTCGTTAATGGATTACTTATAAAAAACAAAATAGAAAAATTTTGTATTTAAATACAACTGTAATGTTTTCAAAACTACTACAATCGCGCATAAAAATTATTATTCATTTCTAATGGTAAAGTAGGTTACATCGAACCTCTTAATGCATATATTTGAAGTTTTAAAATGATTACGATTTTTGATATGTGATATTAGACTCCTAAAGGTGTTCTTATATTTGCTACAAACATTTTTATCTCTAGAATTATATTAAACTCAATATGTTATTATTATTATTATTGATATTCAAAGTTCTTGAAGCGCCTTCTTTATTCAAGGACAAAAAATTCTCTTTTTAATTTATAAGATTTTATATAATAAACTTTGCTGTGCAAAATTAGCTGCAGAAAAATTTAGGGACATCTAAAGGCCATACGAACTCTGTCATTAAAACCCGAATAAACTACTACGTAAGAAACGCCAAAGAAAAATATTGGAAATGCATACGGCTGTTTCGATAGCCTTAAGCGCAAAGGATGCTTCAGTGCAAAAAGGATGAAGGATTCCTTTTTGCACTGAAGACAGTACGCTTAAGGCTACCGAAACAGCTGTATGCATTTCCAATATTTTTCTTTGGAGTTTCTGACCTAGTAGTTTATTCGGGTTTTAATATTCCAGAGCCAACTCTCCTGTTATTAAAAATTCTGTCATTATTTTCAATGGTAGTTTGCAACGATTACACATTTTTTCCTAACTTCATTTGGTGCAAGGGTGCAAGAGTTTCCATCTGAAGGCAGAGCACTTACACTAGTAATTTTCATCAAGAATTTTTTATCATATTTTTGCAGGAATTTATTGCGATTAAAAATGGTAGACACTATTGATAAAAAGTACTGGTGTCAATGCTTCCTCTTGAGACGGAAACTCTTGCACCCCTGATTTGGTGACATTTCTTTTTAATCTTAAGCGTACTTTAAATAGCTTAAGTAAAATAATGATTGCAAAACGATGGCAATGCAAATTGTTGTTAAATTTAGATAATTTGTTCCTGGATTTATTAAAAAATTTGAATAAGCAGTATTATAATTATAATAATAATTATTATTATTTATTTAATACTGAGTCATTGTTGCATTAACTATCAGTAAGAGATATATCATCCTAGTACAAACAACATCAATGTTAACCCCTTCCAGACACGTTAGGGTATGTTATATCCTACTTAATTTTACTATCTAACTGCAAAAACTTGTCCCAGAATTTCTTTTTTAAAATTTTATTTTAATATGGAGAAAAAACTTTATTTATTTCTTTTCTTTTAGACTTGTTCGTAAATATTGGTCTCATTTTACTTTAAGTGAGCAAATGTATCTTATTCCTTAAAGGGATAGTGAACACATACTAATAAAAAATGTAGATTTGAAGAGTCATTAAGGAATCGAATATAAGCACTATGTTACATTTTCATTGTAACTAAATTTTAAAAATACAATACAAGAAAAATATTTTACAATATTTTTTTTTCTTATTTATTTATTTGTTATTATAATTAAACGGTAAGTTATTGATAAGTGAGTCAAAATAATTAAGATTGTTCTTTCATTTTTTTTTTTTTTTTTCTATTAGGACTTTCGATCACATGGTAAATTAGTGGAAGGCGGTTTTTGGCCAGAAGTTGCCAATTTTGTAGCAGTGTAACTGAAAGAAAATATTTAATCTATCTCATATCACCAAAATTTCATTTAGGAAATCTTAATGATTTTTTTTTTTTTTTTTTTTTTTTTTTTAATTTTTTATTTATTTGTTTTTCAGGTACCTTTCATCATAATAAGATATACTTTTATTTTTGACGCAAACTTAAAATAATTAGTTTTTTGTTTTTTAACATTTCATATTATTTTTCCTCATCTATATATATATATATACAATATTATTTTTTATTATTATTAAAAATTTAAATTTAAAGTTTAATAAAATATTTTTGTGCCATCATATACTTAAAATGTAAGTAAAACTTCTAAGAATTTAAGAAGGAAAAAACTATTTAAATACATTTTTACGAATCAAAGATAAGCAACATTACAATTTTCTATCTAATTAAGTTTTAAAAATACAATACAAGAAAATGATTTCCAAAACTTTTTTTTTTTTATTTCCAAAGTACGCTTAATTAAACGGAAAATTCAGGAAGAGCGAGACGCTTTTATTAAGATTCTTCTCTGGCTTTTCTCTTCTCTTCTGATTTTCGATCATATGGCAAATCAGTGATATGCTATTTCCTACTGATCTTATTTCTTTACAAATGAAAGAAATAATTTATTTTGTGTCTTCGAAATTTCAGTTAGATGAACTTAATGAAAATATTTTTTTTTTTTTTTTTTTTTTAAGAAAAAAGAAAAAATTACACAGCAGAAAATTTTTTAAAAGGAAATTGAAGCTTCTTAAAATTTGGATATTTATTCATTTATTTAAATATAATCATTCATGTCTATGGAATGCTTACGCGTCGATATAAGGTACAATAATACAATAATTCAATAAGTATATGATTAATTTTTATATCACACTACTCAAAACACTCTGTATTTCTTGTTCGCAAATGATAGAAAGGAATAATTAAAATAGAATTAAAGATTAAGTACTATTAATTATTTGAAAATTAGGGTAAGAGCACTAGTAGTGGACACTTTAAGGACACTTTTTCTGTTTTTTTTTTTTTTTTTTTTTTTTTGTGTGTGTGTGTGTGTGTAATTTTCTAATCTTTAAAGACTCAAAAAATAATTAATGTGTCACATCTTTATTAATTATTTCTTTACTTGACTGTATTACGAAAATTGTTAATTGTAGCCTTTATATGTGTAAAAAAAAATAAAAAATCTGGAGATTTAAAAATGAACCAGTAGTCAACCCTTTTCTGTTTTAGTAATGGATCCCTTTGAATTCTACTTTCTTCATTTTTTGAAGATAGATTGCAGTTTTTCATTCTGTTCTTTTTTTTTTTTTCTTTTTCCAGCATAAAATGTTTTCCTCAGTAAAGCCTTTGTCGCAATTTATAATTTAAAATTGATGATAGTGCCATTTTTTTAAGTACTGCTTTTGTCACAATTCCTTATTTTGAAATTGGAGATAACTTGATAATTTGTCCCCACTTTTCTTTTTACAAAATTTGGTCGCCTTAGTATTCGCACATATATTATTCAAAACCGTGAAAGGATCGTGATTACTGAATTTGTTCCCACTTTTCCCTTAACAAAATTTGTTCGCCTTAGTATTCACACATTTATTATTCAAAATCGTGAAGGGATCGTAATTGCTGAATTTATGGGTGAAAATATCTTAAGAGTGCCTATAATTCCAATCCATTGACTACATATTAGTGAAGACCGCGGACTATTAACCTTTCTGTTCCTCAACGTCGCATCCCCACTAAATCCACATAAATTATTCGCCAATTCGGCTTTTCTACCGCCAAACCGACATTCAACTTCCACCAAAGCAGTTTTTCTCCTATTAATTACATATATTAGAACCAGTTTTCATGAAAATGATTATCGCCAAAAGAAGGTGCTCATTCACCCAAAAATTATAGTGATGTTCTCCGAAATTTTTCTTCATAGACAGTATAGGGAGTTACTGATAGAAATAGAGTTCGATTTCTATCAGTACTTAATGTTGCAATCTCAGAAATTGAGTAGGTTTGGCGTCGCATTAAAGGTATGTAGTTGGCTATTGGTGATGATTTGAGAGTCTCCCCTTAGTGTTCTCCGGAGATAAACAGCCACATTTTGACCTTATACGGAAGTATTGGCTGCTCTTTTTGTACAGTCGGAAAAAAAAGCCCCCCCCCACCACCACCACCTAATTTCACCTTAAATTATTGTAAAAAAAAAACATGCGGCTGGTACCCATCGATCTGTAATAACGTCTAGTTTTTAATGGTGTAGTTAGATGTTCCTTAAGGGGTCATCTACATTTTAAAACAGGCATAAACTTCATTTTTTTCAATGACGACCCCCCATTTTTGACCTCATATTTAGACTTCTGAGATCAAGGCAATTCGGAAAACATACCTATTTATATACATTAAATCAATTTTAAATCGAGTTACACGTGAAAATGTTTTAGGGGTCCGTCTATCCACTTAGAAAAAAATAAATCGTGATCTACCACCCAATATGCATTATTCATTAGGTTTCACACCGGAATAAAAGTTTAGAGGTTTTAATTATAAAATAAAAAGTTATTGCAATTTGAAGAAGTTTTTTGAGTGTGTTAGTTTATGAATTAAAAGATTTTTATTGGTTTCTATTTATTAAACATCGATTAGTTAAATACATCGCTTCATAAGTAGAAAATTAAATAGCTTAAATCATATGAACCCTACAATGCTGAATTACAAAAATCTAGATAACAAGGTAAAAGAATAATAGTAATAATGATTTAAAAGCGGTTAAAAAAAATGTGTTTTAATATTTAATAAAAAGAATTATCTACTTCTTGTTGCGTATATTTTTATTTTATGCAATAAGCCCTGCAGGAAAATGTTACTATAAAGTTTTACATTTAATTTTAGGCGTACAAACCAAGAATAGATAATATACAAAAATATAGATAACAAGATTTAAACTAAAATCTGAGAAAGTATATTTAACATTTTCACGACCGCTGTCGTAGTTTCACGTCATTTTGAAATCTGCAACTCCTCCAGTGGGCGTTTTTTTCACAATTTGTGTGTTACGATACATCTTAAGAATATTCCTTATATGAATACTTATACAAACAAAATAGTATGAATACAAATATTTTTACTAGAAAGAGTATAATTATTATGTATATTCATATGAAAATAAATATGGATACAGAAAAAACGGTATTCTATTGCCTGGAACGAATATTCCCCGTTCTGCAGTCGTCTACTGTACTTGATTTCTTAATTTTAAATGTGTAAAATCTATATCTTTAAAAGTAAAAAGACATATTACATTGTTTTAATTTTTTTTTCCATGATAAATGTGACGCCAGTTTTACGCCGTGTTTAGAATAATCGAAAATAAATAATATAGCGCTTTGTTTCAATAACAGATTTTAAAAACTTAAAAAAAAAAAAAAAAAAAAATACCACTATATTATTCAGTATTAAAAAAACATTTAAAAATTTTTTATATTTTATTATGTTATGTTATGCGATAAAATTTAAATAGCATAAACGGTAGAGTAAACAAATGCGAAAATGTCACAATAAGATTAAAACAGAAAATTTGTTTAAAACAAACTGATAAAATTTAATTATGTTAATTTAAAACAAGAAAGAAAAATCATGCAGTACGCATTGATTAGTAACACTTTCCAACTGTACGTAATTGTTGTATCGAATAACTTTCAATATTCTTTGCACACAACAGACAGAAGGACTGAAAAATATACAGATAGATTAATTGATTTTAAAATTACTCTTAGGCATTTTGGAAAGTGTTAAAAAGGCTTAACGCAAAATAAAATGTAGTCATCAGATTATAATTACAGTTTTTGATCTCTCGGAATATTTTAGTGTAGCCCTGTAAATCAGAAAGTTAATCATATCATATTCTATACAAAACATTATTTTAGAGTATTAACAATAAATTTCAATATTTTTATGATTTTTACAGTAGAAAGACTTTTAAATATAAATTTCAAAAAGTTTTGTCCTAAAACGTAATGCATTGGCATTTTTGTTGTTGTCCCTGTAAACAAACTAGTTGTACAGGACCTATTAATGTCATTTTAAGTAGGGAAAATTCTATAGGGATAATGTTTATAAATTTAACACTCATAGAACACAATGCTTTCGAATGCTTTTGCGTGTCCCTGTACACAAACCAAAAGAGATATTCACTCCATTTTCAATATGGAACATCCGATAGTAAACTTCAATAAAATATATCAGTTTCATTAAGATATGTGTACAGTAAAGGTATGAAAATATGGTTTATAAAAATACCTCTCATAGAAGCAATGGTTTAAAATACTTTGGGTGTCCCTGTACACAAACCGGAGTAGAGTTATAAACTCCATTTTCAATAGGGAACGTCCAATGGTGAACTTGAATAAGATATTTCAATTTCATTAAGATATGTCTAAAGTAAAGATATGAAAATATGGTTTATAGAAAGACCTCTCATAGAACACAATGCTTTGAAATACTTTCGGGTGTCCCTGTATACAAACCAGTAGAGGTATAAACTCCATTTTCAATAGGGAAGGTCCGATAGTGAACTTGAATAACATATTTCAATTTCATTAAGATATGTCTACAGTAAAGGTATGAAAATATGGTTTATAAAAATACCTCTCATAGAAGCAATGGTTTAAAATACTCTGGGTGTCCCTGTACACAAACCGGAGTAGAGTTATGAACTCCATTTTCAATAGGGAACGTCCAATGGTGAACTTGAATAAGTAATTTCAATTTCATTAAGATATGTCTACAATAAAGGTATAAAAATACGGTTTATAGAAATACCTCTCATAGAACACAATACTTTGAAATACTTTCGGGTGTCCCAGTACACAAACCAGTAGAGGTATAAACTACATTTTCAATAGAGAACGTCCGATAGTAAACTTGAATAACATATTTCAATTTCATTAAGATATGTCTAGAGTAAAGGTATGGAAATATGGTTTATAGACATACCTCTCATAGAACACAATGCTTTGAAATACTTCCAGGTGTCCCTGTACATAAACCAGTAGAGGTTTAATCTCCATTTTCAATAGGGAACGTCCAATAGTGAACTTGAATAACATATTTTAATTTCATGAAGTTATGTCTACAGTAAAGGTATAAAAGTATGGTTTATAGAAATACCTCACGTAGAACACAATGCTTTGAAATATTTTCGGGTGTCCCTGTACACAAACCAGTAGAGGTATAAACTCCATTTTCAATAGGGAACGTCAAATAGTGAACTTGAATAACATATTTTAATTTCATGAAGGTATGTCTACAGTAAAGGTATAAAATTATGGTTTATAGAAATACCTCTCATAGAACACAATGCTTTGAAATACTTTAGGGTGTCCCTGTACACAAACCAGTAGAGGTATAAACTCCATTTTCAATAGGGAACGTCAAATAGTGAACTTGAATAACATATTTTAATTTCATGAAGGTATGTCTACAGTAAAGGTATAAAATTATGGTTTATAGAAATACCTCTCATAGAACACAATGCTTTGAAATACTTTAGGGTGTCCCTGTACACAAACCAGTAGAGGTATAAACTCCATTTTCAATAGGGAACGTCAAATAGTGAACTTGAATAACATATTTTAATTTCATGAAGGTATGTCTACAGTAAAGGTATAAAATTATGGTTTATAGAAATACCTCTCATAGAACACAATTCTTTGAAATGCTTCCGGGTGTCCCTGTACACAAACCAGTAGAGGTATAAACTCCATTTTCAATAGGGAACGTCAAATAGTGATCTTGAATAACATATTTTAATTTCATGAAGGTATGTCTACAGTAAAGGTATAAAATTATGGTTTATAGAAATACCTCTCATAGAACACAATGCTTTGAAATACTTTAGGGTGTCCCTGTACGCAAACCAGTAGAGGTATAAACTCCATTTTCAATAGGGACCGTCCGATGGTGAACAAGAATAACATATATCAGTTTCAAGAAATTCCATAAATATTTACGGGAGTTAGAGCGCGGACAGACAGACAGACAGACGGACAGATAGACAGACAGACGGACAGACGGACAGACAGACAGACAGACAGACGGACGGACAGACAGACAGACAGACAGACAAACCGAAGTCATAAACACTTTTCAACCTTGTTGGAAAGTGTTAAAAAGGAAAAAATAAAAGTATTGTTCACTGCGTATTGCTCTTTCAAATCCTCGTCTTACCGCGTTTTCTAAATCATGATATTTAACTTGAAGTGCACGAATCCCAGAATATTGAAGTTAAAAACAAAAGACAAAAGGGATAAAATAGAATTTTAGCAGTGAGAAGCTAGGAAAAGTTGTGTAATATTTAAGAACAAAGACTTAACATTTCAGAATCGAGTATACTCCTCTTTCCAACAGATGCCACGCCTTTACACATTTTTTCTAAAACTTTACATTATAGAACTAAATTATTTTACATACTTCCAATTAAATCATTTAAATTTTGTCTTCAGCATTCGATGTAGTAAATGCCATTGACATTTATGTATACCAGCGTCACATACAGAGTCATATACGAATACTCAAACTAGTTTTTTTTTAATATTGTTTCCGCAATATAGATGTGGGGCTTCATTTCTTTTAGAATTCTTTCACAATCTCTCGCTTGCATTGCGGTAATTTTATAACAAATAATCCAATTTGTATCATAAACATCGAAATGTTGCATAGAAAACAATTAGAATAACATTAAGGTAAATTAAAATAGTTTTTATTAAAAATATATACAGATATTTACTCACAGAGGATACAAATTACTATAATTGATGGTCCCCTAACAACAGTAAAAAATGAAATATCACTGTAACTCAAAAAATAATGTTAAAAACGAACTGTAAATTTGGAAACCCGTGTTTTTGACGATGCCCGTTCTATTCATGCAAAAATTAACATTGGTCATAATTCATAATTTTTTTAAATATCAAATTATTAATAATTTTCATAATTCAAAAAATTTTTTCTTATCACAAATATGCATGGAATATGTTTGGGTTCATTCTATCATGTAAAAAAAACAGAATTTGAATATTATAATTATTTTGAAAGATATGAATTAATGTTTGTCAAATTCATTTAGCATTAGCAACCTCATACTTTGACAGCTTATAACTCTGTGAAAAATTGAGTAAAATATATAAACTATACCATTTTCCGAGATCATTTGATCCAAAAAATTCAAATAAATTTAAAAAAAATGGGGATTACCATTGGAAAAATGAAGTTGATGCCAGTTTTAATATGTAAACGACCCTTAAGCAAAATCTAATTATACCATATAAACTAGACGTTATTAGAAATTGATTGGTACCAATCACTTGGTTCTATGACAAATTATGGCAAAATTAGATTGGGGAAGGGGGGGCTTTTTTTTTCCCCGACTGTACCATGGCGTCATTAACGTGAAATTGATAACGTCATGGAGCATAACTAATTAACGAGAACACGGTCACACGAATCTTTCGGATCCTACGTAGAATAATCATGAGAGATGAAAATCTCTAAATACCAATGTCTTCCTTCACCGTATTTAAATTAAACCTCTGGGGGTCGCCAAATGTCTCCGGATTATCGTTTTGTGTGAGTTACAAACTATCACCAATTGTACATACTTTAGCACTAGTCCGACTTATGATCCACTCATCCTCAAACCTCTAAATACAGATAACAGTTATGCTATTTCAATGTCGATGTTTCAAGAGGAATCCAGCTTAACCAACCAGTCCAATGTAGAACCAGAAAAAAAAGAGAAATAATAATAATAATAATAATAAAATTGCCTCGAGATTCTCTCATAAGTCAAATGAATTTCCATTTTGTTCTGCCTTCTAAATACGGAAAGCATGTGAGCCATACTTTTACTTTCTCCAGAAGTTCAAAATTGTGATGGAATGTCTCCTTATCACTCAAAGCCCACAAACGGCCGAGTGGTTCTACGCCTAAAGCTGGTTGATGGGAAGTGTCGGGTTCAATCCCAAGTCGTGCTCATCGACCTAGGAGTTTGGAGTTTTCCGTGGTTTTCCCCGACACTCGCGTAAATACGGGCTAGGACCCCTTAGAATGATCCACGTAGAGAGCATTCTACCCATAAGCCTCGTACACTAGAGTAGTTAATCGGCCTTAAAACCTACAACCAACCAGCCAATCTTATCACTATTTGGAGTGAGTCCCAGAAAGTCGCCAGTTGCTCAATGCGCAGCTTTAGGGCGACGTTAAAAACAATTAATTCAACTCTACAGTTGGTAACAAAAATGTCCGAACACAAGCAAAAATTCTTATGTAAAAAAAGTACATTTCATACAGTTTTGTTAAATAAATCCTTAACGAATCATGTTCTTACACTAAGAACTGGATTCGACAAGGATTTATTTAACAAAACCGTATGAAGCGTACTTATTTTACATAGGAATTTTTGCTAGTGTTCGGACACTTTTGTTACCGTCTGTACATTTGAGAGATTACAGAGTTGTGCCCAGTACTCGGTCTGACTTTAAAAGTGAAATGAGCCAGTAGTGGATAGGGCTGTCCACTAGTGGTTATGATAACATTTTTTGGTCCCAGTAGTGGGAACCCATAAAAACATTATACAGTCGACAGCAAAGTTATTCGAGCGCTAGCAAAAATTCCTATACAAAAAAAAAAAAAAAATGTACACGTAATACTGTTTTGTTAAGTAAATCCTTGTTGAATCATGTTTTTAGTCAGTCTAAGAACATGATTCGATAAGGATTTATTTAATAAAACAGTATTAAGTGTACATTTTTTACATAGAAATTTTCGCTAGTGTTGGAATAATTTTGCTGCCGATTATATTTTAACACATAATTTTAAAAACAGCACAATAAGTAAATTTTGTATACTTATTTTAGTCATATGAAAGCAAAAAGTAGAATAAGTCGTTAAAAAAAGGCAGAGGCAAAGCGAACAAAATTTTATCTTCAAACAGACAAGATCACAAAAAGTGCATATTTTTTAGTTAAACTGACGTTATTCTAAAACAGATGGTCGGAATTATTTATAGTTATAGACATTAATAATAGAGGACATTAATGTTCTTCCTGAACATTGTTCGAATCTAGAAAATGATTACAAAGCTTATTTTCCGAATATAAATTTGAAAGTGTGTATTACTGGTACAGGGTCCACCACTGGTGCTTTTACCTTTATATATATATAAAGCAAAAGCATATTTGTTCTTTTTGGTATTTATTTTATCAGAAAAAAAAAAAAAACTTCATCGTCAAATTTAACAAATAACAATTTCAAGCAAAATTTGGATACGAATATTTATTTTATCTATTATTTATTTATTTGTTTTATTTTACTATTGTAAAGTACGAAAAAATTCAGTATAAAAACGCGTGCAGAAAACATAGTAAATCTTTAAAAAATAATCTTTTAAATATAGATGACATAAATTATTGTAATAAATAAAGATTAATTGAATTAAAATTCTTGTCAGGCTCATAAAAATAGATTTATGTTAGACTACAAACGTGTCCAGTTATTTTAAATTTCAGATTTTACCTTGTTTTTTTTTTTTTTTTTTTTTTTTTTGTTTAATACTAGATATCGATTAAATTCAATAGCAATCTAAAATATTATCATACTGATACCAATATATCACACAGGTTTCCTTACAAAATCGTATTTGTTACATGTTCTGCCCAATTCGGTATAATTTAATTGCTTTAAATTAGACGCTTCATTATAAACTAGATTGTATTAGTTGTCCTCAATTAATTACGCTGTCCATTGAAACAGCAATACACCATCGATTGAATTTCAAATTAAGCTTGTATGTCATTTCATTGAATTTATTTAATAGTGAATTAGAAATTATTAATGTTAAATTTCAGCATGTTGTCCTTAAATGTGTTTCTGGGAATGTTTATACACTTCATTAACATATTTGTGTTTTAATGATAACTACGCATTTCAAAGTGATTGTTTAGCAATTTAAATTATCCAAATTACAAATTATAAATTGAAATATTTAAGTAAAAATTAATATGTATTACATGCAATACATCATTCAATTTAAATATATTTACCTCATACATTTTTAAATACATTCCTGTCAGACTAACTAATTTGCAAAACACATTCTGTAAAATTAATTTTTTTTAAACTAAAGTATTCTAATCTCTTAAAACGCCTTCTTTTCTATTTTTGCCCCCTTCGGAATAATACTGTTCCTGTTTTCAGCGTTTATTTCGTATTTTAATTTCTAAAAGGAAACAAAATAAAGAACGAAAATCTCAAATAAAGTGAAATTAGCATATTAAAGCGTTAATAAATCTTTATTTATTAAATACATTGTTGATACGTTTATTAAATAAATTTTTAGTTTATTGTTTATTTTTTCAAGGAATTTTTATCCAATGATTGTATTTTCGTTATGATTTTAAAATAGCTATTTTAATAAAATAAAGGAAGATATAGATTATTATATTAAGACGTGTTATCACAAATGCTCATTAAATAGCTTTAAATGCGAACGAAAATAGTTGTATTTCAAATATTTAAAAGGAAATTAAATGTTTTTTTTTTTTTTTTTTCCCTATATTTAATTTAAAGTGTAACTATATTTGACATTAAAGGGTGTAGGAAATTGTGAGAACTTCTGGCCAATGCTACGTATTTTCTTTTATATAATAATAAATTTTATATTAGGAAACAAGGATCTGGTCTGATTGCAATTACAGAAAAAGAAACCCTTACAAAATAAAACATTTGAATAAGATTAGAAAGAATAGTATTATGATATTTCTAGAGTTATTAGGGATAGACAGATTATTTTTGTATATTTAAATATATATTTATTTTTTACTTTATATTTTGTAATATCCAATATCATGGGAGAAGCAAATGTCGTGCAAAATGACGATAAGAAGTATTAAAAATAAATAAATAAAAAAAAAAGTTCCATAAGGCAAAAATTTTAAATTAAATATTTGAATTCAAATGTAAATCCATCAGTGAAAATAATATAATTTTTAACTAAACATTGAAATATTTAATGCTCAGCGATCGTTTTATTAAGATTATCTAAAAAAGTAGGCACTAGTAAGTGCGAGATTATAACTGTCAGAAAATTAAAATTTATATATTTTAAATAATATTGATTTCAAAATTTTAAAACGCAACACTTTTTATATCTTAACCCTTTATCTACTGACGGTACATTAAAGTACCATTACTTTAAAAAGAGTATAAAATCGAATTTATAGAAGAAATGCCAAAGATATTTATAAGAAGGGAACAGATGTACCTCCCTTTAATCTCACTACAAAGCATTAGACGATACATATAGCCATTTTTGTTCCATAAAGGATTTTATGGAGTGCACTTGCTTTTTTTGCTTGATATTTTTCACGATCTTCATGTGTGCTATAATTAATTTCAATATTATTTCAAGAATATCCCACTAATCTTAGAAAAAATATGAGGAACATAAAGAGTAAATATTTCTCTACACTTTTTTCATGTCGAAGTAGTTTTTTCGACCTCTATGTACCAGTGGTACACTAAATTACGACCTCACAAAATTCTCATTAATTATTATGATAAGGTGATATGCATAATTTTTAACATATATATCTTTAAATAATGCACTTTAGTAGCTAAAAATGTATGTTTCAAACACAATTTTTGTCCGTTTCATAATGCAGTAGATAAAGGGTTTTAATAAGTCACTGAATAAAATTTCATTAGTGTATTATTTTAACACCGTTTCTAAAAACAATTAATGATTCTTAAAAAAAAAAAAAAAAAAAAAAAAAAAAATTCTTCTTCTTTTTTTTTTTTTTTTATAATATTATTTCTATTTTGCTTCTAAAATATACTGTTAGTAATTATATTGCTAAAAAATACAAACATTATGAATATTAAATAATAAAAAATTACAATTCAAGGAAACTAATTCTCGATAAATAAAATCAGAAATAAAAATAATGTTTGTTACTATTTTTAATTTTTGTATGTATCCAAAGCACTTTAAAAATAGAAAAAAAATGTTTAAATATGAATGTAATACAGTCGAACCTCGTTAACGTGAATTTCAAGGGGGGATAAAAAATTAGTTCATGTTATCAGTAGTTCATTCTATCAGTAATTAATCTTTATATAATTGAACTGATCTTCATTCTGATGGGGATTGCGGAAACAGTTCATGTTAAGAGTAATACACGTTAACAGTGTTCACGTTAACGTGGTTCTACTATATTTCATTGATTTTTTTGTCTACGATATCGTCAATTACTTAGTAACAATTGTATTTTTTAAATATTTTTTTTTTTCTTTTTTATAAATTATTTGCATATATAAATTTTAATGTATACCTATCTAGAACAGCTTTATTTCGATATACAATGTGTATAATTGTAAATGGAAAGTAATATACTCGCAATTTAAAGAACAATTCTCACTGCTAATTTGTATATAAAAACAAAACAAATCTTTATACTCTTTATCCAAACTTTTACAAAATCGGAATCTATATATATTTTTTTTCTTTCTTTCTTTTTTTTTTCGTATTTACGTTTCATTACAAAAGAATACGATAATCTCTTTTATATAGAATGAGAAATGTTGGTTTCGTGCATAACAGAGTAAATAAAAAGCTACTCCAATTTCATATGGCCATCTAAAGTAAATAAATACACAAATATTGCGTGAATAGAAAGCTAAATCTTACCTGTAATCTCCTGAGAGGAAATGAGGATGGCAATTATGAGATACGGTAGAACTTGCATTGTTCGAGTTTCAGCATTCATAACTTTTATTCAGTTCTGATTGGTGATTATAAAAATTCTGTCCATTCAATCTTCTGATAAAACTTGCTTTATTTTCAAAGCGGTAAAGTTAAATATATATATTTTTTTGTAATGTTCGTGAGAAAATACATTGAGATATTTCCAATATGCAAAAGCGGTAGTTCAATGCTTTAAATGTTCATATAAAATATATTGGTATAGGATAACTCGTGCGTGATCTTGCGAAATAATTTCCTGCAATAGAAAAATAAAAAAAACAAATATTATAAATGTGATTATGTTAATTTATTATGCAATATAAACAACATAAATAAAACATATTTGAGTATAAAGTAATGATTTAAAATTTTATTTTATCCAGGAGAAAATACTATGTTAGTTAACTGGTATTAAATTAAATTAATAGCGGTACAAAATATATTTTTAATCAAGCGTGAAATTTAGTTCATTTAATTTGAAAAAAAAAAAAAAAAAAAAAAAAAGAAAGAAAGAAAGAAAAACGTTTGTTTATTACAAAAATCAATTTTCAGAAATTTAATATGATATATATATATATATATATATATATATATATATATATATTTCTACCACCAGATGGCGCTGTAATATTTTTATATTTCAATATTTCAAATTCTAATTATGATTAAAGTATTTCTAATACATACTTCGAAAGATATTTTAAAGTTCTTTTTTTTATCGAAAGAGCAATTCGAGATTTCACCTGATTTACAATTTTAAGGTGTCCTGCTCAGGTTTTCTTTTGCATCTCAGCTAACTGAGTAAGACCGTTCAAAATTGATATATATAAGTTAATTAAGAGGGGCTGGAAGGGTGGGATAGGAATAAGCGCGCAGCGCACATGGGTTTAGGGCACGGTGCGAGTTTTTACCCGATGATAAAAGATTTTTTTTTTTAATTTTATTTTCTTAATAATAAAAGTTTGAGTTGAGAAGGAATATCCGTGCACAGCGCACGTATATCCTCAAAAGTGCGCGCGCAGCGCGCATGGGTCTGCGCTTCCGAAGGCAGTGGGGTCCCGTTGTGAGTTTTTACCCGATGCTAAATGATATATTTTTGAATTCCTTTTCTTAAGAATGAAAGTTTATGAGTAATAACATGGAATTCTGAGAAGTCATAAGGATGGTGAAGGAATACATGCGCGCAGCGCACGGGTCTACGCTGCCGAAGGCAGTGGGGACCTGGTGCGACATTTTTCCCGATCAGAAATTTTTTTTCTCTTTTTTTATCGCATGATAAAAATTAATGTAATTTTGAGAATTCATTAATTATTGTGATTCATTTAAAAATAGTGACCAGTGAAGCGGGTGTAGCCTGCTAATATATATACATATGGCGAGAAAGTGAGGAGTAAAAGAGACAAAGAAGAAGCTTTTTGTTTATCTCTCTCTCTCTGTATATATATATATATATATATATATATATATATATATATAAGATAAAATTTAAATATATAGGATGGAGTAAAACTTGAATTATAAAATAAATAGAACTAGAACAAAGTTTTTATAAACCAATGCGCAGAAGCAGCAAAAGGAAATATAAAACTATAAGAAATAAGAAAAATAATCAAAACCAGATGAAATTTTAATCCCGAAACACATGAGGGCTTTCATCAGGGGAGCTCCCCCATGTAGGGAGTGGAAAATGAGGTTTCTGACGAAATTCTGGTAATTTAACCAAAAAACACGTTTCTAGCCCCCAACGTCTCACAGATGGAAGCAAGACCATACAGCAAATGAATTTTAATTAATACATAGCATAAAAAGCAATTAAATTCAGAAATAAAACACAAAATATAATACATCAATATAAAATACAAGAATATATAAATACATACATGGACAAACTGGAATAGTCAGAATATGGAAAATAGACCACCCCCCCTTTATAAACACAGAACCCTTTTCAGCTAGTAGGGCCACTTATCAGAACTTAAACGTCGCCCAAATTGGAACAACAAACCTTAAGTTGGTTTGTCATCAAGAATGCTGAAATGTTCATTGATTAAAATAACAGGCTAGCTGTTAACAGTTTGTATGTCTTTGAGATTTTTCATAGCCATATTCAGGCGTAAATTGCTATTGCAAATAATTTTAATTCTGTTTCTTTGGGTGAACATAATATTTTTTAAAACTTTGTGACTAATCTAGGAGAACCAATTTGTTAAATTACAAACTTTAAAGTTAAAATCTTGTCTTTTATCATAAATCCCAATAAACCAGTTATTATCTATTTTTTTAAATTTTTAAATCCAGAAAAGAAGTTTGGTCTTCAAAGCCAGTACGTTTTAAGACAAGATCGGAGGGATAGATTTCAGCTGCATATTTTGCAGCTGATATTTTGCAGCAAAATATGTAGCTGAAATCTATTCCTCCGGTCTTGTCTTAAACCGTACTGACTCTGAAGACCACAGATTATTATACAGATAGGACACTCCCGTACATTCTTCGGTACCCAAAATTTGACTGCAGCGACCCTATTGTCAACGGCTGTAAGTTTCTCGAGATTTCCGGTTTACGCAATCGCTCATCTTATTTTTATTGTATCTATGTTCATTGTAATATTAGTGCAACGTTAAACCCAACATCCAACCAACTAACCATTGTATCGATGTTTACATTTGGCAACTTTGTTATTGTTTACGAAATTGATTGTCGAAAGCAATTTATTTTTAGAAGCAAGTACTAAATATTAAGCAAATAAATTTCGAAAATATATATAAACCAGAAATATTTTTTTTCATTTTAAAGCATTTTGTATTATTTAAACCAAACAAAGTTAAATATTTAAGATTTTATTCCATACTGCTATTTCAGCATTACAGTTTCTTATATTAATTTGTATACTTGAACACGAATGTGTTTGGCAAAATTTATTTTCAAACATAATAAAAATTAGTTTTATTTTTTAGAAAATAGCTGTAATGTTATGATTTTGTGAATTTAAAAGTAGTAGAAATAGTGAAGCAAAGAAAACTGCACATATGTTTTCATTTGGCAACTTTATTATTGTTTACAAAGTTGATTGTTAAAAGCAATTTATTTTAAGAAGCAAGTGCTAAATATTAAGAAAATAAACTTTGAATATACATAAAATAAAAACATTTTTTCATTTTAAGGCATTTTGTATTATTTAAAACAAGCAACGTTAAATATTTAATGATTTCATACTGCTATTTCAGAATTACAGTTTGTAATTTTAATTTGTAATTGAATATGAATATGTTTCACAAAGCATATTTTTAAACATTATAAAAAAAAATTTTTACTTCTTAGAAGAATAGCTGTGAATGTTTTGAGGATAATTTTGTGAATTCAAAAACAATAGAAAGTGAAGAAAAAGAAAACTTCCCATACTAACACTAACCTGCTACTAACTTCTCGCGAAATAGAAAAACAATTTTCGATCAAAGATGCTATTCATGTAGACTTAACACATGTAGTTCCCCAGTGTTGACACTAGTGGTGCTACTATATTTCCGGTTCGCGTTTTAGCTTCACTGTCCTATCTGTATGATAATCTGTGCTGAAGACCAAGCTTCTTTTCTGGATTTAAAAATTAAAAAAATAGATAATAACTGGTTTATTGGGATTTGTGATAAAAGAGAAGATTTTAACTTTAAAGTGTGTAATTTAGCAAATTGGTTCTCCTGTATTAGTCATAAAGTTTTAAAAAATATTATGTTCACCCAAATAAACAGAATTAAAATGATTTGCAATAACAATTTAGTCCTGAATCTGGCTTAAAAAAAATAAAAAAAAATAAATTAAAAAAAAAATAAATAAATCTCAAAAGCATACTAACTGTTAACCGCTATCCTGTTATTTTAATCAATAAACATTTCAGTATTATTGATGAAATCCCACTTAAGGTTTGTTGATCCATTTTGGGCGACATTTAAGTGCTGGTAAGTTGCCCTACTAGCTGAAAAGGGTTCTGTGCATATAAAGGGGAGGGGGGGGGGAGGGTTCAATTTTCCATATTCTGACTATTCCAGTTTGTCCATGTATGCATATATATATTCTTGTATTATTTATATTCTTGTATTTTATATTGATGTATTATATTTTGTGCTTTATTTCTGAATTTAATTACTTTTTATGCTATGTATTAATTAAAATTCGTTTGCTGTATGGTCTTGCTTCCATCTGTGAGAAGTTGGGGGCTAGAAACGCCTTTTTTCGTTAAATTACCAGCGTTTAGTCAGAAACTTCTCATTGTCCTTTCCCTACATGGGGGAGCTCCCCTGATGAAGCTCCCCTTGTGTTTTTGGGATTATATATATATATATATGTGTGTGTGTGTGTGTGCTTGTTTTACCGTTAAAGCTTGAAATCCGTTATTATGCTAGCTAATCTGCAGATTAACTGAAATGACCCGTTAAAGGACGGGATCAAGAGTTTTCCGCATTTTAACTAGGTAATCTACGCTTCTGTATCGTTAAAGCTCAAATGTTTGTTTCAAGCATTAGTTTTTTTGCATTCACTTTGACGTCAAACATTCATGTAATGCAGATACGCGAATGAGTTTCAAACATAAACTAAAACTTAAAGATAGTCAAACTAAAACTTAGATCAACTCAGTTTTTTATTTTACCAGTAATTGGTCCCTTACGCTCTAGTGTTTGACACTGCTAGTGTTTCTTTTTACCAGTAATAGGCACTCTATACTCCAGTGTTTGACATGCAATAATAAAATTCTGATGTGTAAAGCATTTGCTTTTATTTACTTTTTTTTTCTTATTTATTAATTATTTCTGGGAAGAAGTCAAATACTGGAGCATCTCAATCACTGGAACACCTATCGTAATTCCTACTTTACATATTTTTTCAACAATCATATCAAAATTTTAAATCGAGTTACAGAGATAAAACTTCTTACAATAATAATATGATAAAATGCAAAAGTTGTGCATAAAAAAATATTATAAAAAATAACTTTTAAATATTTTAACGGAAAGTGTAATTATTGTCCTGGGGTTATAAAACATACCTTCTGTGGAATGCATTACTTTAATCTTGTTCACGTAACATAAGTGAAGATATTTTTTTAGCATATGTATTTTTTTAAAAAAATATCCTTAGAAAGAAAGGTCATTACTATGCAACATTTTCTGTTTAAAATTTCTTAGAGAATTCCCTCGTCAAATACTTCCTTATTTTCTGAGTAAACCTTAGAAAATGAAAGTTGAGACTTGTAATGGAAAATATATACCTTCGATGTTAGATTTTTTGTATCTCTATGTAAAGATATCAAGAAATGTATGATATATACGACTTATTTCATTCTAAGGTAATAAAAAGTAATACTATAGAATATGTAATCTTTAATATAATGTTGTTTGTAGGTTTTAATATAAATTGATTAGGAAAAATTAAAGTAAAATAAATACGTTATTTCTATTGGAAATGCACTTCATTTTTATTAAAAAACACAATTGAATTTAAAAAAAAAAAATACCACTGCATTATTAACTATTCAGTGCAATTTATAACGACATTATTTAACAAATAATGAAATAAAACTAAATGTTGCAAATTAAATAAATACAGAATTTACAACAATTTACAATAAACGCTGATAGAATGGAAAAGGATTATATGTGTGTTGAAAAAATGCACGTTATCATTCTATTATGTTTATCAAGCTACATATAATTGCTACAAAACATTTAATTGCAATTTAAAATAAAAGTGTTACTATCTGCTTTATTATTATAATTAATATTTATTATTATTATTATTATTATTATTATTATCATTATTATATATATTATATATATTACTTTGCAATAATAAGATCTAATCTCCAGTCTGTTGTTATTATCTTCTTCTTCTTCTTTTTCTTCCTTTTTTTTTTTTTTACCATTAATTTCAAATGTTGATTAGGTTTTTGTATTCATTTTTTATTTGTTAATTTATGACCAAACAAAATATAACAGCAGGGCATAAAACCTCATTTTTCGTCTTTTTAATCTATGTAACAGATATGAATGTGAAGCAAATAGTATGGAAAACCTGGATTTAAAATGTCTTTAATCTGCTCTAAACATTGCGATGTGTAATTGTATACAGCACAAATTTTGCAAGTGTTTGTACATTTTAATACATTTAACATTAAGCCTTACCTTCTAGCTTTTCTCTAAATATTCGTTTCTACATTATTTAACAAAATGATTTTCGTATTTGTTTTGAATTACTTAAATTTTATAGTCGGCATTCCATGCAGTAATTTCCATTGACATATATAAACACAGAGGGAACTTACAACGTGAAATTCAAATAAACAATATATATATATATATGTATATTATTACTTACAAACTTTGAATAAACACCATAATTGCATTTTATGGTGTTTATTCAACGTTTGTAAGTAATAATTTTTACAACGCCAATTTTGAGATGCTTCTTTATTGAATATATATGTATATATATATTGTATTATTGTATTATTTATTTTATATTACTATTATTATTATTATTATTATTATTTTGTAGACGAATACCTGAAGGTAAGGCCCAGTTTTTAAATAATGAGTTAACTCGCTACCGGTTAATAATGTATAAAAAAAAATGTACAAAAAACTAATTTATTTTTGTATTAACTCACATGCATTCTTTGAAATTTGTTATGAAGCACAAATGGCGTGTAATACGTTTATTATCATTTAAATGTAATCAAAGAAAAAATATTTTCATACTGAATAATTTAAATTTGATCTAATTCTCTTTTTCTTTAAATAACTAATTTGAACATTTATTTGAATAAACGATCAATAATTTGAATAAGATTTAGGACTCACACTATATTATAAGATTAAAATGATATCAAATTGCATTTGTATATTTAACGAAGTAAATTGTTAGTAACTTGTTAGTTTTTGGAATCGGAAATAGTTTGAAAAAATGTTGTATTGCATTTTGAAGATTTAAATCAATTAACACATATTTTGTACGTCACACAAAAGATAAAGACATTATTTGCGCAAAATACAATAAAAATTCTTTTTTTGTGTGTGTGCGTATTTAAAATTAACAGAACTGCAAACATTTTAATTTATGATGTAGCATTGTTACTTCCCTCCACCCCCCCCACCACCACCATCTTTTACACCCCTTTTTCTGGACAGTAACATTCTACAATATGTAATTAAGTAAACTGCTCTTGAAGAAAATTAGAATGAAAATAATGTCTAATACTACCAATGCTACGAAATAAATTTAAAAATTAGCAGCTCAGGATTCCTATCATCCCCAAACTTCCATTATTAACACATTGCTGACCGGTCACGAGTAACCTCTCTTCTTTAACTGTCTACTGCGTGGTGTCAGCGCTGCTACGACACCAACTACTAAATTTCAACTATAAAAACTCATCCCGGAAATATTTTAGAAAAAAATAACTTTTATAACACAGCAGAAATATCCAGATATATATTTTAATTCTAGTCGTGAATTCCGGTATCAGTATAATTTAAAGGAGACCAATTACCTTGCGCCACAGAGAGTTAAAAAGACTAATATTTTAGACGTTTCTTTAAAACAATACAATATTTTTAAAAGGATTATGCGATTTCCTATTAATTCCATTTAGTTCTATCGATGTACATATTTTCTAGAGGCAATTACTGCCTCGGTTGCTGAGGCTAAATTTTAAATTATTTAAATACGACTATGAAAATTTATATTTGTTATATAATGGAAGGATTAAAGAAACGCCAGAACACGAGGCTTATAAATTAAAATAAGTAAATATCTGGGTATCAAAATGTTAAAAATATGAAAGTTGCAAAAAGTGCTAAAAATCGCAACCTGGCACTGATATTTGCTCTGATATTTAAGAAAAATAATTTTTAATTAAGCTGCACGAGAATTTCATTCCTTAACTCCTTAACGCGCCCTGTCCTCGCTCCGATGACGCAAAATTTAAGATCCAGCTGCAACAATTCATCCCGGAATTTTTTTAGCAAAAATTTATGTATATAACATAGCAGAAAAAGCCGTTTTTTTTAATCCTTCAAATTTAAAATTTCTTTTAGTTTAATTTAGTTCATGAATTCCGGTGGCATATAATTTAAATGATCCGAATTGTCTTGCGCCGCAAAGGGTGAATTGCAAAAAGAAAACAAAATGTTCAAAACTTGTACAAGAAAAATTATTTTATTTTATATACTATAATACTTGTAACAAATTTATTGATTTTCACTATAATGTATTACATTTTACAAAATGATCAAATGATACGAACCGTTTTTATACTAGAGATTAAAAAAAAAAAAAAAAAAAAAAAGAGATAAATCATCCTTAATACCATGCAAAGGAGTATTAAGTTAATGTTCCGTGGAACCATTTGAAGTATTCAGTAATGTATTCGAAGATTTTATTTCCTTTGCTTTTGGGGTTAAAAAATCGATTATACGACTTATTTTTTATGTAGGGTATACATTTTTAATTTTCAGTGTTTGATACTTCACCATACATTATCATCAGCGTTTAAAGCAGTATTTGGAAATACAAAATTACATTTGAAGCACATTGTTAAAAACCGGGATTTTTTGTTTTTAATAACATGTTTCGAATGTAGTTATTATAGTGGAATACAGTATGAGTATCATTTCTTATATTAATAAAAAAAATTGGCAAGTTAAATGCACAGAAGAAAAAAAAATATTAATATAACTATTTTAATATAGACAATAATGCTAAAATAAAGTTAAATGCCACAATGTATGATAGTATTTAAAATATAGTTTTTTATAAAGTAAGATAGATTTTTATAACATAAAACTAAATATTTTTGTCAAAAATTTAAAGAATTAGAACTTTGGGGCATACGTAAATGTGTTCAAATGTGTTTTAATTATCAGAGCGAAAGCATGTGGGATTTTAAAAATAATAATAATAAACTGAAAGCTCTACACATGTATTTTTTCTCTATT